>CM020247.1:16180602-16459019 GCA_009819775.1 Phoenicopterus ruber ruber
CCGAGGCACTTGTGTCGTCGCGCGGCCCCGCCCCGCGCTCGGCTTCCCGTTTCCCTGGCGCGGCTGCAGTGGTGTACCGTAAATGCTGTAGTGCGAGCGACACTGGCTCGCCCAGTGCCGTCCCTTCCGGCAGCGGGGACAGGGCGAGGGGGGGCGGGTAGGCAGCGTCATTGCGCCTCCCCCTGTTTTCTTGTAGGGACATTCAATAGCAATGTGTCCCGTAGCATGGCAGCGAAAACAACGTTTGTCTCCGACTTGCAGAGCTGCTGCAAAAGCTCCAGCTAACGCGGCGGTGTGATGTTCCACCGACCCAACACGGTTACATGCCTCAATCATTTGCACTAGTGTAGTATTCGCTGGCATTGCCTGGAGTATTTTTTTACAGTCCGTATTCGCATTTTCCACAGCTAATTTTAACATTAAGGCTTCTTTTGCTTCACGGTTATCAAGCTGCTTATTTAAAGCATCGCGTAATCTATCAGTAAACTGCATGTACGGTTCGTTTACTTGTTGCTTAATGCTTGTGAAAGACGGCTCGATTTTCCCCACCTCAGGCAGTTTCAGCATTGCCTGGAAAGCTAGAGACGCAGACTGACGTAGGATAGCTGTATTCAGTCTGGCTTGCAAGATTGGATCTAGCAGTGGCTCGGTTCCCATCAGCTGTGGGATCCCTGCCCCCATAAGGGGATCGCCTTCTTGCCTCTGCATATTTTGCAGGGCGGCCGCTTCACAGCTCTCTCTCCACCTTTGCTCCCACAATAATTTTTGAGTTGGAGTCAAAATCATTGTAGCGATTTGGCGACAGTCAAACGGTACCAACAACTGACCAGTCATAACACTTTCAAGCAAGGATTGAGTAAATGGTGCGTGCAATCCGTACATAGTCACCGTCTTCCTTAATTCTTTAATAAGATCCCAGTGAAAGGCGGTATGTTGATTAGGAGCATTATCACGCACTTGTACGGGGAAGGCTAATCCTATCGGATCTCCCTCCTTTAATGCTTCCCGGCGCACTTGTTCCCATCGTGCCCACGGGTTGAACTCTCCGACCCCCTCCGGAATAGGGGCGGAGGTTCGTGCAGGAGCCGAGGGGATCATTGGGTCGGGCTTTGTCGGTGGTGTCTCAGCTTTCTTTAAATCTATCAAATCTCCCTCATCCGATGTCTTTTCTGTCTCTGAGCGCGAATCAGCTGTGAGTACTGTTTGAACGGCAGCACTTTGAACCTTCTTTTCCGCCTCCCACGATCTTAAAGTCTCAGTTACTAAATGCCATGTAGTCAAAATTTCAACGGCAGCTGTATTCCCTCTAGAGACTGCTTCCCATATCGTTTCTCCTGCCTGCTCCCACGTCTTTACATCAAACACAGCAGAGACAGTAGAGGGGGCTCCTTGCTTTTGCAAAAACTTCAGCAACAGTTTAATTTTATAAGAGTCATACTTTACTCCCCTTTTTGTCAAAAGGTGCGTTAATAACTTAACTATAGCTTCTTCTTCCGCAGAAATATTAGCTCCCATTATAAATGCCCAGCCGCTCACCTGTTTTTCAGGCGATGTCCCGGGGTGGAAGCCGCAGTCCAGCTGCTAGCTTGATTCGTTCGGCTGGGTTCCCTCCGGACGCTCCGCGTTGCTTTATTGGACGCTCGTTCAGCGTTGCTTCAAAGGACGCTCGTTCAGCGTTGCTTTAAGGGACGCTCGTTCAGCGTTGCTTCTTCGGACGCTCGTGCAGCGTTGATTTACCCCATCACGTCGGGGTCACCATTTGAGGGAATGAAGGCACGGACTCCGGCATAGGTGGAAAGCGGAGACGCTTTAATGCACACTTACAGGGGTTTATAAAGCTTCCTTATCTACTACATGCGCTCTAACACCTGTTTAAACATTTCTAAATTTGTGCACTTAAACATAACAAAGAAATTCTTTAGTGTAACAACAAACTTCTTTCTGGTTCTGACTGCTTCTGGTTACTCTTGTTTACCTTACTGTGTCCCTTCATTGACCTTTGCAGCACTGCTGTTTCAATTCAGCTCTATTACCTTGCTGTGTCCCTTCGTTGACCTTTACTGTACTGCTGTTACAATCAGCTCTAACCTGTCGTAAAACGGGTCATCTACAGCCAGCAGGACTAGGGAAGTGATTGTCCCCCTGTACTCGGCCCTGGTGAGGCCACACCTCAAGTACTGTGTTCAGTTTTGGGCCCCTCACTACAAGAAAGACATTGAGGTGCTGGAGCATGTCCAAAGAAGGGCAATGAAACTGGTGAAGGGTCTAGAGCACAAGTCCTATGAGGAGCGGCTGAGGGAACTGGGGATGTTCAGTCTGGAGAAAAGGAGGCTGAGGGGAGACCTTATCATTCTCTACAACTACCTGAAAGGTGGTGTCAATCTGTTCTCCCAAGTAACAGGCAATAGGACAAGAGGAACTGGCCTCAAGTTGCGCCAGGGGAGGTTTAGATTGGATATTAGGAAACATTTCTTCACCGAAAGGGTTATCAAGCATTGGAACAGGCTGCCCAGGGAAGTGATTGAGTCACCATCCCTGGAGGTATTTAAAAGATGTGTAGATGTGGTGCTTAGGGACATGGTTTAGTGGTGGACTTGGTAGTGTTAGGTTAACGGTTGGACTCGATGATCTTATAGGTCTTTTCCAACTTAAATGATTCTATGATTCTATGATGCTCAGAGGTCTAAAGCACCCTTACGTTACTGTTATATCTATAAATCATAATTGTAGTTGACTAGTCAATCTCCTGGACTTGGTAGAAAGGGGCAATGTACATGAATGGCTTGCAAATGAGAGTGAATACATTCCTTTTTTTTGTTATCATTCAACTCGAGGCACCTTTAGACTCCACTTAAATACACATTTGTATTTGTCATGTATAATGGAGGAAACCCTTACAGATGTGCTAGAAATTCAACTTTATTAGAACTTTTTGGTTGTTCTTTGTATAAGGGAGCATAAATCAGGTTTCAGTAGCCTTAAAGGATGTTTTGAATCACTGTATGACTATGGCATGATCTTCCCTGAGCTAATTTGACTTAACAAGTGTTCTGTCAGTGAGTCTCCTCCAAGTGGTGAGGATGCTGTTAAGAAGCAAAAGTCTTACATATGATAAATGCAGAACAACAGATAACTGTTTTTTACTATTTACCGGGCAGGGGCTTTTCATTGACCAAATCTCTCTATCATGATCCTGGATTTCCTGCTCCTGTCAAGTGAGTCACCACAGAAAATGTTTTCCTTGGAAACTTTGCATTTTTAAAAACTGTGGATGTTAGACCCTGAGGCTGGTTTGTAATATTAAATAAGAGATTGGCAGCCCTTCTGGCGTGGGGGAATGGCACAAGGCCAGCATAGCCCAACTCAGCTTTCCTAATTGCCCTGGCTTTAGGCCATGCCAGAGATGAGAGGATGTATTCCCAAGTTAATGTCAGCAAGCAGCACGGGCTGGCTGCTCCCCGCGGGACAGGGAGCCAAGCGTGGTAACAAGGCTGGCAGGGCAGGGGCCAAGCCAGCAAGGGCTCCTTTCTACAGGGCATGAGGGAGGGAGCAAGGCAGGCCCAGGACCTGCAGCCAGGGTCAGCCCAGAGTCCAGATCTCCAGACAAGTTTGTGGGGATGAGGCACAGGCAGATCCATAGTGATGAAGCCAAGCCAGAAAGTTGATCCACATGTCAGGAACAGGTCTGGTGATGGTAACCAGGGACAGATACTACCCAGTGATCAACAAGAAGGTCCATAGAGATAAGACTGGGCTGAGGTCAAGCTGGGAAGTAGTCCACAGATCAGGGTCTGGATCAATGAGGTCCATGGCCAGGCATGGGCATAATTGTGACAGAGCTGTAGACAGGCACACCTACAATCAGTCCAGCTCAGACAGGTACTGAAGGCCCTAGGCTGACCTGAAATGGGTCTCCTGGGCCCATGGGCAGGGATGTGGGTGGAAGTCCCAGGTGAGGCTGCTCAGGATCATTAATGGGTCTAGAGCACAAGTTCTATGAGGAGTGGCTGAGGGAACTGGGGATGTTTAGCCTGGAGAAAAGGAGGCTCCGGGGAGACCTTATCGCTCTCTACAACTACCTGAAAGGAGGTTGTAGAGAGATGGGGGTCGGTCTCTTCTCCCAAGTAACAGGCAATAGGACAAGAGGAAATGGCCTCAAGTTGCGCCAGGAGAGGTTTAGATTTGATATTCAGAAAAATTTCTTCACTGAAAGGGTTATCAAACGTTGGAACAGGCTGCCCAGGGAAGTGGTGGAGTCACCATCTCTGGAGGCATTTAAAAGACATGTAGATGCGGTGCTTAGGGACATGGTTTAGTGGTGGACTTGGTAGTGATAGGTTAATGGTTGGACTCAATGATCTTGGAGGTCTCTTCCAACCAAAACGATTCTATGATTCTATGCTTGTTAGTGCTCTCAGGGCCCTGAGAGCTAAATTTTGACCATATCTTGGAGAGTGTGGAATTGAAGAGAGAGGTAGGAGCATCTGGGTAAGACAAGTAAGCAACAAAAAGGAAGAAAAGTTTTATGTTAAGTTGGGTATTGTGAGTGTAAGTCCCAGGAGAAGGGGCAGCTGTGTTAGGTAGCAACTCTTGCTGGAGACAGTTTTTAATAAACAGTTCGGAGTCAGCTGGTTACATAGGAACCAGGCTGACTTGCCTTCTTTTCCTGGGTGTCATACAGCACATAGCCTTTTATTTGAAAGGCCTTGCTACCTCTTCCTCCTCTTCCATTTTGCCTTCCCCCAACCCTCACTCCCAGACTCCCCTAGAACTCCTGCTTCATTGCATTTTCCCCCTGCATTCCCACTTCTGAGACCTCCACTTCGTGATCCAAAGAGTCAGGAGAGTGGAGTTGAGGGATATTCCAAGCTTCTTAGAGCAGCTGCCATCCCAGTCAATTGTATCTGTCTGATTTCTGGGTCTGTATGTTCCAACCTTACAGCAGATGTGAGCCATAATGCAGAGCCCAAACTAATAAGCCTGGCAGAGTTAAGTAGCTTTCATTCCTCTGCTTTGACACAGGTACCTCACTAAATGAATGCATCTTATCAGCTGGAAACAGCTAGTCTGGAGGGACCTTAACAGAGAAGAATTGGGTCTTTTTTAACTTAGGCCTAGTAGTACAAATGAAGGACCTTGAGCAGACTTCAGGGGCAGGGAAATTGTTGCTTGCTTTTTCTGATCACAGTCTGTATCAGAACTTTTAATTGGACAAGTAAGGGAGAGCATACTCACTACTCACCAATAGGAACATCATAATGAATGCTGCATGAGAGACATAATTAATGCAAGTCACATGATGCATGCGAAAGAGGAGAGAAACTTAAATTCTTGAGGTTAGCTGGCTGAAAGTACTCCCTTGCTCTATTGGGGTGTTAGGACTTGACTACTGTATTGGGAAAGCATAGTAGCTCGTTTGGTTGATAGTAAGAGGCTAGGTTAACACCTAT
This sequence comes from Phoenicopterus ruber ruber, assembly GCA_009819775.1. NCBI lineage: Eukaryota > Metazoa > Chordata > Aves > Phoenicopteriformes > Phoenicopteridae > Phoenicopterus > Phoenicopterus ruber. The sequence goes on from CM020247.1 coordinate 16,186,053, forward strand.
GGTGTGAGCTAATTTATTCTGCTTTTAAGTGTCTCTGACTTTGTGAGGACTGCATTGCAGACCTACTTTACTGAAATAAACCATGGGGTTTGTGGGACTGTTAATTAAATTATCTTCTGAACTTTTAGAAGCTTAATTTATATTTTTCCAATTATGTTTTTGAATATCTGTAGACTAGAATAATATATGGTAGTATAATTAGGAACAAGGACATGGAATTATGGAGGGAAGAATTATGTTGGATAATATGAAAAATAATTTGAAAATTAAAAGTATGGAGAAAAAAAAATAGTCACATTCCATAGAGCAGAGTGCTTCCTGCAAATGTTTTACTGTTATTTTCCATTCATTGAAATAAGTGTTTGAATATCTTGGTTTTTGTCTTCTGTAGGCTTCTGGGCCCATGAAATAGGCAACCTGTTGGAAAATAGAACTATAGATTTGTATAGAATTTTTGTACAAAAAAAAAAAAATCCCAAACCTGTCATACTGCTGCTTATAAAAAATTTTTTTAAAAAATTGCTGTGCTGTATCCCAGTTCCAGCTTTCCATTCACTTCTGGACAGAAAGTTATATTAAGTCGATGGTCTTGCTGTTTTTTTCTTTTTAAAAAAAAACAAAAACAGAAGGTATTTCCTAAGGAAGAGCAATTGGCATTATTGGGCTTTGGATTGCACTGTCACAGCTTCCCAAACTTATTGTCTCCACTACGTGTCAAGTCCCTCTACAGAGTGATATTCGATAATGCTTAGAGCCCAGACTAAAGGCTGAAATATATCCAGGAATTCACTAAATACCATGGAAATCATAAGCTGATGCAGGCAATATCTTTCTTTCCCTCCCCAAATTGTTGGCATATTGAGAAAAATAAGTCATAGAATCATAGAATATCTCGAGTTGGAAGGGATCCATAAGGATCATCGAGTTCCAACTCCCAGTTTTAAATTTATTTTAAATTAAAATAAATAAATAATTTATTTTACATAAAAAATAAATAATTTATTTTAAATTAAAATAAATAAGTGTTCTAAATGTAACTCAGAAGAATGTTTAACTTCACATTTAGTTTCCAAGTGCATCCCCCCTCTCTTCCTACCAAACAGAAGAGAGATGCTCGTATAGTAGACAGACACTCAGTAAAAGGAGGACTTGATAGGACTGATAAGTGACTGCAAGTATGCTGAGAAGCACTGAATTTCAAGCATTAAAATTTGTAAAAGTGCAACAACTGTCCAATAGCTGGCAACATCTAGGTGTTATTCAGTAAAAGCATTGGGAAGTTTATTTTGAATATATTTGGGTTTCTTCCTCTGCTTCTGGAAGCAGTGTGACTCTCAGAACAAACCTAGTGCTGTGATCCCAACAACGTTATGGATCTAGTTAGGACACATTTATAGCAGCTTTTTTTTGGGGGCGGTGTAAGAGACTGAGGGGCTGAAAGAGTTAATGTCTCAAACACTCAGCAAAGAAGGACCTTGAAGAAACTGAGAAGCTGAAAGGCATTGTCTCCAACAATGGACACAGGAGGACCTGGTGTGAAGAATGTCATCACACTAATGAGATAAGGTGTAGCTGGAAGGGAGGATCTTGGGGAGGCAGGATAGCGCTCTTCTGGGCCTTATCTTGAGCAATTGCTTAAGAAACAGACAAGCCTGAGGCAGCACCGCCCCTGCATCTCTGATGGGGGGGGCAGCACCGAAATCACTAGCCTCAAACCCCCCCCACCCATCAAAGCCCCCGACTCATTTTGAGAAGGTTCGAGAACAACAGACTATGTATGTGAAGTAATTAGCATATGCAGTGGGACTAGTCAATAAATAGCGCAACTCAGAGGGGCTGGGTGCGCGCGCCCACCATCCGACGGAACCGGACCAGAGACATCGCTGGAACCCAGGGTGGTGATCTTTCCTTTACCTCTATCTTTCCTCTACCTCTATCTTTCCTCTGTCTCCACCTTTTAATTCAGCCCAAGGGTATACATGATATACTCCTTTAGACATAAACCGTTGACCAAGTCTGAGACTAGGACTGGACTCAGCCGCACCTAGACTCCTCTCTGAGAAGGAGTTTAGAAAGCAAGGGGGTCCTTTCTGAACCTCATGACTCAATGGGAGGGTCTCCCTAACCCCTGACCAGAGACCCCTGTTGGCTGGACCAACGCTGGACCCTGGACTGATGATTGATTCCTCTCTCTCTCTCCCCCCCCCCTTCTCTCTTCCTTTTTGCTGAAAAGCAGGATTAGCAATTAGTGAACTTACTGTTATTCAATGATAACTTGTATGCCCAGATATTGAATGACAACTTGTACGCCCAGTTACTGAATGAATAAATTGGCACAGTAACCCGAGTCACTCCTCCCTCTTCTCTGTCACTATCTGTTTATGACCCATAGCTGGGGTGCAGCATCGCTGCGGGCAGAAAGTTGGGCCGTGACAGGCGGGGGGGGAAGCAGGAAGTCAGGCCACTGTTACCATGCTTACAGACACCCTGTATAAGCAGCAATCAGCCAAAACTAATGCATCTATATTTCCAGATGTCTGGAAAATACCTGACCTCAGGCCTGCTGGTTTTGTACTTTAAGCTGCAGTTGTAAGGTAAGAAAAGAGGATCCAATTCTAACACACAAGGACAGGAGCCAGCTGAAAACTAGTTTTATGTCTATTGCTGATCAGAGTCGTGTACGAGAAAAGATCTCCCTGACTTCAGATGCAGCAGAAGCATTAAGGTGTGCATAGCCTGCAGGGAAGGCTGCCAGCCTTAGAGGATCATTATTTCACTTTTCTCCAGTTTCTTCTTTTGAGGGGAGGAGGAAGAAAAGTCTACTTTGACCTAACCCCAAAAAAAACCCACTTCCAGGGATATGAAGCTGCCAAAATGTAGAATTACAAGCAAATAGCAGAGACAAATGATCTAATCTACAGGCATTAAAGTCTCACAGTTGTGCCCAGAACCCGCATCTTCCATCATAATATCCTGTATCCCCTCTTCCTCAGTGTTTACTTGAGGGGGGGGGACTGCTCTGATTGCATTCTGTCACTTATCTGCACACAATAAACAGAGCAATCTGGACCTAATTTAAGCAGTTTAGCATATCAGGATACAGCTGTGAAAGGTTTCGGGAGAAAGAAGAGGGCTGTGCATGGCCCAGTGGAGCCTGCACACAGGAAGGCAGTGCCGACAGGCTGGCAGGCAGCTGCCAGCCCTTCCAACAATGCCTGCAGCCAGGGAAAACTGCCCCATGTCGAAACTCTCCAACCAGCCCAGGAACAACAGAAACCTCAACACAGGTGTCATGGTTTAACCTCAGCTGGCAACTAAACACCACACAGCTGCTTGCTCACTCCCCGCCTGGTGGGATGGGGGAGAGAATTGGAAGGGTAAAAGTGAGAAAACTCGTGGGTTGAGATAAAGACAGTTTAATAGGTAAAGCAAAAGCCATGTGTGCAAGCAAAGCAAAACAAGGAATTCATTCACTACTTCCCATCGGCAGGCAGGTGTTCAGCCATCTCCAGGAAAGCAAGGCTCCATCATGTGTAACAGTTACTTGGGAAGACAAAACACCATCACTCCAAATGTCCCCCCTTCCTTCTTCTTCCCCCAGATTTGTATGCTGAGCATGATGTCATATGGTATGGAATATCCCTTTAGTCAGTTGGGGTCAGCTGTCTCGGCTGTGTCCCCTCCCAACTTCTTGTGCACCCCCAGCCTACTTGCTGGTGGGGTGGTGTGAGAAGCAGAAAAGGCCTTGACTCTGTGTAAGCACTGCTCAGCAATAACGAAAACATCCCTGTATTATCAACACTGTTTTCAGCACAAATCCAAAACATAGCCCCATACTAGCTACTATGAAGAAAATTAACTCTATCCCAGCCAAAACCAGCACAACAGGGAATTAAGAAGTCTGCTCCTAACGGTGGGAGTGGCAGGGCCACCATTCAGTGTCGGGAGCATTTCAGCTGATCCTTGCTCATCTAGCAGTAGCCCAACTCCTCCTGCCTGTCTACGACTTTTATATTTCATCTGCTATGGGCCAGCTGTCTTTTTTTCTTCTTCTTAATATTAAATATAGGCACATGCATTGGCTTTGCACAGTGCAAACTATGACTTGATTCAGGCAATTGGACAGATTTACATCTGTTCTTCACATCACTTTTCTTTGAGATGAGTGACTTGAGTTTTTAATCACTTGGCGCTCCAGTTACACCCAGAATATCTTGGCTCAATTCACTAGCAAAAAGAAACACACATCTGCTGGCATAAAGACATTAAAATGAAAGAAAACTCTTTAGTTATTACCTACCACACCAGACATTCAAAAAAAAGGCAGCAAGCACATTAGTAAGAAGTATCTGTCCCTAAGCTAACTCTTACACCAAGCACATCAACCACAAAAATTGAAATTCCACCCGACAATTCTCTAAACCAAACACATCAATAAAAGAATAAAGAAAAGAATATTCTTTATAACATTAGTCCTAAACTTCAGAGGGGAAAAAAGGTTAATTACTTTGTGATCTTTATAATTACTTTTGTGACTATTCTGTCTCCTGTAGGCTGGTTCATTCACCTAGGGATGACAATGAAATGAAACAGGTAAGTTTATTCAGCATGCACGGACAAGGTGGAAAATACATTGATCTTGTATAGGTACATTCAGCAATGTCCAAGCCTCTCCCAACAGCTACCTCAGCTTTTCCTAAATGCAAATCAAGCTTACAGGGGAGGAAAGGGATTATTTGATAAGGTAACATGATGACATAGAAATACAGGTAATGAAGAGAAATGGGAGTTTACATAAATAATTTTCATTCCCTTTAACTTACTAAGCAGCATTTTTAATCAGTTTTCATAAATCTAAGTTTTTCAGCAATGTATTATGTTTTCAGAATGGGGAAATGGCAGAGAACATACTTGCTGAATGAATATTTCAGACTAATTTTTTACTTGTTATTTATTTCTTTAACATCTTTGCTGGGTGACAGGTAATAATGGTTGAATAACACACTGCTGAATCTAAGAAAAAGGACATTAAGCTGGCTAAAACTGAACCTGTTTTCTCCAAATAAACAGAAAAGGCCCTAGGGTTTACAGCATGTCTAATATTTTTCTCCCCCTTCTTAATTTTGTCACATTGATGCTACATTTAAGTGAGTGACAAGAAGGAGCACATAAAATTTTTAGATTAATAAAAATGATTTTATTCCAAATTTGTGATATTCCCCCCAGCTACACACCAAAACATGCCCTCTTCTAATTGCTCCCTGTTGCGAATGGATTTTGTCGCAAATGAGTGACTTTACACAATTTGATCTAGCAGCAGTTAAAATTTATTTATGCCTTTACAGCAAATCACAGGATTAGATTGTGGTATTTAATAGCACTCAATCATTAGTTGATTAATAAAGTGACTTGACAAAATTCATTCTAATCAAAGCAGCAACTTAGAGATTCGAAAATGGCAAGGTTCACTCTATTACTGCATGGAAGAAGTATATCAGGGGAAAATCGAGGCAGAATTGACTTCACAGAGTAAAGTGACACAAAGGATACGGAAAACCCTCCCATTGAGTCATGAGATTCGGAAAGGACCCCCTTGCTTTCTAGACTCCTTCTCAGAGAGGGGTCTAGGGGTGGCTAGATCCAATCCTAGTCCCAGACTTGGTCAACGGTTTATGTCTAAATGATTATTCACAGTTTAAGGTGAATCAGCAACATTCAATTAACAGCATTCAATTATTGACTAGTTCAACATTTATAAAATGATTAAATCAATTTACACATACATGCACACAGACAAAATATTTATATAAATGTACAAAAGGTATACCTGTTAAAAAATTTCCCTTGAGTTCAGTGAAATACTCACGTTGAATGCTTTGGCATTTCTCAACAGGCGAGGGTTGAGCCTCAAGGAGAATATCGGCCTAGGTCTCGTCATCGGTCTTTGGCAACAGGCCTCCCGATTTCGCAGACTTGAGAGTTTGCGAGCTCTGGGTAGTGTCCCACTCGGAGGGAGATGCTGGGCGCAGCCCGCTGCGGTCCAGGAGAGCTCAAAGGGCCTCACTTGGGACCGCTGTTTATAGGGTCACAAGATGATTGGCTTTAGTCATCAGTACATTTCCATCCTGGCCACAGTTTGGGTTGGCACGCTCTCGTTCCACACCTTGGCCAGGCAATTAGAGTTCCTGGTACGTACAGTGCCGCTCCCCACCTTAGCCATGCAAGAGCTCCTGGTACAGTCAAGGGACGCTTAACTGCCCAGCTCATTGCACAAAGACAAAGGCCAAGATCTGGCAGGAATACCCGAGATTGTAGAGCGGTCCAGGGGAAAAAGGTGGGGGAGAATGCACCACCACACTCCCATTGTCTGAATCTCTGCAACACACCTGCAAGACACCATGGTAGTTCAGTAAGGTCACCAGCAATTTCTTCTTGGCAAGATCCAACCTTTCTCCAACATCAATATCCTTGAACTTTCTGCCACTTTTGATATTTCCTGAATCCTGAAGTCGTGAAATCTCTCTTCTTGCAACTATTTGACATTACAGACCACATTCAGTCCTCAAATATACACATACAACTCTCAGCAATTTCAAAAGGGAGCTTTTCACATGCACAACGGGAACAACTGTAGACTTAAATGTAACAGTCAAATTGCATATTTTGCTCTTGGTGGGCATTTTGGTTTTGATGTTTTTGTGCCTAACGATCATTCCTTAGAAAGTTTATCCTGGAAACTCTATCCTTTACAAGTTAACTGGTTTCCTATTCCATTCCCGATACCGGGAAAGAAGCAGAAAAATCCATAATGCACTGACAGATTCCTCTGCTCAAAGACAGTATTTCACTATAAACAGAGCTTTAGCCCTGGATGGCCAAGTGTTTCCCAGTACACCCATACTTCAGAAATAAGATAATCTTTCATTTTCAGAAAAGATCTTGCCGCCTTTTCTCTGCAAATTCCTTATCTAATGTAGTGATATTAAAGCAATAAAGCGCATCTGCTTTATGGTTCAACCTGTGCTTGCAAAAGGAGTGTATCTGCTATTGCTTGTCATCCCTGATGCCACCAACAGTCAGAATTTATCATCTCTTTCATATTTACTGACCAAACTGCTCACATAATCCTTCCTCAGTCTGCTCAGTCCAAATTTACATTAGCAAAGATCTACTGTTTCAGTCAAATGAGCAGGGTCACTGTAAACATGGGTGAGACAAGAGGGGATAGTGGCATTCTGTGTGGTGAGCTGCCCTGATCTCCATGATTACAGCTGAAGTTATATCTTCCTCATAAGGACTTCTGCTCTCCTGAGTAACCACTACCTGAGCCATATATCATAGAATCACAGAATCATAGAATATCTCAAGTTGGAAGGGACCCATAAGGATCATCGAGTCCAAGACCCTGATCCTCACAGGACTACCTAAAACTAAACCATATGACTAAGAGCATCATCCAGACACTCCTTGGAACTCTGACAGGCTTGGTGCCATGACCACTTACCTAGGGAGCCTGTTCCAGTGACTGACCACCCTCTCAGTGAAGAACCTTTTCCCAATGTCCATTCTGAACTTCCCCTGACGCAGCTTCGTTCCATTTTCTCGTGTCCTATTGCTGGTCACCAGAGAGAGGAGATCAGCACCTTCCCCTCCATTGCCCCCCTTGAGGAAGCTGTAGACTGCGATGAGGTCACCCCTCAGCCTTCTCTTCTCCAAGCTGAACAAGCCAAGTGACCTTGGCTGCTCCTCATAAGCCTTGCCCTCGAGACCTTTCACCATCTTGGTTGCCCTCCTCTGGACACACTCTAATAGTTTGATGTCCTTCTTGTATTGAGGCGCCCAAAACTGCACACAGTACTTGAGATGGGGCCGCACCAGTGCAGCGTAGAGGGGGACAATCATCTCCCTCGACTGGCTAGCTATGCTATGCTTGATGCACCCCAGGACACGGTTGGCCCTTTTGGCTGCCAGGGCACACTGTTGACTCATATTCAACTTGCCATCAACCCAACCCCCCAGATCTCTTTCTGTGGGGCTGCTCTCCAGCCTCTTGTCCCCCAATTTGTGCGTATAACCAGGATTACCCCATCCCAGGTGCAGAATCTGGCACTTGCTCTTGTTAAATTTCATACGGTTGGTGATTGCCCAGCTCTCTAGTCTATCCAGATCTCTCTGCAAGGCCTCTCTACCCTAGTGGGAGTCCACAGCTCCTCCTAGTTTAGTATCACTGGCAAACTTACTTAATGCACATTCGACTCCTGCATCCAGATCATTTATAAAAACATAAAAAGAGCACTGGCCCTAAAATTGAGCCCTGGGGAACCCCACAGGTGACTGGCCACCAGCCTGATGTAACCCCATTTGCTATAACCCTTTGAGCCTGACCCATCAGCCAATTGCTCACCCATTGTATTATGGACTTGTCTAGCTGTGTGCTGGACATTTTATACAGAAGGATACTGTGTGAAACAGTATCAAAAGCTTTGCTAATATCCAAATAACCCACATCTACTAGCTGCCCTTGGTCAACTAGATGGGTGACCTTGTCATAAAAGGAAATTAAGTTGGTTAAGCAGGACTTTCCCCTTGTGAACCCATGTTGGCTGTGACCAATGACTGCATTGTCTCTCAAGTGGTTCTCATTAACTCCCAGAATAACCTTCTCCATAATTTTACCAGGCACTGAAGTGAGACCGACAGGCCTGTAATTACCAGGGTCTTCCTTCTTACCCTTCTTGAAAATTGGGACAACATTTGCCAGCTTCCAGTCGACTGGGACCTCTCCAGATTCCCAAGACCACTGAAAAATAATGGAGAGAGGTCCCGCGATAACATCAGCCAGCTCTTTCAAGTACCCTGAGATGAATCCCATCGGGCCCTGTAGATTTATGCACATCCAGCTGGAGCAGCAATTCTTGAACAACTTAGGGGTCGGCTGGGAGTTTATCATCCCCCTAGTCATGGTCTTCCAACACAGGGCTCCAGCGGTCTCAGGGCCCATCATCAGTGTTGAAGACAGAGGCGAAGAAGGCATTAAACATCTCTGCTTTGTCTATGTCCCTATTTGTGAGGTGACCCACCTCATCAAGTAATGGGCCAATGTTATCTCTGATACTCCTTTTGCTGTTAACATATTTCTAAAAAGCCCTTTTTTTTGTCCTTCACAATGCTGGCCAGCTTGAACTCTAACCGAGCTTTGGCCACACGAATTTTCTCCCTACAGTGGCGAACAGCATCTCTGTAGTCTTCCCGTGTCACCTGTCCTTGCTTCCAATGTCCATTCACTTTCCTTTTCTGCCTAAGTTCTAGAAGGAGATCCCTGCTCAGCCAAGCTGGCCTTCTGCCCCACTTGCTTGACTTTCGACACTTTGGAATTGCCTGCTCCTGTGCTCTTAAGAGATGACTCTTAAAAAGTGGCCAGCATTCCTGGACCCCAATACCTTCAAAAGCAGATTCCCAGGGGACCTTATTAACTAGTTCCTTAGCAGCCCAAAGTTTGCTCTCCCCAAATCCAGGGTCAAAATTTTGCTGGCATTTTTTATCCTATTGCCAATGATTTGAAACTCAACTACTTTGTGGTCCACAGGTCCACTGTGACCAAGACAGCCACCATCCACCACTTCGGCCACAAGTCCCTTTCTGTTTACAAACAACAAATCTAGGAGGGCACCTTTCCTGGTTGGCTCCCTTAGTACCTACACCAAGAAGTTAGCTTCAGTGTGCTTCAGGAATTTCCTGGATCTGTTTGTGTCTGCTGTATGATATTCCCAGTCGATGTCTGGGAAGTTAAAATCACCCATAAGGACAAGGGCAGTTGATCTAGGCATATCCCTTAATTCCTTGTAGAATAATTCATTGGTGTCGTCGTCCTGTCTGGATGGTCAATAGTAGACTCCCACAACAACATCTGCTTTATTTGCTTTCCCCTTCATCCTTACCCAGAGGCTCTCAACCGTGTTGTCGCCAACTGCAAGCACCAAGTGGGTCTTATTAACATAGAAGGAAGTTTCTGTGTTTCTCCACTTTCTTTCTACTTCATTGTTGAATTTGCATGACCTTAGGGTTAAACAAATATGTATAAAGGACAGTGTAACTGCAGTGACAGTAAACTTGATGCTGCAGGTAACTAGGGATTTATGCACACCATTTTTCTCGTGTAGGATGGCAAAGGCTTGAATATACTCAGTGATGCATTCCATATAACTTTTGTATATCTAGATCGCATAACTGTATTTAAAATGTAACTATTTTCAGTGTAATTAACAAGTATATAATAAGCATCAAATATTTGTGCAGGTTTTGGAAAAAAACTTTTTGAGTCTGATTTAGACAGAATAATGGAGCATATTGAGGCTGCTATGGAACTGGTCCCAGTTCTGAAAAAAGCAGACATCATAAACACAATTGTGGGTCCTATCACCTATTCTCCAGACATTCTTCCTATGATGGGACTATATCAGAGTGTCAGAAATTACTGGGTAGCTATTGGTTTCAGGTGAGTAAATTCTTCATGACAACTTTTGTCTGCCATATTGTAAAAATGGCAGTCAGCTCAAGCTTTGCAAAATTTCATGGGTTTGGGGTTTGTTTTGCACGTATCTTCTGTAAAATGTAATTGGAAATAGTCTTAATAACCACTACCCACATGTTATGAGCTCATCCTTCTCTCTTATTTCTTCCTCATAATTCTCACTTTTTTTCAGTTTGTTTCCCCCTCTTATTCTGGAGGCCAATATCTGTGACACTCTATGAAGCAGCAAGAAACGGGTAGTACTTGGTACTATCTGTGCAGAAAGTTAAAGCCATAAAAGTGCTCACCTTTACAATGCACTTTCCAGTTCATTTTATGCATCGCTTTGAATTACATTGTGTTCAACAATTGTTTGGCATATGCAGAAACTGGTGTCACTGAAGTTGTGGCAAGAATGAGTAGTACAGGGAGAACTTCTAATATGAAGTATTAACTTTTGGGTGAAGAGTTGAAGGCATACTAAGCAGAAGGCACTGCCAGCATACTGGGTGACTGACTGCTCTAGGGATATGAATGTAATGGTTCTGACTGTTGAAGGTTGAGCTGAAAAATGATGTTGCTGGGTATTGGAGGAAAGCAAATAAAGAGGGTAGTGTGACAACAGGAATGGATGTTTTACTAGTGTCATTTATTCTCTCCTGCCCATTATGATATTTTCTTGGTATGTGATTTACATCTTATATGCTCTGGCCTCACTGAAATCAGTGGTAAAACTTACTGACTGCTCTTTAATTGTCTTAGTTTGCCCATTGATTCAAAATGGATAGAATGAACTGAATCCAATTTCAGACATGTTATTGAGCATTGTTTTTCCAATTGCCTAATTTGCTGTTCAAAATCCAGCTCAGCTTTTTCCAGTTTTCTTTCAGTCCAAAGCAAACAAATCTTCAGATCATAAGATAAGGCAGTATCACTAACGTGCTTTCAGAGGCCCTCAAAATAAAACGGTTTGGTAATTTTGCAATGATTCATTGTGAAAGGTATTCACCTTTGCTGCTTGGATTAAAAAAAAAAAAAACAACACACCAACAAAATTGTTATTTTTTAGTAACATTTGCAGAACTTATAGTTACAGAAGTGGTTTGCCTGGTTCTAGTTCACAAAAAGAAAGACTGTTTAAGTTCATTATTGTGCTGCCAGACTTTGAAGCCTGTTATCCTTCATTGGCATAAATGGGAGCAGAATCGAAGTTCCACCTAGGAATAACTGAAGACCAGTGTTATATGTTTAAATTTCTTAAAACAACTTATTTCAGAAATTTGATTAATCTCTAAATGTTTAGACACAGGTTGCAATTATGTTGCTGTCATTGGATTACCTTTTCTGCTTTTCAGGGACTTTTGACTCTGTTCTACGCTTCTGGGTCACTTGCAGTGTTTCTACTGGTGGTGTAATTTTTTGTGAGCATTAGCAAATCCTTATCTCATAGTCAACTAGCAGGGATATTGTGACAGAGGACTTAGTGCTTTTAGTTTAGAGGAATTCTATTATCTAAAATCATCAGCTTGCTAAGCATTTTAATGTGCAAAGAAGTTAAGTATAGTTAGCAGAGCTTGTAGCACTGTTTGTTATTAAGGTTGCTCAATGCTTCCCATTTAAGACTGTTTTATTTATTTATAGCTTTGAAAATGTTAACAAGAGTAGGCTAGAATTTTATTCAGAAAAGTTTAAGTCAAAGCAGTGTAACCGTTCGAAAGAACAAGATTATTGGAAAGTATGTTGTTTTGCTGTGTTAAGTTTTTTGGGATGAAGTCTGTCTTTTGAAAAGCTCTAATCTCCCCATTTTCTGAGAATGAACTTCACATTTGGCAGAAGCGACCTTTCTCCTAAAGATATGCCCTTCTGCCATTCTTCACAAAATCTATCCATGAGGCCCATTCACAAGCCTTTATAAATGTTACAGCTCATAAACACTTGACAGAGACTCACTAAATCTTGCACTAGAAGTCCTGAATTGTATCTACAGTAGTATTCCACAGCCAGAGACTGAACAAGAGCTTTTTTTTAGAAATGGGATAGAAAAATGGCTAAACCTGGGACAAAGACACTAGAAAAGGGACCACGGTGTGCAGGGACTCAGATTTCCTAGGAAAAGGGAGTGGAATGAGAAACTTCTGGAGTTGAAAATCGATGAGAAGCAAGGACTCATAAACAAGTAAGACACAAGAATAGGACAGGAACAATGGGGAGCATAGCGCAGAGCAAACCAAGTTTGGCAGGGATTGGAAGGATCGTGTTCATTAAGGAAATTTTCTCTAAATCCTTATATGAAGACCGAAATTCCGAAACTGTACCACTCTACAGCTACTTGTAACATCCCATCCCTGAAAAGCATGTGTTTCATTCCTGTGCAGCAGAACTTCAGTGGATATATTAATACAATCAGCTCTCTGTTATCTGAGGTGATGAGGGATTTGGGCACCCTGCATAATTTAAAATCTCTGATAATGTAGGCCCAGCTAGGAGCACCATACAGAATCAACTGATTGCACAGAGTCAGCACTGCAAAGCTCTGCAGAATGCAGAGACCAGTCAGCCCAGGTGCAGTGCTGTACCTGTAGTAGCAACTCCACATCGCAGGGCTGCCTCCCGGGCTGTCTTGCCCCCGAGTTAACCTGCCACCAGCTCAGCAGCCTTCAGCTGAAGCCAAAAAGCTCATCGTATTTGGTCTGTCGCCACCCACAGTCATGCAATGGTCTCTGTGCTGCATTCCCCTGTGCTTTTCGCTGCAGTGAATGGTGCAGGGAGACTTAAGCTGGCTAAAACTTCTGAAGCTGTTCCTGAATGCATCATAGCCATGCTTGCAAAGCCTATTAATAGCTAAGAGTTGCCTAATTAAATTAACACCAGCAACGGCTAGCTCTTCTGTAGTACTTAGAGTGGCAGTTTACAAGCACTCATCCTTATTGCATCAACTGCAGTGATACAAGCTTGTGCTGAGAATCTGAAGATTGCTGAACAGCCTAAAGGAGCATGTTTGGCAGAATTACTTCATGTACTCAACTGTTTGATATTTGTGTTTGGTTTTGGTTTTGTTTTTTTTTTTTAAATTACAGATAAAAAACCACTACATCAAAGTAATCTCATGAAGATTATGAAGTCAGGCATTCTACAGTTAGGAAGTGCCAGAACTAAGTTGTCTATGTAATCTGAATTCATTCTTCTTATGCATATGCATTAGAATTAAATGATTACATCCTTTTTTTTTTTTTTATTTCCCCATAAGATCTTAGCCTATTTAATTGATGGCGTAGAATTCAGAATGCAAAGCTGATGAGCAGCAATTCAAGTTTGTCTTAGCTTCACTATTCAGTATGAGTGTCTGTGATTTAATTGCTGCATGCTAATCTAAACTTGGTTTTGGACAGACTTACTATTTCTTCAAGGATTTTTCTGTTGTGTTCATTGGAGCACTTCAGAAATAACTAAGAATTTATTTTCGCATGTTCCCTAGACAGAAGGATATTTTGGCACTTTTTTTTAGACATGGCAAACTAATTCACAGAGGTATTAAAAAATTCTTCAGTTTTAATAATTATTTGTCATTAACCATTGGAGTGTCAAATCTGAGATGCCTGTAATTTAGCATTACATAGTACTGTTTGGTCATATGTGGACTGAGTGGTGACATACACATATTGCAGCACAACAAAGATCCTTGTCTCCCAGTTGTCCAGTTCAGGTACCTCATGGGAGCACATTTCATACATAGCCTTTTCCCTATGGATGTCAAGATGTCAAACATTTTGAAAGTTTGAATTATGTACAACATGTTTAAGTAAGGAAATCTTAAATCTATCATTTCATAACTTTTGAGCACCTACCTTTGCTGTCTGGTGTGGTTCCTTTTAATGCAGGTTTCTAACAAGAGATCTACTCTACAGTCTGATCCTTCACACACTTATTAGGTAGAAACAGGACAGGCTTTTGCTACAGACTGGTAGCAGAAAATTCCTACATGTGTATTTTGTTAGTATAAACTTTCTAGAACCAGTTCTCTTTGTAGTTGCAGTGGAGAATGGAGAAGGTTCTTTAAAGCTGTCTCGGTAGCGTTGTCTCCTGACTTTTGCTGCTGTTGCTCTTGTCACTGTAATGTAAATATTCACTGTAGCTGCCAGAATGTCTCAGTCTGGTTTTCAAATCTGAGTCTGGTTTAATCACATCTGATTGAAAAAGGAGATATTCTATGACTAGAAAGTGTATTTAATGGATATCAGAAGTTTGAGAACTTTCTTTAGTATTAATTGTTGAGGAGTTCTAATATCCCTGAAAAAGATTATTAAATTCTGAACTTTAGAGAAAAAAGAGCTTGCTGTAATCTCAAGCACTGCAACTGCTGTACATTACATTAGCAATGGAGTTTTGCTGCTGACAGTGGGGCAGTAGAAATATCTGTCAATAAAGCATGTAATCTTGGAAAACAAGACAAAACAGAACAGAACAAAACAAAAAGAAGAGGGAAAAATGTAAAATACTTTAGGGGGTATATTAGTAGTATATGCTAGTACTGATTGTTAAAAACAAAACAAACAAACAAAAAGACTTGGCACTGCAGGACTTTTTCCTGTTTTTAAGGTATGGCATTATATATGCTGGTAGCATAGGAAAGTACCTCAGTGACTGGATCCTTGAGGGGGAACCTCCATTTGACCTGATAGAATTAGATCCTAATCGCTATGGAAAGTGGACCACCACGGAATACACAGAAGCCAAAGTGAGAGAATTTTATGGTTTTAATAACATTGGTAAGGAGGTATTTTTTTAAAATGCACTTATATCCTGAAAATGGATTCCAACAAAGCCTGCCTCTAGATTTCTCTGTTTTTATATATGTGTATTATATGTATCCTATCTTGGTGATGTACAGTATTTAGTATGTCACGAGTTTTGGTTGTGTCCCCCCCAGGTGGTTACCCTAAAGAAGAAAGATTTGCTGGGAGACCAACAGAGAGAACCAGTGGGCTGTATGATTTGCTGAAGTCAAAATGTTCAATTGGCTTTCATGCAGAATGGGAGCAACCTCATTGGTTCTACAAACCTGGAGATGAGACTGGATACAAGTAAATGAAAGATTACCTTTTTATTTTGCCTGATAAATTGTCATGACAGCAAGGGCCATCTGAGTTAAACTTATTGAGAAGCATACATTTATCATTCACTTCAGCTAAAAGGTATCTATTAAGTAGATCTTCCATTATTGTTTTTTCCATATTTTAGAATCCATTTCATTCTGATAATGCAGACATTCCAAAACACACATCGAGGTATCCTGTAACTCTTCTAGATATGGGGTATCAGGGAGCAGCCTAGCTCGAGGAAGAGATTAGAGAACAATTTGTTCATCATAAATCTGTATTTTTCTCCCTTTCTTCTTATTTTATCAGCAGCACAGGATAATGTTTTCATGAAAAAGCTCATTCCTCTCTGTATAATTCTCAGAAAAGGAGAAGCCCAATCCTCCTTTCTTTTTTTCTGTGCCGGCCTACCTAGTTACCTGCTTGCATCAGGGAGCATCCAGCAAATAAATGTTTTCCACAGGGATACTGCAGTCCCAATCTAAATGAGGCTCATAAAGGAATAGACATACTCTGCTGTTCGGAAATAAAGCCTTTGACACCTTAAACTCAAATAAATGATTCAGCAACAAAGTATGCTGTAAATTTACATGACAGACTACTACTACTTCTAACATTTGAACAGTTCACAGTTTATTGTACAAAAATGGTTGATAAATTATCTTTCTCTGTTGTTAAAGCATTTTAATAAAGTTAGACCAAGGAAAATATTGGGTAAACTACCTACAATTAGGAAAGTGTCTCTCTCAAATGATTATTAAACTGAAGAAACTGAAGACTACATTTTGCTGAAAAGAGCACAAAATGACCAAATTGCATTTTAAGTGTGTAAATGCTCTGTTTCAAACTCAGTTTTCGGCACACAAATTGGTTTGACCCTGTGGGTTGTGAGTATAAACAGGTTATGCAAAAGGTCGGTGTGACTGACCTGTCACTATTTGGCAAGTTTAAAGTAAAAGGCACAGATTCTGTTAAGCTACCGGATCATCTATTGGCAAATGCTGTTCCAAAAGCAAATGGGACAGTGATAACTGTTTTAATGTAGGATTTAGACAAACAAGATCTGTTTCAGAAATGGAAAATAAGGCATAATATTATCATCATATCTTTCAGATACCAAACACTCAGATCTTTTGGAGAAATTCCTGTGTCGGGAGCTACAATTTCACTCAGTTAAGAGTACGAACAGTGGAGTTTGTACTAGAGTAGCCCCAAGTAGAAGTACCTTCTGACGCAAATTAGAATGGTTGAGGTTGGAAGGGACCTCTAGAGGTCCTCTTGTCCACCTCCTGCTCAAGCAGGTCACCTAGAGCTTGTTGCCCAGGACTATGTCCAGGTGGCTTTTGAATATCTCCAGGGATGGAGAGTCCATAGCCTCTTTGGGCAACCTGTTCCAGTGCTCAGTCACTCTCACAGTAAAAAAAAAAAGTGTTTCCTGATGTTCAGACAGAACCTCCTGTTTTTCAAATCTTTGTCTAAAGAAGGCCAAGTGAATCTCACCTGGAATTCGCAGAATCACAGAATCACAGAATGGTAGGGGTTGCAAGGGACCTCTGGAGATCATCTAGTCCAACCCCCCTGACAGAGCAGGGTCACCTAGAGCAGGCTGCACAGGACTGCGTCCAGGCGGGTTTTGAATATCACCAGAGAAGGAGACTCCACAACCTCCCTGGGAAGCCTGTTCCAGTGCTCTGTCACCCTCACAGTAAAGAAGTTTTGCCTCATGTTCAGACGGAACTTCCTGTGTTCCGGTTTGTGCCCGTTCCCCCTTGTCCTGTCACTGGGCACCACTGAAAAGAGTCCTGCCCCATCCTCTTGACACCTGCCCTTGAGATATTTATAAGCATTGATGAGATCCCCTCTCAGTCTTCTCTTCCTCAGGCTGAACAGCCCCAGCTCCCTCAGCCTTTCCCCATAGGAGAGATGCTCCAGTCCCCTCATCATCTTCATAGCCCTCCACGGGACTCTCTCCAGTAGTTCCTCATCTTTCTTGAACTGGGGAGCCCAGAACTGGACACAGTACTCCAGATGGGGCCTCACTAGGGCAGAGTAGAGGGGGAGGATAACCTCCCTCGACCTGCTGGCCACACTCTGCTTAATGCACCCCAGGATGCCGTTGGCCTTCCTGGCTGCAAGGGCACATTGCTGGCTCATGGTGAATTTGTTGTCTACCAGGACTCCCAGGTCCTTCTCCGCAGAGCTGCTTTCCAGGAGGTCAACCCCTAACCTGTACCAGTGCATGGGGTTGTTCCTCCCCAGGTGCAGGACCCTGCACTTGCCCGTGTTGAACCTCATGAGGTTCCTCTCCACCCAACGCTCCAGCCTGTCCAGGTCCCTCTGAATGGCAGCACAGCCTTCCGGTGTATCAGCCAGACCTCCCAGTTTCATGTCGTCAGCAAACTTGCTGAGGGTACACTCTGTCCCTTCATCCAGGTCACTGATGAATAAATTGAATGAGACTGGGCCCAGTACCGACCCCTGGGGGACACCACTAGCCACAGGCCTCCAGCTAGACCTTGCGCCGCTGATCACCACCCTCTGAGCTCTGCCATTCAGCCAGTTCTCAATCCACCTCACCGTCCACTTGTCTAGCCCACACTTCCTGAGCTTGCCTATGAGGATATTGTGGGAGACAGTGTCAAATGCCTTGCTGAAGTCAAGGTAGACAACATCCACTGCTCTCCCCTCATCCACCCCGCCAGTCATACCATCGTAGAAGGCTATCAGATTGGTCAAGCATGGTTTCCCCTTGGTGAATCCATGCTGACTACTCCTGATCACCTTCTTTTCTTCTACATGCTTGGAGATGGCCTCCAGAATGAGTTGCTCCATCACCTTGCCAGGGATGGAGGTGAGGCTGACTGGCCTGTAGTTTCCCGGGTCCTCCTTCTTGCCCTTCTTGAAGACTGGAGTGACATTGGCTTTCCTCCAGTCCTCAGGCACCTCTCCCGTTCTCCATGATCTTTCAAAGATGATGGAGAGTGGCTTGGCAATGACATCTGCCAGCTCCCTCAGCACTCGTGGGTGCATCCCATCAGGGCCCATGGATTTGTGGGTGTCCAGTTTGCCTAAATGATCTCTAACCTGATCCTCCTCGACCAAAGGAAGGCCAACCTTTCTCCAGGCTTCCTCACTTACCTCCAGGGTCTGGGATTCCTGGGGGCCAGCCTTGGCAGTAAAGACTGAAGCAAAGAAGGCATTCAGTAACTCTGCCTTCTCTGCATCCTTCGTGACCAGGGCGCCCACCTCATTCAGCAGAGGGCCCACGTTTTCCCTAGTCTTCCGTTTGTTGCTAATGTATTTGAGGAAGCCCTTCTTATTGCCCTTGACGTCCCTTGCCAGATTAAATTCCAGGTGGACCTTAGCCTTCCTTGTAGCATCCCTGCATACTCTGACAGCATCCCTGTACTCCTCCCACGTGGCCTGCCCCTTTTTCCACATTCCATGGACCTCCTTCTTCCACTTGAGTTTTGCCAATAGTTCCTTGCTCATCCACGCAGGTCTCCTGCCTCCCTTACCCAATTTCTTACTCCTGGGGATGCACCGCTCTTGAGCTTGGAGGAAGTGATGCTTGAATATTGACTAGCTTTCTTGGGCCCCCCTACCTTCTAGAGCCCTAACCCACGGGATTCCTCCAAGCAGGTCCTTGAAGAGGCCAAAGTTAGCTCTCCTGAAGTCCAGGGTTGTAATCCTGCTTAGCGTCCTGCTTCCTCCACGCAGCATCCTGAACTCCACCATCTCGTGGTCACTGCAGCCAAGGCCGCCCCCAACCTTCACATCCCCAACCAGACCTTCTTTGTTTGTTAGTATGAGGTCCAGCAGCACCCCTCTCCTCGTCGGCTCCTCCACCACCTGCATCAGAAGATTGTCATCAATGTTCTGCAGGAACCTCCTGGACTGTGCGTGCCTAGCTGTGTTGTCCCTCCAACAGATATTGGGGTGGTTGAAGTCCCCCATGAGAACCAGGGCCTGTGATCATGAGGCTACTTTCAGCTGCCTGTGGAAGGCCTCATTGACTTCCTCTTCCTGATCAGGTGGCCTGTAGTACACACCCACAACAGTGTCCCCCATGTTAGCCTGTCCCTTAATCCTTACCCATAAGCTCTCGACCCGTTCTTCGTCCTCCCCTAGGCAGAGCTCGATACACTCCAGTTGCTCTCTCACATAGAGAGCCACTCCACCACCTCGCCTTGCTGGCCTGTCCTTCCTGAAAAGTACATACCCATCCATGACAGCATTCCAGTCATGCGAGCTGTCCCACCACGTCTCTGTAATTGCTATGAGATCGTGGCCCTGCGAGCGCATACAGATCTCTAGTTCTTCCTGTTTATTCCCCATGCTGCGTGCGTTGGTGTACAGGCATTTCTTTTATAGTAGTACTAGAATAGCTTTGTAGCTGCCTGCCTCAAACTGTGCCGTGCTGTAGCAGCTTCAGGCAGCAGAGGAGAGCAGTGGAATGGCCTGACCATAGCTTGATGTATTCTTCCTGGATGCCCAAGCGGGAACAGTTTTGTGTTTTGTTTTTTGGTTTTGGGTTTTTTTTTTGTGTTTGAGTTGTTTTTTTTTTAAATATGACCCATGCTTATTTTCCATCCCCCTCATACTGACTCTGTTTTACAGCTGGTTGCCTGGAGCAGGCAAGGTTGCAAATATTCAGCCTTCAACTCATACCTGTCCTTTCTCCACAAGTGTGGCTGCTCACAGATCCTCAGAATATGATCCTGTTCTCAGAAATGGCACACTGTGACAAACTACCCCAGGCTTCTTATTCTTGGTCCTCAGTGCATGGTAGTGCTCCATGAGTCCCTTCATTGTCCTGCTTCATCAACCACTCTCATCTAGTGTCTTTAACTTCAGAGGTACACCTCCAGCAAGCAGATTGTTCCTTTCTGAAGTGCTATAGCCATGGAGTTTGCTCATTTCAGCACTGAATTTCACTAAGTTTTTGCTGTAGGTGATGGTTTTAGCTGCTTCAGACACCAGAGAGAGGAAGCATCATAGGAAAACAGTAAGTACACTGAGACTATAGTCACAAAGGTAGATAACTTCTTCTCAGAGGTCAGAACCAACTGAATGGGAAGACTGTACGCAAGAATGGTGTCCTAGGTTTAGGAGAAAGAAGACCCTGAATTGCCATGTAGTCATATTTTTTTACTGTATTAATTTTGTGATAGCAATATAGATTGTCTTCTCTCTAGCTTGGGGTAGAGGTGGGGTAACTGTGTCATCAGCTGGCATGGATAACACTTGCTGAATATATTTATGTGGTGGGAGGGAAAGCAAGATTAAACAGGAAACTATGAGAACAAAGTGAGTGCTTTCTATGGAGTTTAATCAGTGTTGCTAAGGGGAAAAAGAAAGATAAACAGCAAAATAGAACAAACAGTTTATGAGTCCACTTAAAAATCCAGCATTCACAACAGTTGATTATTTAAATTGCCTGATTTTTGGTGTGACTAGCATCAGATCCTGAAGATTCAACTATGTGACTGTAATATGCCAGTAACTATATTAATGTAATATGACCTTGCAAAAGAATGTTAATATCTGCAATATTTTTCCTTTTTCCATTCATTGTCTGGAATCTGGGCACTGACTGGGTGATTGACAAAGTTCTTATGAAAACAGAATGAAATAAGAGAGATTAAATTCTGCCTCTGGAACCAGACCAGCACAACAGCTATGGCACATTCATATTTCTGTTTGTATGGATGATATCTGTATGAACATGCATACATGTTATGGCCACAGCTAAGTAACTGTTATTTGAAATTTTGCCTCTAAAGACCTACACAAAACCTGATTTCTGCACAGAACCTGATTCAAATGTACAGAGATGTAGATTCATAGTCAGCAACTACATAAAATATAAAAGCATGCATAAATCAGGGCCACAAAAGCATAAGCCAGCTCAGTATTTCTTTCCTTAAAGTAAGGGGCAAAGTATATGATATCCTTTGGGGATTTGAAAGCCTTATTCACATGATTAAAAAAGAATATTTATGTCAATAACACATGTAAAATTTTCTATTCTGATGATCAGAAAACAAACTAAAATTGATTGAATTTGCATAGAAAATGCATTCTTAAATCAAATGAACACCTTGTCTAATACACAATTGAAAATATTTATAAAGGTCTCAATTTCTCATTTCAAAAATTTAATTTTTTTCTATGAAGAAAAATGTGAAATTTCTGCTGTAAAGCTTACGCTTGGCCAATTGTGTATCTGTCTTCTCCTATTATGGCATAGCAGAACAAACAAAAAAGTTGTTCTTTCAAGTAAAGACATATTTCCATATATTTCATAATGTTTAAGAATTCAAAGGTTATATTTTGCATCCTTAATAATTGCAAATTTTACTCTGTAGGTGGATTCCACAAATATAAGCCATATGTTAACACCAAGAGGAAAAGTTTATGCTGAGCTAACAGTATCTCAACTGTATCCAGGAGAATTTATGCTTATAACTGGCTCAGGGTCAGAACTCTATGGTCTGAGCTTAGTTTATTTTTGATACAGTAAGTACATAGTGCTATACAGTCACATTAATATAGAAACCTTTTTGCTAAGTGCCAAATTCTTAATTATTACTCAACAAACCTTTTACTAGCTTCAAGAGAATTCTACTTATCTATTGATCTCAGTTTCTTAGAAACTTGGTTGAATTGAATCCTGAAGTATAAGCAGTTGCTTATTGGATTATTGTTGATGTAAAAAGATGGAGAATTTACTGATAGTTATGTAATATAGTTTAATGTAGGTAGTTCTTGTTTTGTTGTTGAACCTGTTTGTGTTTGGCATTGTATGATGGAACACAGCACAGTTGTTCCTTTCTAGTTTTTTCTCTTACGCAAAAAAGAAAATTGGCTTTAAACATGGATGACTGAAGAGGCACTCACCTGGCCAATACAAGATGGGTAGTGCAGTCTTCCTGATACTGTGATAATGTCTTCTGCTTTGGGTTCTGGGGTCACAAGGTGAAACAATGGAAAGAAAGGAGGTAGAAGCAGTCACAGGATGACTTCATTAAAACAGTTTTTATAGATGTGTATTGGAAGGGACATTTCTAGTGCTATTAGTGGCTGTACATACATACTAAAAAAAGAATTTTTCTTACTGGAGATCGCTGACAAATCATTTCTTCAAAATGAATCAACACATAAAAGACTGAAATTTGCTACCCCAACATACAATGAATAATGTACTGTTTCATAACAGTCCCATGGGAATCAGTAGGACCATTGGCACATTCAGGAACCAAATGGCAGAACCAGGCCTAATGTATTTACCTCTATGGAATTTCTACAGTCTTGTTTGGCACTTCTCTGTGCCTGAGATCTTTTAACACTGCTTAACAAAATAGTACTTTATAAGATTTGTAAATATACCCCTTTTAATTTATTTTGTGAGCTTCCTGAAAGACAGTACCCAGCTGATGTTTTTTATTAAATCAAAACTCAAAGCTGAACTTTCTGCCAATACTTTAAATACTGTATTCAGGAAGGAACAAGGCTGGTTGTACATTTCTGTTGACACAGGAATTTATTTTGAGATTTCTTATGTTCATTGTGTTTACTGCTTAGTCTTTTTGTATGACTTTTAATTAACACATTCTGGATCCAAAGGCAAATCTGTGTTCAGTCCTATGACATCACTTCTTTCTCTTATCTTGAAAATACCGTTCCACCCATTTAAATTTTCTCCTTTCCTTGCTGTATCCCAGATACCTGTGTTCCTATACCAGTATCTCACCAGAAAACACTGTTTAACATCAATGATGGATTTGACTATCATCTAATGTAGCACATAATTCCATTGGTTTTGAGAAGGTATGGTACTGGGAGCTTCTGGGAAGTTGAACACAAACAAAAATTTTTTCCTTTTTAATCTTTAGCTAAATCAGTTATTTTTCATTAAAAAAATAACATCACTGTTGTGTTTTACATGGAGATAATAGAAGAGGAGGTAATGAAAGGTGGATACAAAATTGAAACAGAAAACATGACAGATGAATCATCATAGAATTGTTCTGGTTGGAAGAGACCTCCAAGATCAGCGCGTCCAACCATTAACCTAGCATTACCAAGTCCACCACTAAATCGTATCCCTTAGGGCCTCATCTAAACGTCTTTTGAATACCTTCAGGGATGGTGACTCCACCACCTCCCTGGGCAGCCTGTTCCAATGCCCGACAACCCTTTCAGTGAAGAAATTTTTATGAATATCCAATCTAAACCTCCCCTGGCGCAACTTGAGGCCATTTCCTCTTGTTCTGTCATCTGTTACTAGGGAGAAGAGACCGACCCCCATCTCTCTACAACCTCCTTTCAGGTAGTTGTAGAGAGCAATAAGGTCTCCCCTCAGCCTCCTTTTCTCCAGGCTAAACATCCCCAGTTCCTTCAGTCACTCCTCATAGGACTTGTGCTCTAGACCCTTCACCAGCTTCGTTGCCCTTCTCTGGACACGCTCCAGCACCTCCATGTCTTTCTTGTAGTGAGGGGCCCAAAACTGAACACAGTACTCGAGGTGCGGCCTCACCAGGGCAGAGTACAGGGAGACAATCACCTCCCTACTCCTGCTGGCCACACTATTTCTGATACAGGCCAGGATGCTATTGGCCTTCTTGGCCACCTGGGCACACTGCTGGCTCATATTCAGCCAGCTGTCTACCAACACCCCCAGGTCCTTTTCTGCTGGGCAGCTTTCCAGCCACTCCTCCCCCAGCCTGTAGCATTGCATGGGGTTGCTGTGTCCCAAGTGCAGGACCCGGCACTTAGCCTTGTTGAATCTCATACCATTGGCCTCAGCCCATTGATCCAGCCTGTCCAGGTCCCGCTGTAGCGCCTGCCTGCCCTCCAGCAGATCAACACTCCCTCCCAACTTGGTGTCATCTGCAAACTTACTGAGGGTGCACTCGATCCCCTCATCCAGATCATTGATAAAGATATTGAACAGAACTGGCCCCAATACTGAGCCCTGGGGAACACCACTTGTGACTGGCCGCCAAACGGATTTAACTCCATTCACCACAACTCTTTGGGCCCAGCCATCCAGCCAGTGTCTTACCCAGCACAGAGTACGCCCATCCAAGCCATGAGCAGCCAGTTTCTCCAGGAGGATGCTGTGGGAGACAGTGTCAAAGGCTTTACTAAAGTCCAGATGAGATAGGAGTACTTGGTGTAGCAGGTCCATATGCATGACAGGTCCTCCAGAAGTTAACAACTGAGGATCTGAGTGATGGTTTATTTATGTTTCTTCTGATATTGCTGTTACTGCCATTAGGATATCGTACATAGGTAAGCGATAGAGAAAACAGACTATTAAGGAAAGAGGCAATAAATAATAAGTGTAACTAAAATTATGTTGAAAAATAAATCTCATCAAGTATTCATAAGCAATAGATTAATCACATTTTGTATATAAATGTGTGAGGAAACACAGCGCATCATTGATTTTCAAATGTGATCTGGTCAGGGTCTGTGCTGAATTTTCCAAGACCTTTTTCTTTAGAATACCCTATAGTGTAAACAAAAGGCCAGTTCTGATAACCTCTGTGGTATTTGCTGCAAAATCAATGTCAAGAATTTTTTTTGGATTACCGTATATTAGTGTTTGTCAAGTGCCTTGAAAATATAATGCTGTAGTGCTGAGTATTTGTTTTTCTCAGTTACTTTTTATTTCCTTTTATGTCTCTCTCTACTGCAATGGACTGAATTCAGAGAATTCTGAAGCAGCTGAAGTCCTTTTAATTCATATTCTCTTTCCATCGTACTAAATATAATATACTCACTTTATGCTTATTTACACTGTTACATTTGCTGTTCACTTGCCAAGTCATTATCTGTTTATAATGCCCTTAAGCTTAATCTCTTATTGTGACTTCATTACATGACCTTTTCTTATCAGTTATTCTGACTTTTTTCCCCCAGATTTCCATTAACAGTTTAAATTAGAATAATAGTACCACTCCTTAAGATCTAGGGCATAATTCCTCTGGTGGTTCTTGCAGGGAATTATACTTGCTATATGATAGCAGAATTGACCCTAGAACATGCATTAACACTTACAGCATTGATCCCCACTTTTTACCAATGACAGGACTGTATTTATTAGAATTGTTTCATTGTTGAGCTGATGAAACTGTTAATCTTGTTTGTATAACAGGTGAATTGGGCTGGGAGCTCTATCATAGAAAAGAAGATTCTGTAACTCTTTACAGTGCAATCGTGGAAGCTGGCCAAAAAGAGGGAATTGACAACTTTGGAACATATGCTCTGAATGCTTTAAGGCTGGAAAAGGGTTTCCAAGCCTGGGGGGCAGAAGTCAGGAAATATAACTTCTTTATTATTCTTTCTGTTTATTTTCCTTATTTCATGATGATTATACAGCTTTTAGTCAGAGCTAACACAGATAGTATTTGCTCCTGTTTCTCAATTTAGCATGAAAAGAGAATTTACCTTGAGCAGAAAAAGCTGCTATAATTCTGAACAGTGTCTTTTCTAAATAAAAATAACTGCTATACTGCATTGCACTGCTGGCAAAGAGACACTTATTTTGATTCACTGATGTTTTTCCCTCTTGTGTATAACAAAATTATAAGGATTTTGCTGAGCTCTAGTGTTTTGAAATCAAAGGTTTGGCTGATTGATAGATTCTGAAAATGTTTTATTTCTGTAATAACTATGTCATGAGAGGCCAATTATTCTTGCTTCATAATGTATTTGGAACTTTTTCATTTCCCATTAACTCGTTTCTGCTGAATTTGCTCACTCACAATAAAGAACTATTCAGGGGGCCTATAGAATTTGGGGAAAATCAGTATAATTTCTGCTTACCTGAAATTTTTCCTAATTCCTTTGGAAAGGAAAGAACTCAGGAAGGTGAAACGGTGGGTATTTAGGGGTCCTTTTCATTCATTAATTTTCATTCTTGCTTCAAATGCTGCCTAGCAAACCATTCCCCCTACACCTAATGGGAAGATGATAAATAAAATTGGCTTTGTATTTTATTTTCCTCTCCAGCTAAGGCATTCTGGTGTGTTGCAATTAATGTGCGTACCTCAGTTATTCAAGCTTCTGCAGGTTCCATTCTGCTTTGATGAAAAGTCTTGTTTCTTAGTGAAATGTGTGTTTACTTTGCATATTGAAACTTAGATGAATGATTTGCATATCAACACTTTATATTAAGCATAATAGTAGATATTCTGTTCAAATTGTATATAGGAAGCTTACAGTGTATTCAAATGGAAGTTGCACATATGCAACATGGAAGACATTGACCCAGGAGTAAACAGAAGGATGCATAAAATAAATAAAATAATAATTAAAAAAAAACCCAAAACCCAAAAGCTGTGATAGTCCATCATGTACGGATTTCATTTCTTTAACAGATGAACTGTGACATGTTGGAAGCTGGACTGGAATGCTTTGTAAAGCTAAACAAGGTATGTATTATTATTTACAAAGTATTCTATTATGTACAAGGTTAATCCTTTAAGTGTTTGAAAAGAAAAATGTCATAATCTGTAAAATAAAATAGGTATTAGAAAATGAACTGAGCAACCTTTTTCACTGTATATAAGAATAATTACTTTATTAAGTACTGATTTGTTTTAAAAAAAATCATATTTTTTCATGTTTCTTGCTAAAAAAATTATACATTAGATCAGGAAGTTGCAAATACTCAATTTAATGTTGTCTACATCAAAACTAACTCTTTGCGATTTATTTTCCTAGAGAAATTTGAGTCGTGCTTTTGCAAACATACAGTATCTATATACAAGCTGAACAAGCCTGTTCATATTGTTAAAATGTTTTATCTGCTTATTCTTGTTAAAGGAGTGGTCTGTAGAATCATTTTCCCTGGCTACCACTCTGGTACAGCAATTACTGAAAAAAACAATAGATTTTTCAGAAGAACTGCTGACTGACAACTTGGATAGAAGTCAAATATAAGATAAATTAATATCTTGATTAAAAAACAATAAATTACTTCTTCATAGACTTTCTGAAGAGATCCTCTGCTCATAACTTGTTCCTGCCTGATTTGAAGTTCAGAGAATGGGACTAGTTGAATTTAAATGCATAGTAAAAATGAAAATATGTTATTCTGTCTCCTTTTATCAGCATCCCCATTTTCTTATATTAATATTTTAACAAATCAAACTCTGTTATAGTCTAATAGATACAGAAATTGCTTGTAATTCTCTTTTCCCATCCAATGAAACCCAAACCAAGTGTCCAAACTCTGTCAAATAGAGGACCTTTCTGTGAAACCCAGTGAAATAGTTTCCTGTGCAGCTCTAATGCCATCTGTTGCTACCAGTTAGCCCATCAACTCAAACAGCAATTGCCTGTACCATGGATGTGAAGATTCTAACCTAAAAAAATCAGGTGTTTCTCTGTGTTTACAAAGTTTAGTGTATGCATCATCTTCAGGTACATATGGACTAGTAATTTTATTTGAGTAACAGGAAAAACTCTTAACAGCTTAAGTTGCCAAATTTTTTTTTCACAGTCTATTAAATTATAGCACTACAATAAGTAAACCTGTTTCCTCAGGATTTCTGTGGCAAATTTCATTTTATCAATAAGGCTGAAGAGATGGTATTGTTCTAGGTGGTTTCCTCTAGACTCTGCTTGATACTCCTTTTTTCTCTAATGTTAGTGTTAGTTGCTTGCTTGCACAGATGAGCAGGATGGGCTGTGATTAAACCAAAGTGGAGGGATGATAATAGAATTAATTTCTAATTTAGAGTGTACGTTGTCTTCATAACTTTGTCTTCATAACTTCACAAGAGAATCCATTTTAGAGGTGGGATTTTTTTTAATATCTGTTGTCTTTCTTTTGCTTGTTCAATTGGTCTTACATTTAGTAAGTTAGATAATTTGTTAGATAGCCTCATTCACTAATACTTTCATCTCATAAGCACTCTGCTACTAAATATTCAATAGAGTCCTCACGGTCTTTGTGGCAGGAAATTCACAGAATATCTTTAAAGAAGAAAAAGTTGCAATTCTTTTTGCTCCACAACCCAGAATATCATTTTAGTTCTGCTGCACATTTGAACTTTCTCAAGTTCAAGTGGTCAAAGATATAATATATCATCTCTGAATGCTTTTTATTTTTCAAAACCTTGGTTTAAACTTAATGGATTTTTCAAATATTATCGTAGAAAAAGATAAGCAATCACCAGATGTTAATTTACTCCAGACCCTTGTTCTATGGTAGAATCAACTATATCTGTGTTTACCTTGCCATATGTATAAAATTTCATTTGTAAAATTACAAAGACCTCTCAGTCCTGAAGATCCTATAGTCTCCCTGGGCACTCCATTCTAATGATTCACTATCCTTATGTTAGAAAATGTTTTCTTGCCACACCTTAAACTTATTACTGATTATGTTCACTATTGACATACAGAAAAAAATATTTCCTTCCTTATTTCAGAAGCTGCTTACATCTTCAAAACCTGCTAGCATGTGCCTTTTCGGTCTTCTCAAGTGGTTGATTATTAGTAGCTAATTCAATATTCTTAAAACAGCCTATTTTTCTCCTGAGCATAATGGACCAGAAGTCCCAATAAACTTCATGTTAGAGTGAAAAACCTCCATGTCAATTTGAGTAGCTCACAGAAATTAACTCTTTCAGAAGGGTTTTCCATGTGAAGTGGAACTCTGCATCTGGAGTACTGTGTCCAGTTCTGGGCTCCCCAATTCAAGAAAGACGAGGAACTACTGGAGAGAGTCCAGCAGAGGGCTACAAAGATGATGAGGGGACTGGAGCATCTCTCCTATGGGGAAAGGCTGAGGGAGCTGGGGGTATTTAGCCTGAGGAAGAGAAGACTGAGAGGGGACCTCCTCAATGCTTATAAATATCTCAAGGGCAGGTGTCAAGAGGATGGGGCCAGACTCTTTTCAGTGGTGCCCAGCGACAGGACAAGGGGCAACGGGCACAAACCGGAACACAGGAAGTTCCGTCTGAACATGAGGACAAACTTCTTCACTGTGAGGGTGACAGAGCACTGGAACAGGCTGCCCAGGGAGGTTGTGGAGTCTCCTTCTCTGGAGATATTCAAAACCCGCCTGGACGCAGTCCTGTGCTCTAGGTAAACCTGCTCTGTCAGGGGGTTTGGACTAGATGATCTCCAGAGGTCCCTTCCAACCCTTACCATTCTGTGATTCTGTGATTCTGTGAATCCAATAGTGCCAACAGTCATTAATAGCCTACAGCTACAAAATTCCGTAGTTAACTGTTTGTAGGTTTGTGACTTGTTTTGCTATATCCAAGACTGCTATCTCCTCGGCACTCTTTGCAGCAACAACTCACTGCGATTTGGGAAGAGAATGCGGTAGATCATGGAAATCCTTTGGGACTCTGTTCTAGTGTGCTCTTCCAGGCCTGGATCCTGAGTGCTTAGCTAAGATTTAATGGTTTTTTCCACTAGGAAGTAATACTGTTATCAGAGACGGTGTTTCTTTGTTGCAGCTCTGTTTATTTACTAGCGCAGTTTCTTTGTTCTCCATTCCAAGCTTCTTTCCAGATTATACAATACCCAGAATCTGTCTCCCTTCACTTTTTCTTAGGTCTACTTTACTAGCACTTTTTGGTTTTAACCTTCTCCTTTGTTTCCTGCTCCTTTCCCTGTCTGCTTCTCATTATTTGTGTCTCATCTCCACCAAGCCTACTCAGTGACTGCCTGCATTTTGATGTCAAAAAATGCCTCTTAGTCTACAAGTCTGTGTAAAATGTTACTGTTATGATCTGTTAACACTTGGTGACTCTATGCTTTGATCACGTGGTCTGTAGCGCTGTTAAGCAGTAGTATGAAGTCAAAACCTTTCACCTGCAGAAGACTCAGAGGTTTCAGAAACATGGAGGCAAGGAGTGAATAGGGGCAACCAGAAAAACAACTACTTGTAGCTGTTTGCTTATATTTTCCACTTCTTAATTGTTTGGGGTTTGGGGTGTTTTCTTTTTTCTTTTTTTTTCCTTAAGCAATCACTGACTTTAAAATGGGAGCTGTGTTTGCAGAACCATAGCAAATGATTCATTTTTATCTTCTCACTTCTAAAATCCAGTATAGGGCATATAGGGCAGGCTTAGCGGGTAGAATGCTTGGCACTTGCTGTCCAGGTCTGCTGGGAGCAGTGCTCCAACTTGATGCTGGACAGGCCAACCTGCAACAGTTTCTGTAACTCCCCCTTATTGCCATTGTCCATCT
The DNA here is from genome assembly GCA_009819775.1 of Phoenicopterus ruber ruber. Lineage (NCBI taxonomy): Eukaryota > Metazoa > Chordata > Aves > Phoenicopteriformes > Phoenicopteridae > Phoenicopterus > Phoenicopterus ruber. The sequence goes on from CM020247.1 coordinate 16,216,887, forward strand.
TTCCTTCCCTTTACTCCAACTTTCATCTCTCCTATTCCAAGAGGAATGACCATAGTAGTGATCACTGACCCCACTCCACAACCTGGAATAAGGTTGTGTTTTGTGCCATCTCTACTCCAAGCAAGAAAGGGAGGAGGAGGGAGAAGAAAGAGTACAGACTTTACTGAAGAAAGGATAAGGAGGCCGGGGGAAAGCAGAGGGATCTGAAAAAGGATGGAGTGATGAATAAGAGGTACTAGGTATTTGAGGACGGGGGAGGATACTTTTTTCCTCTCTCTTTCACTCTCCATTTGCCTATAACATTTATTCAGTGTACTTTTCCACCTAAATCCTGTCTCGATCCAAATTAATTTAGGAGTGGAACCATATTCTATTGTTACTTCATTTGATATCAAGAGGGTCATAAACCAGAGGACTTATTCCATTAATTTACACCAGGTATGAAACACATTAGAAAGAAATCTGCAATGATTTTGTTATCTGTATAAAATGCACACCTAGGTTACTCCCAGTGTGTTTGTTGGGTCATGTAAAGCAATAAGCACCCACTGAGCTAGGAATTTTGAGTGAAAATAATTCATACATACATACTGACTGGCCACATCTCCTTTAGAAAACTGTTTTGTGTGGTGTAAACTGTAGCTTTGGTTTGCTGCAGAAAAAGAAACTTGTCAAATATTTGCTACCTGCTGAGGAAAATGATCTTCAGTTATCACCCTGGTGAGGGGGATATTATTTGGAGTGTTACCCTGAAATTAATCAAGAGCATCCAACTAAGAATAATTAATTTCAAAATATTGCATTGATGCTGCCTCCAGTGTGTTGTAATGCAAAGGTTATAGCAGATCGCAGCAGCTGTTGGTGCTGCCTTACTCAGTTGAGTGGCTTTGTGTACATAATTTGGCAGTATGCCTGCAGTCATAAGTAGCATACCAAATAAATTACATTTCATTATTAAGAGATTGGCATATCTTTGCTGCCAGTTATTGTTGAATGGATATGACATTTTTCTTCCTAGATACCTAGACTTTATTCTGTTAAACTGCACAATCTTAAAAAAAAAATATTTGAAAGCTTTATAGATAATTTCTATTCCTTTGCTTTCCTTAAGCCACAAAAGATTTTTATAGAGGATTAGAATTAGGATCTGTATACCATTGAAAGCCAAGCACATTTGAAACACAGTAAGTTAAACTTTTCAGGGTACATCACTGTGCCTAAAAATCACCGCATTGCTTAACGTCTCCTGAACTCTTTAGGAAAAAAAAAAAAGTGTTTTTATCTTGTGCTAGCAAACACATGGTAACTGACACAAGGTAAAAGCCTGATGAGGACAAGGGCAAGGCAGATATGTATGTCTGATATGTTAATAGATGAGATAATCAGTGAGCTCCCTTTAGCTATATGCTATTTGAAAATCTTAACTGATTTGTCTTTGTGATAGGATTTTCCATTATAATCTGTGTGTTGGATAACACAAGTAAAAAGCGCAATCCATCTTTTTTTTTTTTTATCTATCTGGTGAACTGCACTCAAATTAAATAATATGAAGCTAAGCAGCAGATGTCCTTATCTTTTTTTTTATTTTATGTGAAAAACATTACACCTGTCTCAGCTTAATGCTTTGGGAGCTCATGCCAAGATAATGGAAAATCTTCTGTATTTTAGGCTTAGTTTATTGGGACTGTCATTACTCTAAGTAGTAAAAGTTTTACATTGTTACTATATGTGAAGTGATTGTTTTAAACTAAGAGACCATAAGAGCAGCTTTAAATTTGATATTTGTTTGAGGTTGGAATTGTTTAGGATTTTTCTTTGTTTCTGTTCTTTTTCTTCTGTGTTTTTTTTTGTTTGGTGTTTTTTTTAATATTATTTTACTGAATTATACTGTCTTGAATGGGATTTTTTTCTTGCATTATATTTAGTGTGACAAGCTAAAACAAATAGAAGCAATACCCAAACTGACTATTTTTCTCCTAGAAACAGGAAGCAGTTGTTACCAAGAATAGCCAGACTGAATTTGAATGAATCAGTTTCCAAAATGCTGTTTTGATTGGAATGAATGACCTCATCTACACACACTCATAAATCAAAAATGGATAATGGTGGAAATGTGCTTAGTGTACAATTGACATGGATACCCAAGAACTGTAAAATAAGAAGACAGAACTAGTCAGATTCATATGGTCAGAATTTCTTAAGTTGTCACTTTAAATGTTTAAAAAATGTTTAGATACTTTTTTTTTTGCAGAATTGTACATTATATATACACATATATGTTTATACATACATTTTTATCCATGTTCATATATGTATGTGTGTTTTTATATATGCACATACATATGTACACACATTTTTGCAGAGAGTGTGTGTGTATATATATTCATATATGTGTGTATATTTTGCAGAGTTTGAATTCTAGATTACCTCTTAGTTATTTTTCCAGGCCAGTATTCTAAAAAGACAAGAATATTTTTAACCTTCATAAATCAACAAAGAACAAGCCCATTACATGAAAGCCCCCAAATCCATCTCCAGTTAGCATAAGAACTATGTAGTGATTTATTCCAGGTGGCCAAAAGCCTGACCCGGTTGAAATTAATTGGGTAAGAATTTAATTTTGTATCTGTGATGAATAGGCAAAGAATGATCCAGAAATACATAGACTCTAAAAGCTGCTAGCTGCTTGCTCTAATGGTTTCCATATCTAAAAGGTAATTAACAAGTGGAAGTCAAAATTATTTTTGCTGTCAACCTCAAGATTCCAGTAATTACTATATTAACAGCAGTTAACTGTCATCTATACAGTTAATCTGGAAGTGACCCATTAAAGCAGTACACATCTGTTACCAAGTCATACTCAAGGCTCTGATTATGGTTGCTGCATTACCCTTTATGGAAACTGGTTTTCCATTAATAAATGAGGAATTCATAGAAGTATAAATTAACCAGAAATCTTGAATTGAAAAAACCCAAACACCCAACAACAAACAAACATGAAAATGATAAATGTTTTATAGAGCTTTCATCTCTCTCTACGTCTATGTACTTGCAAGTATCTGAATACTCTGAAAAAAAGAAGCTATGCTCTCAGTACAGCAGTAGCTACATCAGTGCTGTGTGATACTGCATTCCCAAAGTCACGGGTTACAATTCTTTCTTCTGGAAAACTTGATGGTGACTCAGACGAGGAAAAGGGCACAGTAGAAGAATGCTGTTGGAAGCTGGTTCTGAGAATCCTGTCTGTTGCCACTCTTACATTACCAAGAGACCTAAAGATGGGAATTTACAGACATTCATATTGCCATTTTAGGTTCCTTAGTGTATCAGTAACATCCACACTGGGTTGGCAAATATGACACAGGACTGAAGGGAGACCTAACCTCTTCCAGAGCAGCAGCCAGAGGCCAGTCAGAAGGCCCCAGGGCATATGACATTGTATTTGAATACCTGCATTTAATTCCACAGTTACATTCCTTGAGACTAAATGTCAGGTACTACATTAGCATGTATAGGAAGGAATTGATTCAATGCTAAATCTACCTTTAGAATATTGGCTTTTGCATATGTTCCCATAGAACTCGGCAAAGTTGGACAGAAATTGGAAGTTGAACTTTTGGGAAAAAATTATTCAGCAACTATTATACAAGAGTCACTGGTGCTGACTGAACCAACAAGAATGCACTTTCAAAGAAAGGGTGAAAGTCCCAAAATATAAACACAGATGAGGATACAGGAAAGTGTGCAGTAGGAAATAGTTCCATTAATATATCCTTGAGTGTACAATAACAGTTATCCTGAGACAGACTCTCACATATACTTTCCTAATAAGCTTTGCTATGCCAAGACTCTGTTTCAATGATGCCTTCAACATCCCAATCTGGAAATTAGAATCAGGTTTGTAACTCCTTTTCCAGCTTGGAAGAAAGAAGTGCTATTCATTAACATGTCAACCAGATCAGTCTGACTGTGTAGAAGGGGCAGGCTTTCTGTAGCCTGAGCAAAAGGTAATGAATCACATGTAATTCCTACAGTCAAGTGAGCTCAGAAACTGTACCCTCCATGGGCTTGTACCGCATTTCCAGCTGTAACCTCCCAACCACTAATTTCTTCCTGTAGCTGATGCAGACAGCTACCTGTCTCATTTTACAGCATAGTATTATAGAGGCCCAAACGCTGATTTCCTTGTGGGCTTCTCATTGAGAGCTGTTGTCACCCAAGTCTCACCAAGATCGAGCCTTTGCCAGTTAATTTCAATTTAGTTTCAAGATTTGGGGAAGTAGACAAAAACTGTAGAATAGCATTTCTGGGTGTGCTGGTTTTGGCTGGGATAGAGTTAATTTTCTTCATAGTAGCTAGTATGGGGCTATGTTTTGGATTTGTGCTGAAAACAGTGTTGATAACACAGGGATGTTTTCGTTATTGCTGAGCAGTGTTTACACAGAGTCAAGGCCTTTTCTGCTTCTCACACCACCCCACCAGCAAGTAGGCTGGGGGTGCACAAGGAGTTGGGAAGGGACACAGCCGGGACAGCTGACCCCAACTGACCAAAGGGATATTCCACACCATATGACATCATGCTCAGCATATATAGCTGGGGGAAGAAGGAGGAAGGAGGGGATGTTCGAAGGGATGGCGTTTGTCTTCCCAAGTAACCATTACACATGATGGAGCCCTGCTTTCCTGAAGATGGCTGAACACCTGCCTGCCGATGGGAAGTAGTGAATGAATTCCTTGTTTTGTTTTGCTTTGCTTGCAAACATGGCTTTTGCTTTACCTATTAAACTGTCTTTATCTCAACCCACGAGTTTTCTCACTTTTACCCTTCCAATTCTCTCCCCCATCCCACCAGGGGAGGGTGAGTGAGCAGCTGTGTGGTGCTTAGGTGCCGGCTGGGGTTAAACCAGGACAGTCCTTTTTGGCACCCAGTGTGGGGCTCAAAGGGTTCGAGAAAATGACAGATTTGATTGGAATGAGATAGATTGAATTTATAGCTGTTATTGCTGTTTAGCTATTAATTGGCAGTCTTCTGTGCTTGCCATGGGGCTTGCTTGCCTTACTGTACATTAGAGTCTAGTGCTCATCGGTGGCTGTTTTTTGCTTTTGCTGCTTGCTCTACTGCTTATCATCTTACTCTGCAAATGCAAAGTAGAATTTCTTTAGTGCAGCCAACTTGTAAGACCAAAACAATTCCCTGTTCATCACTCTTAGCTCTTACAAATGGCTGTGCTTTCTGTTTAACAATGCATTCAGGAGCAGAGATACCTGAAGTAGTTTTAAGCAAGTGTGGCTGAGTATTAGAATCACTGTAGCTATGATAGCCATATGTCTGACAGGGCTTCCTAGTTGACCTAGCTCTGATACCCAAGTCAGCTTACTCAGTATTTATTAGCTCACCATTGCAGCACTTTGCACAGCATGGATAAACTGCAAGGGGAATGTTCACACATATAAGTCAATCTTTCATAGTTATACAATGAAAATGCTAAACCTGAAGAAACGGCCGGGGGGGGTCCTGGCAGCTTTTGTGGTTTCCTGTCACTGCTTCTTTTCATTGTATGTTCTGATACAGTGTTGCATAAACTTGTGGTGTCAAGGTACAGCAAGAGGAAGTGAACAGGAGCAAGAATGTTTAAGCAGAACATCCATGTTTTAAGACGGCTTCCAACCAATCAAACCGAAATACCAGGGTAGAACGACTGGCAGGGACATCTTTTAAGTCTTCCACAAACTCAGCTAAAAGAGGATACACTTCTGTAATGAGTGAAAAAATGACAATTGGTCATCTAGGAAATTTTCTCAAATACTCAAATTTCTGTGTGTGGAGAGATAAGGACATGTCAAAAGGCAGGTTTCTCAGACACATTTTATATAATTTTCCTTTATTCTCCTTCCAAAACCGGAGAATTTTAGTACCCCAGAGTAGATAGAATCATAGAATCATAGAATCGTTTAGGTTGGAAGAGACCTTTAAGATCATCGAGTCCAACCGTTAACCTAACACTGCCAAGTCCACCACTAAACCATATCCCTAAGCACCACATCTACACATCTTTGAAATACCTCCAGGGATGGTGACTCAACCACTTCCCTGGGCAGCCTGTTCCAATGCCCAACAACCCTTTCAGTGAAGAAATTTTTCCTAATATCCAATCTAAACCTCCCCTGGTGCAATTTGAGGCCATTTCCTCTTGTCCTATCACCTGTTACTTGGGAGAAGGGATTGACGCCCATCTCTCTACAACCTCCTTTCAGGTAGTTGTAGAGAATGATAAGGTCTCCCCTCAGCCTCCTTTTCTCCAGGCTAAACAACCCCAGTTCCCTCAGCCACTCCTCGTAGGACTTGTGCTCTAGACCCTTCACCAGTTTCATTGCCCTTCTTTGGACACGCTCCAGCACCTCCATGTCTTTCTTGTAGTGAGGGGCCCAAAACTGAACACAGTACTCGAGGTGCGGCCTCACCAGGGCCGAGTACAGGGGGACGATCACCTCCCTACTCCTGCTGGCCGCACTATTTCTGGTACAGGCCAGGATGCCGTTGGCCTTCTTGGCCACCTGGGCACACTGCTGGCTCATATTCAGCCAGCTGTCTACCAATGCCCCCAGGTCCTTTTCCGTTAGGCAGCTTTCCAGCCACTCCTCCCCAAGCCTGTAGTGTTGCCTGGGGTTGTTGTGACGCAAGTGCAGGACCCGGCTCTTAGCCTTGTTAAATCTCGTACAATTGGCCTCAGCCCATCTATCCAGCCTGTCCAGATCCCTCTGTAGCGCCTGCCTACCCTCCAGCAGATCAACACTCCCTCCCAACTTGGTGTCGTCTGCAAACTTACTGAGGGTGCACTCGATCCCTTCGTCTAGATCATTGATAAAGATATTAAATAGAACTGGCCCCAATACTGAGCCCTGGGGAACACCACTTGTGACTGGTCGCCAACTGGATTTAACTCCATTCACCACAACTCTTTGGGCCTAGCCATCCAGCCAGTTTTTTACGCAGCGAAGAGTATGCCCATCCAAGCCATGAGCAGCCAGTTTCTCCAGGGGAATACTGCGGGAAACAGTGTCAAAGGCTTTACTAAAGTCCAGGTAGAGAATATCGACAGCCTTTCCCTCATCTGCTAAGCGGGTCACCTTGTCATAGAAGATCAGGTTGGTCAGGCAGGACCTGCCTTTCATAAACCCATGCTGACTGGGCCGGATCACCTGGTTGTCCTGTACGTACCATGTGATGGCACTCACGATGACCTGCTCCATAACCTTCCCGGGCACTGAGGTCAGACTGGCAGGCCTGTAGATCCCCCAGTCCTCCTTCTGGCCCTTCTTGTAGATGGGCGTCACATTTGCCAGCCTCCAGTCAACTGGGACCTCCCCAGTTAGCCAGGACTGCTGATAAATGATGGAAAGTGGCTTGGTGAGCACTTCCACCAGCTCCTTCAGTACCCTTGGGTGGATCCCATCCGGCCCCATAGACTTGTGCGTGTCTAAGTGGTGTAGCAGGTCACTGACCATTTCCCCTTGGATTATGGGGGCTTCATTCTGCTCCCCATCCCTGTCTTCCACCTCAGAGGGCTGGGTACCTGGAGAACAACTTCCCTTGCTGTTAAAGACTGAGGCAAAGAAGGCATTTAGCACCTCAGCCTTTTCCTCATCCCTTGACGCTATGTTTCCCCCTGCATCCAATAGAGGAGGGAGATTCTCCTTCGCCCTCCTTTTGTTGCTGATGTATTTATAGAAACACTTTTTATTGTCTTTTACGGCAGTAGCCAGATTAAGTTCTAGCTGGGCTTTGGCCCTTCTAATTTTCTCCCTGCATAACCTCACGACATCCTTGTAGTCCTCCTGAGTTGCCTGCCCCTTCCTCCAAAGGTTGTAGACTCTCCTTTTTTTCCTGAGTTCCAGCCAGAGCTCTCTGCTCAGCCAGGCCAGTCTTCTTCCCCGCCGGCTCATCTTTCGGCTCATGGGGACAGCCTGCTCCTGCGCCTTTAAGATTTCCCTTTTGAAGAATGTCCAGCCTTCCTGGACACCTTTGCCCTTCAGGACTGCCTCCCAAGGGACTCTGCCAACCAGTCTCCTAAACAGGCCAAAGTCTGCCCTCCGGAAGTCCAAGGTGGCAGTTCTGGTGACCCTCCTCCTTACTTCTCTGAGAATCGAAAACTCTATCATTTCGTGGTCACTGAGCCCAAGACGGCCTCCGACTGTCACATCACCCACAAGACCTTCTCTGTTCACAAACAACAGGTCCAGTGGGGCACCTTCCCTCGTGGCCTCCCTCACCAGCTGTGAGAGGAAGTTATCTTCCACACACTCCAGGAACCTCCTGGACTGTTTCCTCTCTGCTGCATTGTATTTCCAGCAGACATCTGGCAAGTTGAAGTCCCCCACAAGAACAAGGGCTAGCGATCGTGAGGCTTCTCCCAGCTGCCTGTAGAATATTTCATCTGCCTCCTCATCCTGGTTGGGTGGTCTATAACAGACTCCCACCATGATATCTGCCTTGGTGGCCTTCCCCCTGATTCTTACCCATAGGCACTCAACCCTCGCGTCACCATCCTCAAGCTCAAGGCAGTCCAGACTCTCCTTAACATACAGGGCTACCCCACCGCCTCTCCTTCCTTGCCTATCCCTTCTAAAGAGTTTATAGCCGTCCATCGCGGCACTCCAGTTATGCTTGTCATCCCACCATGTTTCCGTGATGGCAACTATATCATAGTTTTCCCCTTTCACAACAGCCTCAAGCTCCTCCTGTTTGTTGCCCATGCTCCCTGCATTTGTGTAGATGCACTTCAGCTGGGCTAGTGATCCTGTTGCCTTTGTGGTGGGAGAAGCCCTACTTCCTATGTGTCCCATCTCAGGCATTTCTGTGGTTCCTAACAGATCAACGACCCCTGTGTCCCTGCTGCCACATGGGTCTCTCTGTCCTACCTCATCTGAGACAGCTGACCGAAGGGCCTTGCTGGCACACCATCCCTCAAACACTGGCGTGCCACCCCCAGGCTTATCACTAGCAAGCCTGGTTTTATCCCCTTCCCCCTTCAAATCTAGTTTAAAGCTCTTTCAATGAGCCCTGCTAACTCCTGCACAAAGATCCTTTTCCCGCTTTGAGAAAGGTGTACCTCATCTGTCATCAGTAGGCATGGTGTCATTGTTGTGGTTTAGCCCCAACCGGCAGCTGAGCACCACACAGCTGCTCGCTCACTCCCTGCCTCCCAGTGGGATGGGGAAGAGAATAAGGAAAAAGAAAGGGAAAACTCATGCATTGGGATAACAACAGTTTAACAGGAAAACAAAGGAAAAGAAAACAAACAAACAAGAAACCCCAACAATAACAACAACAGAGTGTACTTAGTGGTGCTTCCCAGCACAGGTCACTCCCCACTGGGAGCCCAATGCCCAGCCCGCTCCCAAGCAGCAATCCTGCCCCTGTCAAAGTCCCCCTCTGTACAGTGAGCATGACAGTCACATGGTATAGAATAACCCCCTGGCCAACTTCTGGTGAAAATTAACCCTATCCCAGCTGCAACCAGGACATTATCCACCCCTTATTCTATACCATCTACGTCATGCTCAGACCCTCCACTTCCCAATTAATCACCACCACTTTTCCTGTCATATATATATATGTATATACACACACACACACACACATAGACATCATTCCCTTAGTCTATGGACCATCCCTTCAAAGTGTCTATTGAGTTCACTTAGTCCATGACTTTGGGCTCCATCTGTCATAACAGTCTCTTGGGGCAGGAGGGCTGACGTGGAGTTCGCTCGGTCAGCGAAACAGGGCCATGTCTCGGTGTGGTGTGACAGGTGACAGTGGACGCAGTGGGAGGATGGTGTGTAGTGTTGGATTGTTGCATGTTGTGTCTGGAGCTTGCAGCTGTGGTATCTGGTGCGGCTGGTGTATTGTGTCCACAGTCTGTGGGTTGAAGAGGTCGATCTCTTAAGGAAGTTGCTGGGCGCCAGTTGCTAAAGCCAGTTCTGCTTCCATTACTGCTGCACTTTGCTCAGTTTTATCAATACTTCATTCTTTATTAATTTGGGTAATTCTTGCTATAACATCCTTGACCTGGCATAAAGCAACTGTGGTAGAGATGACATACAGTGACAGGGTTATATAGCAATTAACATCATACAATTTCATTCATTGGCTATTCTCACCCAAAATCAAATCCCCTCGAGGTACACATCGGACTGCCCCATCCTTTCACATCACCCACCAAGTGCACCCAGGTCCTTGAGCGAAAGCAATCCCACGAATGGGTTTGCCTTTGCCTGAGGCAGGAGAAACCCAGACTGTCTTCCCTAACATATTCTTCATGTGCACTACAGGGACTTTATCCCCTTCTACAGTATGTAAAGGTTTTGATTGGGCAGGGCCAGCTCGATTGGTAGACCCTCTAGTGTTAACTAACCAGGTGGCTTTTGCTAAATGTGTATCCCAATGTTTGAAGGTCCCACCACCCATTGCCCTCAGTGTAGTTTTCAGTAGTCCATTGTACCGTTCAATTTTCCCAGAGGCTGGTGCATGATAGGGGATGTGATACACCCACTCAATGCCATGCTCTTTGGCCCAGGTGTCTATGAGGTTGTTTCGGAAATGAGTCCCATTGTCTGACTCAATCCTTTCTGGGGTGCCATGTTGCCATAAGACTTGCTTCTCAAGGCCCAGGATGGTGTTCCGGGCGGTGGTGTGGGGCACGGGATATGTTTCCAGCCATCCGGTGGTTGCTTCCACCATTGTAAGAACATGGCACTTGCCTTGGCGGGTCTGTGGGAGTGTGATAGAATCAATCTGCCAGGCCTCCCCATATTTATATTTCAGCCATCGTCCTCCATACCAGAGAGGCTTTGACCGCTTGGCTTGCTTGATTGCAGCACATGTTTCACACTCATGGATAACCTGTGTGATAGTGTCCATAGTTAAGTCCACCCCTTGATCACGAGCCCATCTGTATGTTGCATCTCTTCCTTGGTGGCCTGAGGTGTCATGGGCCCACCAAGCTAGGAATAATTCACCTTTATGTTGCCAGTCCAGATCCACCTGCACCACTTTAATCTTAGCAGCCTGATCCACCTGCTGGTTGTTTTGATGTTCCTCAGTGGCCTGACTCTTAGGTACGTGGGCATCTACATGGCGTACTTTCATAACCAGCTTCTCTAGCCGGGCAGCAATATCTTGCCACACTGTGGCAGCCCAGATGGGTTTGCCTCTGCACTGCCAGTTGCTCTGCTTCCATTGCTGCAACCACCCCCACAGGGCATTTGCCACCATCCATGAGTTGGTATAGAGGTAGAGCACTGGCCACTTCTCTCGCTCAGCAATATCTAAAGCCAGCTGGATGGCTTTCACCTCTGCAAACTGACTCGATTCACCTTGTCCTTCAACAGCTTCTGCGACTCGTCGTGTAGGACTCCACACAGCAGCTTTCCACCTTCGATGTTTTCCTACAATACGACAGGATCCATCAGTGAACAGGGCATATTCCTTCTCATTTTCTGGTAGTTCATTATATGGTGGGGCCTCTTCAGCACGTGTCACTTCTTCCTTTGCCGACATTCCAAAATCTTTGCCTTCTGGCCAGTCCATGATCACTTCCAAGACTCCTGGGCGACTGGGGTTTCCTCTTCGAGCTCGTTGTGTGATCAGTGTGACCCACTTGCTCCATGTGGCATCGGTGGCATGATGTGTAGAGGGGACTCTCCCTTTGAACATCCAGCCCAGCACCGGCAGTCGGGGTGCCAGGAGGAGCTATGCTTCAGTACCAACCACCTCCGAAGCAGCTCGAACCCCTTCATATGCTGCCAAGATCTCTTTTTCAGTTGGAGTATAGCAGGCCTGAGATCCTCTGTACCCTTGGCTCCAAAACCCCAGGGGTCAACCTGGAGACTCCCCTGGTGCTCTCTGCCAGAGGCTCCAGGTAGGGCCATTCTCCCCAGCTGTGGTGTAGAGCACATTTTTAACATCTTGTCCTGCCTGGACTGGCCCAAGGGCTACTGCATGAACTATCTCCTGTTTAATTTGTTCAAAGGCTTGTCGTTGCTCAGGGCCCCATGTGAAATCATTCTTCTTCCAGGTCACGTGATAGAGAGGGCTTACAATAGAACTGTAATTTGGAATATCCATTCTCCAGAAACCCACAACGCCTAAGAAAGCTTGGGTTTCCTTTTTGTTAGTTGGTGGAGACATCGCTGCTATTTTGTTGATCACATCCATTGGGATCTGACAACGTCCATCTTGCCGTTTTATTCCTAGGAACTGGATCTCCTGTGCAGGTCCCTTGACCTTACCTCGTTTTATGGCAAAACCAGCTCTCAGAAGAATTTGGATTATTTTCTCCCCTTTCTCAAAAACTTCTGCTGCTGTGTTGCCCCACCCAATTATGTCATCAATGTATTGCAGGTGTTCTGGAGCTTCACCCTTTTCCAGGGCAGTCTGGATCAGTCCATGGCAAAGGGTGGGGCTGTGTTTCCACCCCTGGGGCAGTCGATTCCAGGTGTACTTGATGCCCCTCCAGGTGAAAGCAAACTGTGGCCTTCACTCTGCTGCCAAAGGAATTGAGAAGAATGCATTGGCAATGTCAATGGTGGCATACCACTTGGCTGCCTTGGACTCCGGTTCGTACTGAAGATCTAGCATGTCCGGCACAGCAGCACTCGGTGGTGGCGCGAATTCATTCAGGCCACGGTAGTCCACCGTTAATCTCCGTTCTCTGTTAGATTGCCGTACTGGCCATATAGGACTATTAAAAGGTGAGTCTTACTGATGACTCCTTGGCTCTCCAGTTGATCAATCAGCTCATGGATGGGAGACAGGGAGTCTCGGTTGGTGCAATATTGCTGCCGGTGCACTGTTCTGGTAGCAGTTGGCACCTGCTGTTCTTCAGCTCGCAGCAATCCCACAATGAAGGGATCTTCCGAGAGGCCAGGCAGGGTAGATAGCTGTTTGGTCTTCTCTGCATTCACCGTGGCTACACCAAAAGCCCATTGGTATCCCTTTAGGTCCTTGAAGTACCCTCTCCTGAGGTAGTCTATGCCAAGGATACAAGGGGCCTCTGGGCCAGTCACAATGGGGTGCATTTCCCACTTGTCCCCTGTTAAGCTCACCTCAGCCTCCAATACCGACAATTCTTGGCATCCCCCTGTCACTCCAGAGATCCAGATGGGTTCCATGCCCCTATATTCTGATGGCACCAGAGTACACTGTGCACTGTCTACCTTATACTTCTGTGGGTCTGATGTGCCAGGCCATCAAACCCACACAGTCCAGTATACACAGTCATCCCTTTCCTCCTCCTGGCTGAAGGCAGGGACTCTCTGTTCCTGTTCCTCATCAGAGTATTCTCTGTCTGACCCTTGCAGTGCCAGACCAGAAGGCCCCTCACCAGGATCAAGGGAGGTGATTTCAGTTCTTCTCTGTTTGGGAAATCGCTGATTGCCTTCGTGTGTCTCTACAGCAACTCTGCTGACAGACTTCTTGGGTGGCCCCTTCTTAACAGCTGTATTCCCTCTCAGTTCGCATACACGGGCTTCCAGCTTAAAGGCGTGTTCACCATCCCACTTCCTCATGTCCTCCCCCTGGTCATGCAGGAAGAACCAGCATGCACAGGACATCCTCTGGATCTGTGGAGACCACATCATTGTCTAGATCACTGTAAATGACTTCCAGCACCACTAATTCTCTCAGGTACTGGATGCCTTCATCTGCAGTGGTCCACTTCCCTGGGGAGTTCACAAGATCTTCCTTGAATGGATATCTGGCCCTCACACTTGAGAGGAGCCGTCTCCAGAGACTGCAAATTGCTGCCTCTTTTCCAATTCCTCTCTCAATTCCCTGGTTTCTAGCAAGGGATCCCAGCTGTTGGGCTTCCTTGCCTTCCAATTGCTGACTGTCGGCCCCACTATCCCAGCATCGGAGCAGCCAGGCAGCAATCCGCTCACCTGGCTGGCGACTGTAATCTTTCCGCATGTCTCGAAGTTCTGATGAAGTCAGGGACTGGGTAGTTTCCACTTCCTGTCTGAGTTCTCTCACTCCTTCCTCCAATGTCTTTGTCGAAGGACCGGCTTCTTGATCAAACCTTTCCTCTTCTTCTTCCTCCCTTACTAATCGAGGATATGGACCCGTTGATCTCCTTGTCCATTGTTTCTTTTTAACTACTGGGGCAATTAGTGTAGTTGTTGTTGTTTGGGTCCCTATCTCAACCATGGCATCCTCAGGTGCAGTTTGGGTCCCTGCCTCAACCAGAGTCCTCTGAGAATGCTGAACTGTGGCTTGATAGGCACAAGCCAGGCCCCAGTACAGTGCTAGAAGCTGCTGGTTTTCATTGGGATAGGCAAGGCACCCTTCTATCAGGTGGCGCATCAGTTTGCCAGGGTTGCTTGCCTGTTCAGGTGTCAAGTCCCAGGCTATGGGAGGTGATAACCACCCTAAGAACCTGCCCAAGTCTTTCCACACACCCTGCCACCCTGGGACCGGCTGCCTCAGGTCACATTTCAATATCGCCTCACCCAGAAGTTGTCTTCTCTTCCACCAGGACGAGACCAGATTCCACAAACCCCATAATATGCCAACAGTATTAATAAGTAGTACTAGGCAGCTCACATAAGGGTGAACAAGGACCTCAGGAGCCTGCATAATAAACCTATCCACATCAATCCTGGGTAGGGAGAGGGAGATGTACTCCCTCATCTTCTCCATCAGATAGCTCCCCCAGCACAGTAAGGCCATCAATGCCAGGGCAAAGCACATAACCATTGTTTGCATTAACATGTTGCCAAAAATAGAGAGATAAACAGTGCAGCCAACGAACTTTATGACCCATACAGGAGCTTGTCACTTAGTAACTACTACAGCTATAGCATGCTTAATACAAAAGTGTGGTTATCATGCCCCATGTTGGGCGCCACAAAAGGACTGTCGCAGTTTAGCCCCAGCCGGCAGCTGAGCACCAAGCAGCCACTCGCTCGCTCCCCCCCTCCTAATTGGATGGGGGAGAGAATCAGGAAAAAGAAAGGCAAAACTCGTGGGTTTGGATAACAACAGTTTAACAGGACAAGAAAGGAAAAGAAAATAAACAAGAAACCCCAACAATAAGAACAACAGAGTGTACTTAGCGGTGCTTCCCAGCACAGTCGCTTCCTGCCCAGAGCCTGACACTCAGCCTGCTCCCGAGCAGCGATCCCGCCCCTGGCGCCATCCCCCTCTATATCGTGAGCCTGATGGTCACATGGTATAGAACAGACCCTGGCCAGCTTCTGGTGAAAATTAACCATATCCCAGCTGGAACCAGGACAGTCAGTAAAAAATCACAGCTTATTTTAAATATTATGGAACTCTACATAAAAATTACCCTTATGAAAGCAGTCTTTAACCTCCTAGAAATCTCACCACATGCATACACACAAAACAATGTCCTGGTTTCTGCCGAGATGGAGCTAATTTTCTTTCCAGCAGCTACTGTGTTTTGGATTTAGTATGTGAGGAATGTTGATAATACACTGATGTTGTTGGTTGCTGCTAAACCATCAAGGACATTTTACAGTTTCCCGGGTTTTGCTAATGTGCAGGTGCAAAAACTTGGGAGGGGTATAGCCGGAATAGTTGATGCAAACTGGCCAAAGAGAGTATTCCATACCATAGACGTCATGCCCGGTGTAAGTGAGGGTCGGCCGGTAGGCTAGCCCCTTTCTTTTTCCCTTTTTTTGTTCGTTCAGGCCTTTTCATTCTTTTGGCTGTTCGTTCCCTCGCTCACTCTCTCTGGAACTTGCTTTTCTGAGATAGCCTCTGGGGAATATTCCCGCTCCCTGACTGCTGCTCAGGACGGGCTGTATCGGTCATCAGGTGGTGAGAAATTGTGCATCGTTCAGTTTATATATTCTATTATCCTTTTATTATTATTATTTTAAATATATAATATAATTATATTTTTTTTTTCTTTGCTGTCCTGGTGAACTGTGTTTATCTCAACCCATGAGTTTCCCTTTCTTTCCGATTCTCCTCCACACCACACAGGGGAGACAGGGGAGTGAGCGAGCAAGCAGCTGTGTGGTATTGAGTTAACGGCTCAATCCACAGGTGCAAGAAATCGGGCAAGGAAGGCAAGAGTCTGACATGGCTAAGTCAAGACCTCCTGGTCAAACTGAAGGGCAAGAAGGAAATGCACAGGCAGTGGAAGCAGGGACAGGTATCCTGGGAAGAGTATAGGGACACTGCCCGGTTGTGTAGGGATGGGGTCAGGAAGGCCAAGGCACAGCTGGAGCTGAACTTGGCAAGGGACGCAAAGAATAACAAGATGGGCTTCTATAGGTATGTCAGCCAGAAAAAGAAGGTCAAAGAAAGTGTACCCCCCATGACGAGCAGGAGTGGCAAACTGGTATCAATGGATGAGGAGAAGGCTGAGGTACTCAATGACTTTTTTTGCCTCAGTCTTCATTGGCAACCTCTTTTCCCACACCTCTCGAGTGGATGGTCTGCAAGGCAGGGACTGGGGCAGCAAAGTCCCTCCCACTGTAAGAGAAGATCAGGTTTGATACCACCTGAGGAACCTGAATGTACATAAGTCTATGGGACCTGATGAGATGCATCCCAGAGTCCTGAGGGAATTGGCTGATGTAGTTGCCAAGCCACTCTCCATGATATTGGAAAAGTCATGGCAGTCAGGTGAAGTCCCTGGGGACTGGAAAAAGGGAAACATTGCACCCATTTTTAAAAGGGGTAGGAAGGAGGACCCTGGGAACTACCGACCTGTCAGCCTCACCTCTGTGCCTGGGAAGATCATGGAGCAGATCCTCCTAGAAGCTATGCTGAGGCACATGGAGGACAGGGAGGTGCTTGGAGACAGCCAGCATGGCTTCACCAAAGGCAAGTCTTGCCTGACCAACCTAGTGGCCTTCTATGATGGAGGGACTACATCAGTGGACAAGGGAAGAGCTACAGATGTCATCTATCTGGAATTCTGTAAGGCCTTTGACACAGTCCCCCCCAACATCCTTCTCTCTAAATTGGAGAGATATGGATTTGATGGGTGGACTGTTCAGTGGATGAGGAATTGGTTGGATGGTCGCATCCAGAGGGTAGTGGTCAATGGCTCAAAGTCCAGGTGGAGATCAGTGACAAGTGGTGTCCCTCAGGGGATCCGTATTGGGACCAGTACTGTTTAATATCTTCATCAATGACATAGACAGTGGGATTGAGTGCACCCTCAGCAAGTTTGCGGACGACACCAAGCTGAGTGGTGCAGTGGATACGCTTGAGGGACAGGATGCCATCCAGAGGGACCTGGACAAGCTCGAGAGGTGGGCCTGGGCGAACCTCATGAGGTTCCACAAGGACAAATGCAAGGTCCTGCACCGGGGTCGGAGCAATCCCTGGTATCAATAAAGGCTGGGGGATGAAGGGATTGAAAGCAGCCCTGCCAAGAAGGACTTGGGGGTACTGGTGGATGAAAAGCTGGACATGAGCCAGCAATGTGCGCTCGCAGCCCAGAAGGCCAACCGTATCCTGGGCTGCATCAAAAGAAGCATGGACAGCAGGTGGAGGGAGGTGATTCTGCCCCTCTACTCTGCTCTGGTGAGACCCCACCTGGAGTACTGCATCCAGCTCTGGAGCCCTCAGCACAAGAAGGACATGGACCTGCTGGAGCAAGTCCAGAGGAGGGCCACAAAAATGATCAGAGGGATGGAACACCTCTGCTATAAAGACAGGCTGAGAGAGTTGGGCTTGTTCAGCCTGGAGAAGAGAAGGCTCCGGGGAGACCTTATTGCGGCCTTTCAGTACTTAAAGGGGGCCTATAAGAAAGATGGGGACAAACTTTTTAGTTAAACTTTTAGATCATGGAGTCCAACCGTTAACCTAACACTGCCAAGTCCACCACTAAACCATATCCCTAAGCACCACATCTACACATCTTTGAAATACCTCCATGGATGGTGACTCAACCACTTCCCTGGGCAGCCTGTTCCAGTACCTGATAACCCTTTCAGTGAAGAAATGTTTCCTAATATCCAATCTAAACCTCCCCTGGTGCAATTTGAGGCCATTTCCTCTTGTCCTATCACCTGTTACTTGGGAGAAGAGATTGATGCCCATCTCTCTACAACCTCCTTTCAGGTAGTTGTAGAGAATGATAAGGTCTCCCCTCAGCCTCCTTTTCTCCAGGCTAAACAACCCCAGTTCCCTCAGCCACTCCTCGTAGGACTTGTGCTCTAGACCCTTCACCAGTTTCATTGCCCTTCTCTGGACACGCTCCAGCACCTCCATGTCTTTCTTGTAGTGAGGGGCCCAAAACTGAACACAGTACTCGAGGTGCGGCCTCACCAGGGCAGAGTACAGGGAGACAATCACCTCCCTACTCCTGCTGGCCACACTATTTCTGATACAGGCCAGGATGCTATTGGCCTTCTTGGCCACCTGGGCACACTGCTGGCTCATATTCAGCCAGCTGTCTACCAACACCCCCAGGTCCTTTTCTGCCAGGCAGCTTTCCAGCCACTCTTCCCCAAGCCTGTAGTGTTGCCTGGGGTTGTTGTGACCCAGGTGCAGGACCCGGCACTTGGCCTTGTTGAACCTCATACAACTGGCCTCGGCCCATCGATCCAGCCTGTCCAGGTCCTGCTGTAGCACCTGCCTGCCCTCCAGCAGATCAACACTCCCTCCCAATTTGGTGTCATCTGCAAACTTACTGAGGGTGCACTCGATCCCCTCGTCTAGATCATTGATAAGGATATTGAACAGGACTGGCCCCAATACTGAGCCCTGGGGAACACCACTGGTGACTGGCCGCCAACTGGATTTACCTCCATTCACCACCACTCTTTGGGCCCAGCCATCCAGCCAGTTTCTTACCCAGCGCAGAGTATGCCCATCCAAGCCATGGGTAGCCAGTTTCTCCAGGAGAATTCTGTGGGAAATGGTGTCAAAGGCCTTGCTAAAGTCTAGGTAGACAACATCCACAGCCTTTCCCACATCCGCTAAGCAGGTCACCTTGTCATAGAAGGAGATCAGGTTGTCCTGTACGTGCCGCGTTATGGCACTCAAGATGACCTGCTCCATAACCTTCCCTGGCACCAACGTCAGACTGGCAGGCCTGTAGTTCCCTGGATCCTCCTTCCGGCCCTTCTTGTAGATGGGCGTCACATTTGCCAGCCTCCAGTCAACTGGGACCTCCCCGGTTAGCCAGGACTGCTGATAAATGACGGGAAGTGGCTTGGTGAGCACATCCGCCAGCTCCCTCAGTACCCTTGGGTGGTTCTCATCCGGCCCCATATACTTGTGTGTGTCTAGGTGGTGTAGCAGGTCACTGCTACAAGGTCAGGTTCGAGACCATGTAAGGAACCTAAAGGTGCACAAGGCCATGGGACCTGATGAGATGCATCCGACGGTCCTGAGGGAACTGGCAGATGAAGTTGCTAAGCCACTGTCCATCATATTTGAGAAGTCGTGGCAGTCCGGTGAAGTTCCCACTGGCTGGCAAAGGGGAAACATCACCCCCATTTTTAAAAAGGGAAAAAAGGAAGACTCGGGGAAATACAGGCCAGTCAGTCTCACCTCTGTGCCCAGCAAGATTATGGAGCAGATCCTCCTGGAAACTATGCTAAGGCACATGGAAAATAAGGAAGTGATTGGTGACAGCCAACATGGCTTCACTAAGGGCAAATCGTGTCTGACAGATTTGGTGGCCTTCTACGACAGGGTTACAGCACTGGTGGATAAGGGAAGAGCAACTGACGTCATCTACCTGGACTTGTGCAAAGCATTTGACACTGTCCTGCATGACATCCTTCTCTCTAAATTGGAGAGACATGGATTTGACAGATGGACCACTTGGTGGATAAGGAATTGGCTGGATGGTCGCACTCAAAGAGTTGCAGTCAAATGACTCGATGTCCACGTGGAGAACAGAGATGAGTGGCGTTCCTCAGGGGTCAGTGTTGGGACCGTCGCTGTTTAACATCTTTGTCGGTGACATGGACAGTGGGATCGACTGCACCCTCAGCAAGTTTGCTGATGACACCAAGCTGTGTGGTACGGTCGACACGCTGGAGGGAAGGGATGCCATCCAGAGGGACCTGGACAGGCTTGAGAGGTGGGCCCATGCGAACCTCATGAAGTTCAACAAGGCCAAGTGCAAGGTCCTGCACATGGGTCGGGGCAATCCCAAGCACAAATACAGGCTGGGTGGGGAATGGATTGAGAGCAGCCCTGAGGAGAAAGACTTGGGGGTGTTGATTGATGAGAAGCTCAACTGTTGCGTCCAGCTCTGGGACCCCCAACACAAGAAGGACATGGACCTGTTGGAGAGAGTCCAGAGGAGGGCCACAAAGATGATCAGAGGGATGGAGCACCTCTGCTATAAAGACAGGCTGAGAGAGTTGGGCTTGTTCAGCCTGGAGAAGAGAAGGCTCTGGGGAGACCTTCTAGCAGCCTTCTAGTACCTGAAGGGGGCCTACAAGAAAGCTGGAGAGGGACTTTTGACAAGGGCATGTAGTGATAGGTGTCGTGGTTTAGCCCCAGCCGGAGGCTGAGCCACGCGGTCGCTCGCTCACCCTCCTCTCCCGGTGGGACAGGGAGAGAATTGGGACGAAGAAAAGCAAAAACTCGTGGGTTAACAAAAACAACAGTTTAACCGAACAACAAAGGGAGAGAGAACAAACAAACGAGAAACCTCAACAATAACAACAACAGAGTGTACTTAGCGGTGCTTTCCGGACAGGTCGCTCCCCGCCCGCAGCCCGACGCCCAGCCCGCTCCCGAGCAGCGATCCCCGCCCCTCCAGTGAACCCCCCTCTAAATAGTGAGCGTGAGGGTCACATGGTATAGAATAGACCCCGGCCAGCTTCTGGTGAAAATTAACCCTATCCCAGCCGCAACCAGGACAATAGGACAAGGGGTAATGGCTTTAAACTGAAAGAGGGTAGATTTACATTAGATATAAGGAAGAAATTCTTCACCATGAGGGTGGTGATGTACTGGAACAGGTTGCCCAGAGAAGTTGTGGATGCCCCGTCCCTGGAAGTGTTCAAGGCCAGGTTGGATGGGGCTTTGAGCAACCTGGTCTAGTGGAAGGTGTCCCTGCTCATGGCAGGGGGGTTGGAACTATATGATCTTTAAGGTCCCTTCCAACCCAAACCATTCTATGTTTCTATG
The DNA here is from genome assembly GCA_009819775.1 of Phoenicopterus ruber ruber. NCBI lineage: Eukaryota > Metazoa > Chordata > Aves > Phoenicopteriformes > Phoenicopteridae > Phoenicopterus > Phoenicopterus ruber. The sequence goes on from CM020247.1 coordinate 16,238,032, forward strand.
ATTCTATGAAGTTGCTTCAAACCATGTATCCCATATGGCATTATCTATTCTAATCAGGAAGCTTTAAAAATTTCCTGCATTTTGTGGAAGATATTTCTAATTTCATTTTGACAGTTCATTGACTGAGATTTGCTGAAGTTCAGCAGTTTTCAATAAAGACCTTAAGACAATTTGCAGAGGACCAAACCGATCCTGGTGAGATCAGAACTTTTTTGCTGGGACTGATTATACCCCAGTTTACTGTCTTGTGTGCACTGAATCCCAGAGCTGAATCGGTTGCAGGAGGAACATGTGTTGCATTTATGCTAAGATAACAATATGCACTTTGCCAGAGCAATAAGGAGAATTTCTTAAAACTCCTCCTGAAGTTTGCTTTGTCTTGTGCATTTCTCAGTGAAAACTAAGCAACAGGCTGCTTCACAGAATCAAGTCTAGCAAGAGGTAATTTTTGTCATGAAGTTTCCATTTTATAAAAGGCTAAAAATAAATTTCCAGTACAGCACCATCTACAAAGTTTCTGATGCATCTGTGTGAAACACAGTGCAAAATTTTCTGTTTATGGACAAGTGATAGTTTTGCCTGGGGAATCCTCATCTACTTGTGTCTAAGACTTTTTATGCTTCTGTAGCTATAGGGGAGAGAAATACTCCCTATTTCCCCTCTGCTTCCTTTTATAAATGCACGGAGAACAGTTGTGCATTTCCATACATTTGATAAACAAATGAGGCATTTAAAAAGACTTTACATTTATAAATAGGAGCTATATAAGGTCTAAGTGCGTCTCCTACTTGTAAAAATATTAACTATGCCTTTTGTTCTTTTACTTTTTTATTTCTCAATAAAATTTTCTTTGAAAATTTAGTCTTACTCTTATCTTGCAGGTGAGTAGTTGATTCATCTGACTGGTTTAAGATTTTAGGAACTGTATAAATTATATTACTACATTAGAGACAGTCAAGATTTTCAGAGATTTTGGAAGAGATGATTTAATATTCATCAATAGAAATGAAAAATGTAGTACTTTTGCTGCTCTCAGTGCTATAACTGTGGTCTAGTGCATATATTAAAAACTTGAACCATGTTCAATATATTATTTCCTGATATTTAGGAGGAGAAAAATCTCATGTTATCGTAAAGCATGTTGGTGCTTAATCCAAAAACATAAAGCAAAGAAATTCAAATAGAATGGAAATCCAATGTCAGCTTACATTTCTGACTCAGCCTATGGATTCGTACTACTTTTGTTATGTGTGCAGCTGAACAATGTGAAGAGTACAGCTTTCCAATTGCTAAAATGACCTTCACTAGAAAAGATGTATGCTGAAAGGTATTTATATGTTCCCACATTAAATCTTCTTGCTGCCTTCCATCTGTTCTCCCCAGATCCAGGTACTTCCAAACTGGGAAATACTGAAAGAAATCTGGATTTTTTTTTTTTTCACTTACCATTCTGTTTTTTATGGTGTAAGGTAGAGTCCCTAATTTGGATGTATTTGTAGAATAATTTGTTTAAACACCAAACCAGACTGCCTGCAAATCAAAACCACCCTGTGCCTACAGAACATTTTATGTCTATTTTTTCCTAGAGAAACACATGGATCATTGAATTAAAATTTAGAAGACAGTAAAAAGTTAATAATCTGTTCCAAATGGTGTACCCACTAAATTTGCTTATGTTCTTATATAAATTCAAAGTTTTATGTATGAATTTGGTATGAGTGGAAATCAGAATTACCCAAACCCATTTGAATATCCCATCACCAAGTTAAAGGCTTATTTTCTCTTTTGTCATTCAAAATATTTGCATGTATTATATGGTGTGAAACAAAATATGGAGAAAACCTCCGTCCTGGAGTTTCATAAAGTCTGTTGGGAAGAAATCTCTTCTGAAAGATGATGAGATGCTGTTTCAGTGCTGCAGGGAAGATGAAGCAATATGTTTAAGTAAACAGTTTCTAGAGCTTAACTTCTGAGCTTAGTGACATGGATTTTGCAGCAGGGAAAATGACTCTGGAATTCAGTTTTCTCTGCTTATCCATAAGACTAAATTTTTGGTAACATTTGTGGGATTGTGTGCTGCTACTGATTATTTTTTTAATTATTTTCTTAAGCTTTTGCTTCTAAGACTTGGTAAATCGTATATTGGCACTTTTGTTTTCTTTTGATTTCAGAATCACTTTAATTTACCCCGGATAAACTGGGGGGGCGGGGGGGGGGACGGGACACACAGACGACGGGACGGTTAAAACTTATGTGTTGTTGCCAGAAAGGATTGCTGTGAAAACAAATGTGTAAGCCTTTCATATAAAAGTTTCGTGGAAAACACAGTGTGTCTACTAAACTGTATGGATAAAGGCGAATTTAGCTTCATTTGTTTGATTAAGAGAAGTTGATAGGCTGTAAATTTCTTGTTTGTTACTACTGATGCTTAACCAGTTGTGGTGGGTTGCCCTTGGCTGGCCGCCAGGTGCCCACCAAGCTGCTCTATCACTCCCCCTCCTCAACTGGACAGGAGGAGATTAAATACGACAAAAGTCTCTTGGGATGAGATAAGGACAGGGAGATCACTCACCAATTACTGTCATGGGCAAAATAAGCTCGACTTGGGGAAATTAATTTAATTTACTGCCAATCAAAAGTCAGAGTAGGATAATGAGAAATAAGAACAAATCTTAAAACACCTTCCCCCCTACCCCTCCCTTCTTCCCGGGCTCAACTTCACACCTGAATTCTCTACCAACTCCCTGTGAGCAGCACGGGGGGACAGGGAATGGGGATTGCGGTCAGTTCATCACATGTATTGTCTCTGCTGCTCCTTCCTCCTCACACTCTTCCCCTGCTCCAACTTGGGGTCCCACTCATGGGAGCCAGTCCTTCACGAACTTCTCCAACGTGGGTCCTTTACATGAGAGACAGTCCTTCAGGAATGGAGTGCTCCAGCGTGGGTCCCCCATGGCGTCACAAGTCCTGCCAGAAAACCTGCTCCAGCATGGGCTTCTCTGTCTCCACAGGTCCACAGGTCCTGCCAGGAGCCTGCTCCAGCCTGGGCTTCCCATGGGGTCAGAACCTCCTTCAGGGCACATCTACCTGCTCCACTGTGGTTCTCCAGGGGCTGCAGGGGGACAACCTGCTTCACCATGGTCTTCACCAGGGGCTGCAGGGGAATCTCTGCTCTGATGCCTGGAACACATCCCCCTCCTTCTTCACTGACCTTGGTGTCTGCAGAGCTGTTGCTCTCACATAATCTCGCTCTTCTCTCATGGCTGCTGTTGTGCAGCAGTTTTTTCACCTTCTTAAATATGTTATCACAGAGGCACTACCACCATTGCTGATTGGCTCAGCTTTGGCCAGCAGCAGGTCTTTCTTGGAGCCAGCTGGAGCTGGCTCTATCGGACATGGGGGGAGCTTCTGGCATCTTCTCACAGAAGCCACCCCTGTAGCCCCCCTTTCTACCAAAATCTTGCCACCTTAACCCAATACACCAGTCTAAATCAGAGCCGACTGGAATTAATGGAAAGGTTCCCATTAGTTTCAATGTGGTTTTTTTCGAGCCCTAACGGACCTCCCTCTGTTCCACAGTTAAGCATTAATAAGGGACAGTGAACCTCCAAATCATGCAAGTGTCATGATTTAGAATCATAGAATAGCTTGGGTTGGAAGGGACCTTTAAAGGTCATCTAGTCCAACCCCCCTGCAATAAGCAGGGACATCCTCAACTAGATCAGGTTGCCCAGAGCCCCATCCAGCCTGACCTTGAATGCTTCCAGGGATGGGGCATCTACCACCTCTCTGGGCAACGTGTTCCAGTGTTTCACCACCCTCACTGTGAAAAAACTTCTTCCTTATGTCTAGTCTAAATCTCCCCTCTTTTAGTTTAAAACCATTACCCCTTGTTCTATTACAACAGGCCCTGCTAAAAAGTTTGTCCCCATCTTTCTTATAGGCCCCCTTTAAGTACTGAAAGGCTGCAATAAGGTCTCCCCGGAGCCTTCTCTTCTCCAGGCTGAACAAGCCCAACTCTCTCAGCCTGTCTTTATAGCAGAGGTGCTCCATCCCTCTGATCATCTTTGTGGCCCTCCTCTGGACTCTCTCCAACAGGTCCATGTCCTTCTTGTGTTGGGGGTCCCAGAGCTGGACACAACAGTTGAGCTTCTCATCAATCAACACCCCCAAGTCTTTCTCCTCAGGGCTGCTCTCAATCCATTCCCCACCCAGCCTGTATTTGTGCTTGGGATTGCCCCGACCCATGTGCAGGACCTTGCACTTGGCCTTGTTGAACTTCATGAGGTTCGCATGGGCCCACCTCTCAAGCCTGTCCAGGTCCCTCTGGATGGCATCCCTTCCCTCCAGCGTGTCGACCGTACCACACAGCTTGGTGTCATCAGCAAACTTGCTGAGGGTGCAGTCGATCCCACTGTCCATGTCACCGACAAAGATGTTAAACAGCGACGGTCCCAACACTGACCCCTGAGGAACGCCACTCATCTCTGTTCTCCACGTGGACATCGAGTCATTTGACTGCAACTCTTTGAGTGCGACCATCCAGCCAATTCCTTATCCACCAAGTGGTCCATCTGTCAAATCCATGTCTCTCCAATTTAGAGAGAAGGATGTCATGCAGGACAGTGTCAAATGCTTTGCACAAGTCCAGGTAGATGACGTCAGTTGCTCTTCCCTTATCCACCAGTGCTGTAACCCTGTCGTAGAAGGCCACCAAATCTGTCAGACACGATTTGCCCTTAGTGAAGCCATGTTGGCTGTCACCAATCACTTCCTTATTTTCCATGTGCCTTAGCATAGTTTCCAGGAGGATCTGCTCCATAATCTTGCTGGGCACAGAGGTGAGACTGACTGGCCTGTATTTCCCCGAGTCTTCCTTTTTTCCCCTTTTTAAAATGGGGGTGATGTTTCCCCTTTGCCAGCCAGTGGGAACTTCACCGGACTGCCACGACTTCTCAAATATGATGGACAGTGGCTTAGCAACTTCATCTGCCAGTTCCCTCAGGACCGTCGGATGCATCTCATCAGGTCCCATGGCCTTGTGCACCTTTAGGTTCCTTACATGGTCTCGAACCTGACCTTGTAGCAGTGACCTGCTACACCACCTAGACACACACAAGTATATGGGGCCGGATGAGAACCACCCAAGGGTACTGAGGGAGCTGGCGGATGTGCTCACCAAGCCACTTCCCGTCATTTATCAGCAGTCCTGGCTAACCGGGGAGGTCCCAGTTGACTGGAGGCTGGCAAATGTGACGCCCATCTACAAGAAGGGCCGGAAGGAGGATCCAGGGAACTACAGGCCTGCCAGTCTGACGTTGGTGCCAGGGAAGGTTATGGAGCAGGTCATCTTGAGTGCCATAACGCGGCACGTACAGGACAACCTGATCTCCTTCTATGACAAGGTGACCTGCTTAGCGGATGTGGGAAAGGCTGTGGATGTTGTCTACCTAGACTTTAGCAAGGCCTTTGACACCATTTCCCACAGAATTCTCCTGGAGAAACTGGCTACCCATGGCTTGGATGGGCATACTCTGCGCTGGGTAAGAAACTGGCTGGATGGCTGGGCCCAAAGAGTGGTGGTGAATGGAGGTAAATCCAGTTGGCGGCCAGTCACCAGTGGTGTTCCCCAGGGCTCAGTATTGGGGCCAGTCCTGTTCAATATCCTTATCAATGATCTAGACGAGGGGATCGAGTGCACCCTCAGTAAGTTTGCAGATGACACCAAATTGGGAGGGAGTGTTGATCTGCTGGAGGGCAGGCAGGTGCTACAGCAGGACCTGGACAGGCTGGATCGATGGGCCGAGGCCAGTTGTATGAGGTTCAACAAGGCCAAGTGCCGGGTCCTGCACCTGGGTCACAACAACCCCAGGCAACACTACAGGCTTGGGGAAGAGTGGCTGGAAAGCTGCCTGGCAGAAAAGGACCTGGGGGTGTTGGTAGACAGCTGGCTGAATATGAGCCAGCAGTGTGCCCAGGTGGCCAAGAAGGCCAATAGCATCCTGGCCTGTATCAGAAATAGTGTGGCCAGCAGGAGTAGGGAGGTGATTGTCTCCCTGTACTCTGCCCTGGTGAGGCCGCACCTCGAGTACTGTGTTCAGTTTTGGGCCCCTCACTACAAGAAAGACATGGAGGTGCTGGAGCGTGTCCAAAGAAGGGCAATGAAACTGGTGAAGGGTCTAGAGCACAAGTCCTACGAGGAGTGGCTGAGGGAACTGGGGTTGTTTAGCCTGGAGAAAAGGAGGCTGAGGGGAGACCTTATCATTCTCTACAACTACCTGAAAGGAGGTTGTAGAGAGATGGGCATCAATCTCTTCTCCCAAGTAACAGGTGATAGGACAAGAGGAAATGGCCTCAAATTGCACCAGGGGAGGTTTAGATTGGATATTAGGAAACATTTCTTCACTGAAAGGGTTATCAGGTACTGGAACAGGCTGCCCAGGGAAGTGGTTGAGTCACCATCCATGGAGGTATTTCAAAGATGTGTAGATGTGGTGCTTAGGGATATGGTTTAGTGGTGGACTTGGCAGTGTTAGGTTAACGGTTGGACTCCATGATCTTAAAGGTCTCTTCCAACCTAAACGATTGTATTATTCTCCTACAGTGGGTGGTTCTTCAATCTCCCAGTTCCTGCCCTTGCCTTCTGCGACTTGGGCGTCGCGGCTAGAGCACTTGCCGGTGAAGACTGAGGCAAAAAAGTCGTTGAGTACCTCAGCCTTCTCCATATCCTGGGTAGCCAGGTCTCCCATTCCCTTCCGGAGAGGGCCTACATTTTCCCTAGTCTTCCTTTTAGCACCAACATACCTATAGAAGCTTTTCTTGTTGCCCTTGACATCTCTGGCCAAATTTAGTTCTATCAGGGCTTTAGCTTTCCTAACCTGATCCCTGGCTGCTCGGACAATTTCTCTGTATTCCTCCCAGGCTACCTGTCCTTGCTTCCACCCTCTGTAGGCTTCCTTTTTGTGCTTGAGTTTGTCCAGGAGCTCCTTGTTCATCCATGCAGGCCTCCTGGCGGTTTTGCCTGACTTCCCCTTTGTTGGGACGCATCGCTCCTGAGCTTGGAGGAGGTGATCCTTGAATATTGACCAGCTTTCTTGGACCCCTCTTCCCTCCAGGGCTTTATCCCATGGTACTCTACCAAGCAGATCCCTGAAGAGGCCAAAGTCTGCTCTCCTAAAGTCCAGGGTAGTGAGCTTGCTGTGCGCCCTCCTCGCTGCCCTAAGGATCTTGAACTCCACCATTTCACAGTCACTGCAACCAAGGCTGCCCTTGAGCTTCACATTCCCCACCAGCCCCTCCTTGTTGGTGAGAACGAGGTCTGGCATAGCACCTCTCCTCGTTGGGTCCTCTATCACTTGGAGAAGGAAGTTATCATCAATGCATTCCAGGAAGCTCCTGGATTGCTTATGCCCTGCTGTGTTGTCCCTCCAACAGATATCGGGGTGGTTGACGTCCCCCATGAGGACCAGGGCTTGTGAACGTGAGGCTGCTCCTATCTGTCTATAGAGGGACTCATCTGCTCAGTCTTCTTGGTTGGGTGGCCTGTAGCAGACCCCTGCTACAGTGTCACCTGTCCCTGCCCTCCCTTTAATCCTGACCCATAAACTCTCAGTCGGCTCCTCATCCATCCCCAGGCAGAGCTCCATGCACTCCAGCTGGTCATTGACATAGAGGGCGACACCCCCTCCTTGTCTCCCCTGCCTGTCCTTCCTAAAGAGCCTGTATCCTTCCATTCCAACACTACAGTCGTAGGAGCCATCCCACCACGTCTCCGTGATGCCAATAAGATCATAGCCCTGCAGGCGTGCGCACATCTCTAACTCCTCTTGTTCATTCCCCGTGCTATGTGCATTTGCATAGAGGCCCCCGATGAAGCTGACTTACTGGCTGGAGTGGCTGGAATTCCTTTGTGTTGCTCTTCAGGTGCTCTCCTGCTGACCTGTGATCCTCCTCCAGGCACTGGGCATCTATTGCTGGCACTGGCATCAAACTGGTAGGAGTGGGATGGACTGAGGTTCCCCTCCCCCGGCAACTTTAGTTTAAAGCCCTCTTCACCAGCTTGGCAAGCCTATGACCAAAGATGCTCTTCCCCTTCTCTGACAGATGGACCCCATCCAGCCCCCAGCAGACCAGGTTTCTCAAAGCGAGTCCCATGGTCTAAGTAGCTGAACCCCTGGCTGTGGCACCAGTCCTGTAACCATTTGTTGATTTGCCAGATTCGACTGGCCCTTTCAAACCCCTTCCCTTTGACCGGGAGGACTGATGAAAAAACTCCCTGTGCTCCAGAGTCCCTTACCACTGCTCCCAGGGCTCTGTAATCCTTCTTGATACTCCTCAGACTGCTCCTGGCTGTATCACTGGTGCCCATGTGAAACAACAGCAGCGGATAATAGTGGGCTGTATGAGGCTTGGTAGTCTCTCAAGTGACATCCCTGATACGAGCTCCTAGTAAGCAGCTCTAGAGAGTGCGTCAGGTCAACAAATGGGTGCCTCCGTACCTCCCAGAAGAGAGTCGCCTGTAGGTGACCCGTTTTGCGACAGGTTAGAGCTGATTAAAACAGCAGTACAGTAAAGGTCAACGAAGGGACACAGCAAGGTAATAGAGCTGAATTGAAACAGCAGTGCTGCAAAGGTCAATGAAGGGACACAGTAAGGTAAACAAGAGTAACCAGAAGCAGTCAGAACCAGAAAGAAGTTTGTTGTTACACTAAAGAATTTCTTTGTTATGTTTAAGTGCACAAATTTAGAAATGTTTAAACAGGTGTTAGAGCGCATGTAGTAGATAAGGAAGCTTTATAAACCCCTGTAAGTGTGCATTAAAGCGTCTCCGCTTTCCACCTATGCCGGAGTCCGTGCCTTCATTCCCTCAAATGGTGACCCCGACGTGATGGGGTAAATCAACGCTGCACGAGCGTCCGAAGAAGCAACGCTGAACGAGCGTCCTTTGAAGCAACGCTGAACGAGCGTCCAGTAAAGCAACGCGGAGCGTCCGGAGGGAACCCAGCCGAACGAATCAAGCTAGCAGCTGGACTGCGGCTTCCACCCCGGGACATCGCCTGAAAAACAGGTGAGCGACTGGGCATTTATAATGGGAGCTAATATTTCTACAGAAGAAGAAGCTATAGTTAAGTTATTAACGCACCTTTTGACAAAAAGGGGAGTAAAGTATGACTCTTATAAAATTAAACTGTTGCTGAAGTTTTTGCAAAAGCAAGGAGTCCCCTCTGCTGTCTCTGCTGTGTTTGATGTAAAGACGTGGGAGCAGGCAGGAGAAACGATATGGGAAGCAGTCTCTAGAGGGAATACAGCTGCCGTTGAAATTTTGACTACATGGCATTTAGTAACTGAGACTTTAAGATCGTGGGAGGCGGAAAAGAAGGTTCAAAGTGCTGCCGTTCAAACAGTACTCACAGCTGATTCGCGCTCAGAGACAGAAAAGACATCGGATGAGGGAGATTTGATAGATTTAAAGAAAGCTGAGACACCACCGACAAAGCCCGACCCAATGATCCCCTCGGCTCCTGCACGAACCTCCGCCCCTATTCCGGAGGGGGTCGGAGAGTTCAACCCGTGGGCACGATGGGAACAAGTGCGCCGGGAAGCATTAAAGGAGGGAGATCCAATAGGATTAGCCCTCCCCGCGTGGCGCGGACCGGAGCAGCCTCCCCTCCCCTGGCTGCCATGGCTCTCTAAGGCCGGTATCGGGAGCGGAGAGCGGAGCTCAGCGAGCCCGGAGCAGGGAGCAGCCCCCCACGGCCGGCCGCAGTCACCATCACACCGCGGGAGGCGGAGCGAACAGCCAGTCACCACCACCGTCCGCACCGAACAGCCGCCGCCGCCCGCCGCCGAAGGAAAAAAAAAAAAAAAAAAAAAAAAAAAAAAAAAAAAAAAAGCATACATGCAGTTTACTGATAGATTACGCGATGCTTTAAATAAGCAGCTTGATAACCGTGAAGCAAAAGAAGCCTTAATGTTAAAATTAGCTGTGGAAAATGCGAATACGGACTGTAAAAAAATACTCCAGGCGATGCCAGCGAATACTACACTAGTGCAAATGATTGAAGCATGTAACCGTGTTGGGTCGGTGGAACATCACACCGCCGCGTTAGCTGGAGCTTTTGCAGCAGCTCTGCAAGTCGGAGACAAACGTTGTTTTCGCTGCCATGCTACGGGACACATTGCTATTGAATGTCCCTACAAGGAAACAGGGGGAGGTGCAGTGACGCTGCCCGTCCACCCCCCCCTCGACCTGTCCCCGCTGAAGGGATGGCACTGCGCGTGCGCAACTGCGAGGAGTTAAAGGGAGCGAACTGATTTTAATAAAGACCGCCTTTGCGAACTCATTTTAATAACGACCCGCCTTTGCGAACTCATTTTAATACAGACCGCCTTTGCGAACTCATTTTAATAAAGACTGCCTTTTCGGGAAAGGTGATGAATATGTATAACGTATGATGAATATGTAACATTTTGCTGACTAACTGGAGTGATAATTGTGTGTCTTGTTGTAAATGCCCAGGTATTTTATGTTAAAGGTACTTTACGGTACTTTACGGTACTTTACGGTATTTTGTGGTATTTTGTGGTGTTTTATGCTAAAAGCATTTGTTTTGTGGGTGTGTGTATTTTATGTTAAAAGCATTTGTGGATATTTTATGTTAAAAACATTTGTGTGTGTTGTGGGTGTGTGTGTTTGAGACGCGGCGCCGCTGTGAAGCGAGTGAGTCCTGATTTGTGGTTCTGTAACTCTGTGTGGGTCCCGGTGAAGAAAAAAAAAAAAAAAAAAAAGAAAAAAAAAAAAAAAAAAAAAAGAAAAAAAAAAAAGGTATTGGATTATCCCAGAGATTTGGGACGTTTGGGAATGAAAACGAAGCACAATAGCTAATAAGAAACAATCTAGAAAATAAGTATAAGGAGTCAGAAGAGATGGGTAACACTCAGAATAAGGGTATTTTAAAGAAAAGCCCCCTTGGTCGTATATTGACACATTGGAGGGATATTGTTGGAACCGGGGGTACAGAGAATAAGAAGACTCTCATTAAATATTGTAATCAATGGTGGCTGATTTATAAGGTGGAAGATGGAACTAAGTGGCCACTTAATGGGTTAGTTCCACTTCATGGGTCAATTGATTATAACACTATCTTGCAATTAATGTTGTTTTAAGGAGAGAAGGAAAATGGGATGAAGTGTCATATGCAGATATGTTTTTCACCCTCCGAAATCACCCGGAGTGGCAAAGGGACTGTGGAATGGTGCTCCCACAGGACCCTATGGTACTCGCCCTCGAGCGGGAAAATAACAAAGAACTTAAAGGTAAACTGAAGCGGTGTTGCTCGGCATGTAGTATCGGACAAAGGTGTACTAAAATAGATAAATTCACCGGGCATCAGAACAAGATCTAACTGATTTGCTTAAGCCTCCCCCTCGATCACAGAAACAAAATGTATGACTGAGATGGAAAAACAATTAATTTTTAAAAAAACTGCAGGGGATTTGGCTAAGGACCATATCCTTTGATAACCTGGGGGCGAGGATATGCTTGTGTTTCCACAGGACGAGGACCACGATGGGTACCAGCCCGTGGTGTGCGGCCTTGGTTGGGATCATCATCCTCTACTGTTGCGGTTTCAGTGCCTCATGGATCTCCATCCAACCTAGAGCAAACATCTGGGTCACACTTGCCAACATGACGGGACAGAACCACATGTGCCTCTCGATGGCCAGCGCAGCCAACCCATTTATGACATGTTTAGTTGGAATTCCGCTTTCAGACAAGGAAGTTGTGACTGTTGTTAATAATACTTCAGTAGGGCATCATATTATGTCTAAATGGAATGTTAATCTGACGGGAAATGCTAGTAAGGAAGCGGTAACCAACTGGGATGGCTGGGCCAACTATTTGCCGGTCGGTCCATTGGAGCCATAAGAATTAGATATTTTGGGAAGTGTGAGTGCCTATGCCTGTCTAAGCTTTAATTATACTGGACGTGATAACACCGTAATTGATGTAACAGCAAGTTTATCCGTCTATAAGAACGCATCTGTGTGGTGTAATTATACCACCTCTAAAATATCTAAGTCTTCAAACAAACCTTTAGCCTTGCCGGCCGGTGTGTTTCTCATTTGTGGGGACCGGGCTTGGCAAGGCGTTCCTTCTCATATTGCAGGAGGCCCTTGTACTCTGGGCCGCCTAACATTGTTAACACCAAACACGTCCATGGTTTTAAATATTAACAGACTTCATGGGCGATCAAAACGATCAGTGAATCATTATCGAGAAGACTGTAAGGACAATGTGGATTTTTGGGAGGCAGATAAGACTATCGTAGCCTCAATCTTAGCGCCTGGTGTCGCTGCCACAAAAGCCCTTGCGACACTTAATAAATTAGGATGTTGGCTTGCTAAGCAAAACAATGCCACATCAAAAGCTTTAAGTGCTTTGCTGGTAGATACAGATTCTATTAGGCACGCCATTTTGCAAAATAGAGCAGCTATAGATTTTTTGTTATTAGCACAGGGACATGGATGTGAAGAGTTTGAAGGCATGTGTTGTATGAATTTAAGCGATAACTCTCAAACAGTATTTCAACAGATAAAGAAATTGAAAGAGCTATCTGAACAATTAACCACAAGCTCAGTAGGATTAGAATCTTGGCTGAAAGGGTTAGGATTAACAGGATGGTTAGTAGAATTAGCGAAAGGAGGACTTGTTTTGCTCATTGTATTAGTCACAATTATTATTGTAGTGCCTTGTCTGTTGCAGTGTTTGCTAAAAATGATTGAACATTCAATGCACTCTATTTGGCTTGTAAAAACAAAGAAAGGGGGAATTGTAGGTGACCCATTTTGCGACAGGTTAGAGCTGATTAAAACAGCAGTACAGTAAAGGTCAACGAAGGGACACAGCAAGGTAATAGAGCTGAATTGAAACAGCAGTGCTGCAAAGGTCAATGAAGGGACACAGTAAGGTAAACAAGAGTAACCGGAAGCAGTCAGAACCAGAAAGAAGTTTGTTGTTACACTAAAGAATTTCTTTGTTATGTTTAAGTGCACAAATTTAGAAATGTTTAAACAGGTGTTAGAGCGCATGTAGTAGATAAGGAAGCTTTATAAACCCCTGTAAGTGTGCATTAAAGCGTCTCCGCTTTCCACCTATGCCGGAGTCCGTGCCTTCATTCCCTCAGTCGCCTACTACTATTACCCGTTGCCTTTTCTTAGTTGCACTGATTGTTATACGGGGAGCAGATTGGGCTGCCTTACTCAGCTCCAGCGTCTCTCCTGATGTGACGGGTCTTTCCTCTTCAGTCTGCAGAGCAGTGAAGTGGTTCTGCAAGGGCGCTTCAGGGGAAGCCTCTTCCTCCTGCTGGTCCTTGCCATTGCAAGCTTCCATTCTTCTGCATTGTTGCCTCCCCTCCCTTCTGTGTGTGCCGGTGGGGGAGTTTTTGGTTGTTTGGCCATGGACTGTGGGTCCACTGTAGACTGCGCTTGGAACCAGCTAACTCCTTCTCAGCCTCCCTGATGTTACAGAGCCTTCTCACTGCCTCCTAGAGCTCAGCCACCTGCTGCAGGAGGTCCTCCACCTGGGTACACCTTTTGCAGGCAGGTCTGCCCCCTGTCCCTGCCCCAGGAGAAAGGTCTAGGCACTTCCTGCAGTCTGAGGTCAGCACTGCAGCCTCTCCCTTCAGCAGCTCCGTCTGCATGGAGGCATCGGCCACCGCTGGGGTAGGTGGTGCAGACCCCCCAGCCGGAGCTGCAGCCTTTGCTCTCAGACGAGTGCCCACCATTCTGCCTTGAGGGTCAGGTAGGATGAGTGCCCTTGACCTGTGCAGATGGTCACAGAACAGTGCCCAGTTGCTTGGTTATGTGTTCTTCAAGTCTCTCTCTTGGCCAGTGGAATGCCCCTCCTTCGAAGAGGCATCCTTCTTGCGCGCCCTCCTGTGCAAAGTGCTGCGCCACACCCTGGATGACACGCCATGCTCTGTTTGCCCGCTCTGGTTGCTGGCACTCCCTAGGCTGGTTTTTATAGGCGTGGGGGGTGGTTGTCGTTGCTCTGGCAACGCCCAGGCCTAGTCAGCGTCTCCAGCAAGAGCTGCCGGCTCATGGTGGGTCTCTCCGCTGCCCTGGCATTTCCCTGCCTCAGGAAAACCCCCTGTGTGCCGAGATCTGCCGCTCCACTGTGGATCGGACCGGCTCCGGAGCAGCTTCACTGTATTTTCTCTGAATTAACTGAATATGAAACTCCTACTTCCATGACTGGAATTTTGGGAAGAGATGGAGAAATGGGAAGAGATGGAGAAATAGGCAGGAGAAAAAGGCAGGAAACAGAAAAAAACGTTATGGATACTTATCATAACACGCACAGTCACCATCATCCACAGTAAAGCCAAAATTTAGAGCTTACCGCATATCTCAGAAAATATATTTTTTTTAAAGTATTGATCAACACTTGCTCTATTACATTTGCAGCTGTTTTACATCCATTGCAAATTTAGTCTTTCTGAGAGAAAATCTGCAGGGAAATATAGAAAAAAAAAATTCTTCTATTATGGGAAAAGTTAAATATAAAAGTTCCAGTGTCTGACTTTAATAAACGAACAACACTCTGAGCCCAAGCAGATTATTTAGACCATTTTAAGGAAAGTATATATAAGGGTATCTTGTTTGTGAACAAACTGTTTTTGCATACATGTTGTTTTTTGTACGTTAACAAACCTATAATCATTAGGTTATTTAGTGCTGCTTAGACTTTTGCCTCCTTATAAAGCACCAAAGCCAAAAAATCTCATAGAAATCAAAGCAAAAATTTATGAGGTAACTTTGAATAGCACTGTCTAATTAAGTAGCATTTTCCCTCTTCACAATACCAAACATATACTATTAATATAAGAGTAGAATAAGATCTTCATGGTTATTTCTAAGCCTACTGCAGTGTTTTGGACAGCTGTTGTTACGGATGGTCTGTACTACAGAACACAGATAACTCTTCTCCCTACTGGAGAGAAAATGTTGCAGATTTTTTGAAAAGGCTCAAAGTCACATACATTGTTCCATCTACAAGAACACTTTTACCTCCTCAAACAGATAAAGTCAATTCATTTTTGCTTTTCTTCTCAGTCTTATAAAGCCAACAGCTTTTCCTTCATGCTTATAATGAATAAAATAAATATTCTAAAGCATTTCTAAATGACAGCTCAATAGTCAATAGCCCTTCAAAAGTGATGATTTTTCCATTTGTTACATATGTATATACCTCACTCATAAGGTACATGTTTAAAGTTGCACATTTGTTTGTAGGTGTGATGTCTTAACAGACTACTCATGAGATTACATGAAAACCATAGAATCATAGAATCATAGAATTGTTCCGGTTGGAAGAGGCCTCCAAGATCATCGGGTCCAACCATTAACCTAGCATCACCAAGTCCCCACTAAATCGTGTCCCTTAGGGCCTCGTCTAAACGTCTTCTGAATACCTCCAGGGATGGGGACTCCACCACCTCCCTGGGCAGCCTGTTCCAATGCCCGACAACCCTTTCAGTGAAGAAATTTTTCCTAATATCCAATCTAAACCTCCCCTGACACAACTTGAGGCCATTTCCTCTTGTTCTGTCGTCTGTTACTTGGGAGAAGAGTCCGACCCCCATCTCTCTACAACCTCCTTTCAGGCAGTTGTAGAGAGCGATAAGGTCTCCCCTCAGCCTCCTTTTCTCCAGGCTAAACATCCCCAGTTCCCTCAGCCACTCCTCATAGGACTTGTGTTCCAGACCCTTCACCAGCCTCGTTGCCCTTCTCTG
The DNA here is from genome assembly GCA_009819775.1 of Phoenicopterus ruber ruber. NCBI lineage: Eukaryota > Metazoa > Chordata > Aves > Phoenicopteriformes > Phoenicopteridae > Phoenicopterus > Phoenicopterus ruber. Next base: position 16,253,829 of record CM020247.1, read on the forward strand.
GACATGCTCCAGCACCTCAATGTCTTTCTTGTAGTGAGGGGCCCAAAACTGAACACAGTACTCGAGGTGCGGCCTCACCAGGGCCGAGTACAGTGGGACAATCACCTCCCTACTCCTGCTGGCCGCACTATTTCTGGTACAAGCCAGGATGCCGTTGGCCTTCTTGGCCACCTGGGCACACTGCTGGCTCATATTCAGCCGGCTGTCGACCAACACCCCCAGGTCCTTTTCCACCGGGCAGCTTTCCAGCCACTCTTCCCCAAGCCTGTAGTGTTGCCTGGGGTTGTTGTGTCCCAAGTGCAGGACCCGGCACTTGGCCTTGTTGAATCTCATACAATTGGCCTCGGCCCATCGATCCAGCCTGTCCAGGTCCCGCTGTAGTGCCTGCCTGCCCTCCAGCAGATCAACACTCCCTCCAAATTTGGTGTCATCTGCAAACTTACTGAGGGTGCACTCGATCCCCTCGTCCAGATCATTGATAAAGATATTAAAGAGAACTGGCCCCAGTACTGAGCCCTGGGGAACACCACTTGTGACTGGCCGCCAACCGGATTTAACTCCATTCACCACAACTCTTTGGGCCCGGCCATCCAGCCAGTTTCCTACCCACCGCAGAGTACGCCCATACAAGCCATGAGCAGCCAGTTTCTCCAGGAGGATGCTGTGGGAGACGGTGTCAAAGGCTTTACTAAAGTCCAGGTACACAATGTCCACAGCCTTTCCCTCATCCACCAGGTGGGTCACCATGTCGTAGAAGGAGATCAGGTTGGTCAGGCAGGACCTGCCTTTCATAAACCCATGCTGACTGGGCCCGATCACCCGGTTGTCCCGTATGTGCCACGTGATGCCACTCAAGATGATCTGCTCCATAACCTTCCCGGGCACCGAGGTCAGGCTGACAGGCCTGTAGCTCCTCCAATCCTCCTTCCGGCCCTTCTTGTAGATGGGCGTCACATTTGCCAGCCTCCAGTCAACTGGGACCTCCCCGGTTAGCCAGGACTGCTGATAAATGATGGAGAGTGGCTTGGTGAGCACTTCTGCCAGCTCCTTCAGCACCCTTGGGTGGATCCCATCCAGCCCCATAGACTTGTGTGTGTCTAGGTGGCGTAGCAGGTCACTGACCATTTCCCCTTGGATTATGGGGGCTTCATTCTGCTCCCCATCCCTGTCTTCCTGCTCAGGGGGCTGGGTGCCCAGAGAGCAACTTCCCTTGCTGTTAAAGACTGAGGCAAAGAAGGCATTTAGCACCTCAGCCTTTTCCTCGTCCCTTGACGCTATGTTTCCCCCCATATCCAACAGAGGAGGGAGATTTTCCTTAGCCCCCTTTTTATTGTTAATGTATTTGTAGAAGGACTTTTTGTTGTCTTTTACGGCAGTAGCCAGACTAAGTTCTAGTTGGGCCTTGGCCCTTCTAATTTTCTCCCTGCATAACCTCACAACATCCTTGTAGTCCTCCTGAGTTGCCTGCCCCTTCCTCCAAAGGTTGTAGACTCTCCTTTTTTTCCTAAGTTCCAGCCGGAGCTCTCTGCTCAGCCAGGCCAGTCTTCTTCCCCGCCGGCTCATCTTTCGGCTCATGGGGACGGCCTGCTCCTGCACCTTTAAGATTTCCCTTTTGAAGAATGTCCAGCCTTCCTGGACTCCTTTGCCCTTCAGGGCTGCCTCCCAAGGGACTCTGCCAACCAGACTCCTAAACAGGCCAAAGTCTGCCCTCCGGAAGTCCAAGGTGGCAGGTCTGGTGACCCCCCTCCTTAGTTCTCTGAGAATCGAAAACTCTATCATTTCGTGGTCACTATGCCCAAGACGGCCTCCAACCATCACATCACCCACAAGACCTTCTCTGTTCACAAACAACAGGTCCAGCGGGGCGCCTTCTCTCGTGGGCTCACTCACCAGCTGTGTGAGGAAGTTATCTTCCACACACTCCAGGAACCTCCTGGACTGTTTCCTCTCTGCTGCATTGTATTTCCAGCAGACATCTGGCAAGTTCAAGTCCCCCACAAGAACAAGGGCTAGCGATCGTGAGGCTTCTCCCAGCTGCCTGTGGAATATTTCATCTGCCTCCTCATCCTGGTTGGGTGGTCTGTAACAGACTCCCACCATGATATCTGCCTTGGTGGCCTTCCCCCTGATTCTTACCCATAGGCACTCAACCCTCGCGTCACCATCCTCAAGCTCAAGGCAGTCCAGACTCTCCTTAACATACAGGGCTACCCCACCGCCTCTCCTTCCTTGCCTATCCCTTCTAAAGAGTTTATAGCCATCCATCGCAGCACTCCAGTTGTGCGTGTCATCCCACCATGTTTCCATGATGGCAACTATATCATAGTTTTTCCCTTGCACAACAGCCTCAAGCTCCTCCTGTTTGTTGCCCATGCTGCGTGCATTTGTGTAGATGCACTTCAGCTGGGCTAATGATCCTGTTGCCTTTGTGGTGGGAGAAGCCCTACTTCCTATGTGTCCCATCTCAGGCATTTCCGTGGTTCCTAGCTGATCAATGACCCCTGTGTCCCTGCTGCTGCATGGGTCTCTCTGTCCTACCTCATCTGAGACAGCTGACCAAAGGGCCTCGCTGGCACACCATCCCTCATTCATTGGCGTGCCACCCCCAGGCTTCTCTCTAGCAAGCCTGGTTTTATCCCCTTCCCCCTTCAAATCTAGTTTAAAGCCCTCTCAATGAGCCCTGCTAACTCCTGTGCTAGGATCCTTTTCCCCCTTTGGGACAGGTGCACCCCATCTGCTGCCAGCAGGCCTGGTGCCATGTAAACCAACCCATGGTCGAAGAACCCAAAGTCCTGCCAGTGACACCAGGCTCGGAGCCAGGTGTTGATCTGCTGGCTCCTCCTGTTTCTTCCCTCATCCTTCCCCAGAACTGGAGGGATAGAGGAGAACACTACCTGTGCTCCTGATCCCTTAACCAGTCGCCCCAAGGCCCTGAAGTCCCTCTTGATTGCCTCGGGACTTCTTATTGCCACCTCCTCACTGCCTACCTGGAAGATCAACAGGGGATAGTAGTCCGAGGGCCTTACTAGGGTGGGAAGCTTTCTCTTCACATCCTTGACCTGGGCCCCTGGGAGGCAGCAGACTTCCCTAAGCAGTGGGTCCGGTCTGCATATGGGCCCTTCTGTTCCTTTCAGAAGGGAGTCTCCTATGACAATAACCTGTCTCTTGTTTTCCTTTGTGGGGGCAGTTTTGATGCAGGACCTAGGCTGACTAGTCCTCGGCGGCACCTCCAGGCTGGCTGAACCATCAGCCTTGTCATTGTTTGGTTCCAGTGGCAGGGCCTCGTACCTATTGTGCAAGGGCACCTGCGGAGGTGGGGTAGGCGCTGAGGAGACATGCCTGCCTCGCCGGGGAGGCACTAGTTGCCACTGTCCCCTGTCCCCTAAGTCCCTGCGTTCAGCCGTGCAGGGAGAGGATCGGGAGTCCCCTGCGACAGGCACCTTGGCTGCCTGTTGCGCCTGTCTCAGGGAGGGTAGGGTGCGCATCCAATCGTTGATCTCCCTCTCGCGCTCCCTGATACTCCGCAACCTGCTCACCTCCTCCCGGAGCTCTGTCACCAGGCGGAGGAGTTCCTCTACCTGGGCACACCTCCCACAGGCATGCTCGCTGCTGCTGTCACCCGGTACTGGCATCAGAGTAGGGCACACCCTGCAGCCTGACACCTGGGTGGCAGCGTGTTCCCACCGCAGCTCCGTCTGGGAAGCTGCATTAGTTGTGGCAGGTGCAAGGCTTAGAGCGGCCACGGCTTTCTGCCAGGTGGACACCATTGCTCCCCCGTCGAGCCGGTGGAGCTTCAGCACCCTTCCTGCATGCCCTTCCTGCATGCCCTTCCTGCATGCCCTTCCTGCGCAAACTGCCGCACCGCGCCCCAGGTCGCTGGCGCTCACTAGGGGCTTTTTTATACGTGGGGGCTCTTGGCTCCCGCAACTCCTGGCCCCACCCAGGTCTCGTCAGCTGCTCTCGCACAAACTGCCGACTCCTGGCAGGTCCCTCGGCTCCCTCTGAGGCTCCCTGGTTCGGGAAACCCCCCTGTGTGCTGCGCTAGGACGCTCTGCTGCAGGTCGTGCTGGCACCGGAGCTGATCGCCTCGGCAACTGAGTGCTAGTGACGGTTACGCCGCGTTTGAATCTCCCGCCGTGGCTCCTGGCCCCGCCCAGGTCTCGTCAGCCGCTCTCGCGCGAGCTGCCGGCTCCCGGCGGGTCCCTCGGATCCCTCTGAGGCTCCCCGGTTCGGGAAACGCCCGTGCACCGCACTAGGACGCTCCGCTGCAGGTCGTGCCGGCACCGGAGCTGATCGCCTCAACCACCATGTGTCAGAAGGAAGGACAAGTCTGCCATAGTCACTTTGAAATGCAGATGGCTCTGTGGGCTATCAAGGCCTTTGCATATATATACTTTTGACTGATTTATCTTTTTTGAGCTGTGATGTATGGAGCAACTATTTCACCTCAACAAAGAAACTCGGGAAATGTCAAGGGCTCTTCCAACCTATACTGTGACAATGAATTACTGAAGAAATAAGGCGTTTGGCTACTTCACTGAGGAAAGACATTTTGTGACCTTTTGCTGCTTTATGGCAATAATGAGTTTTCAACAAAACTCCGAGTCTGTTACTTTATTAAATAAAAACATTTGAGGAATAGCCATGACCTTAACCTTGTAAGAATTAATAGAATACTGATCTTGAAGAAACAGATGAGGCCTGAGACACTGTAACTTCCTATCGTCATGTTGACAAGGCTGTGCCATAGACAAACCCAGTGAAGCTCACCTATCTTAATTCACTTAGTTGAACGCTGTGAACATATAGATCCAAACTTCACTATTGTCCCTTCTAATTTCAATTTTCTCATAGTAACGTTTGATTCCAAAGGAAAGATTTATACTAGAACATCATGCTCAATCTCTTACCTTTCAAAATGCATACTCTTCTAAACTTAATTTCAACAACAGTAAGCATATAAAAATATTCTTGTTCTTGTTGCAAAGTATTCTTCGTCTTGATATTTACAACAGATTATATCTTTAAAAACAAACCACACCACACAAACAATTGAGTAAAATCCAGAATTACTAATGGCAGCAAAAAAAATCCCTGTGAACATCAACATTTATCCAGATTATTACATTCTTAAACAATTACACACTAAAAAAATTAAAGTTATTCTAAATAAGAGCAATCTTATTAATACAGCCTACCAGGTCAAACATTGCAAAATGAGAGACAGTAAAAGGAAATGCTTGACTTTCACTTTTCCTGGAAAAATAAGAAAAATTTGTTTTTTCAAAATCTTATTTTTTCCAGGAAACAGATTTAAACTGAATGAAATAGTATTTATAAATTACTGAAGACATCAAAGGTCATGTTGAGATGGACTTATATGTGAAACACCCAAACCCCCCTTGTGTCACTATAAGATAGCAGTATTCAAGGTAAAGAGAACTGAGCAGTATATAACCTGACTCTAACATCCTGTGCACAATTAAAACTTTACAGATTTCCATCTCAGAGATATTTAATTTGAAAAATGTAATCTAACATTTATGTCAAGACCTGCATAAAAATATAAAATGTTAATGTTATGTTCAAATAGGTATAGGATATTACGAAGCATAAAAAAGAAGCAGTACCGAAGGATTTTTGAATTCCAGTCATAATACTGGCATTAGACACTTTATCAAGTGACTTAACATTTCTAAATTCTAAAAGAGAGAATCTAAATCCTAAAGGAAACAATTGTTTGGAAACAAGGAAACAAAAGTGCAATTGCCATACACTTAGTATTGAATACTATAGTGAAGGAAAAACCAAAGGAAAGCCAAAGGAAAAACACTACATATCTCTGATCTGAATGGCAGCAGAGCTGGCTGGAACTGTGGCCTCCCATTAGGGAGTGGAGCTGAGCTCTGCCCAAAACTGCCAGACCAGCATGAAAGCACCATGTGAAGTGGTTGAGGGCTACGTGCGGCTCCAGGGTCACACGTTGGCAACTCCTGCCTTATAAACTTACAGGGGGTCATTGCAATTTATGGATTTACTTGTAATGAAAAGATGACAGATTCCAGATGGCCAGCATGCAGTATGTTTAATTTTGCAGAGAAATGGAAATTCAGAGAAGCAAAGAACGTATCTGTCTTTTTCCCCATTCTTGACCATTCTCCCATTCCAGCTGTCGCTACATAGACTCAGTCAGCTAAATATACTAGTTGCTTTTCTACACATTTTGATTCTCAGAGAGTGGATTCTGGGTCTTAGCCTGGCATATTTATCCCATTCAAAGCCCACAAAGCACACTCATCCATCCACTACATCTTCAGCTGCTACTGAATAACTCTAAACCAGCTAGATCATCAGTAATAAAATTGGGAAAGAAATAACTTCTGGCCTGCAAAGTCTCAGGAATCATCTTTCACCTGGACACAATAAGTAATAAATGGGGCCTAAAGGAGCCTAGAGTGTCTATTCCTTAATCAAGATGAATCATTTCGGTATATGTATGGATATAATATATAATGCTATAGCCATTAAAATGCAATGTTAACGCCCATGAATGATACATCAGTCCCAGAAATGAAATGGTTTCTCTATTGTAATATGTCATATGTTCAATCTGCACAGAGCAAATCTAGCCCCTTATAAGCAATCATTTATTTTGGCAATTAATAGCGCAATATATGAGGTAATGCCTTTTTTCAAGTGTCAAGGAGAGCAATGTAAAGTTTGATTAATTTTGCTCAAGGCAAATAAAAGTTTGGAGAAAAATCACAAAATGTTTTTACAAGTTCTGTCTTGGATGTCTGCCTCTATGAATAGATAACTTCAAAACAAATTGACTACAATTAGTAGCCTACAATTTTATTATGCCTTTGAAGTTTTAGTTTATGGTTAAGTCTGGAATTTTAAATGAAGGTAAAAGATTTGTTCAGCCTAAAACAGCCCCACCCAACAACACATTTATTTTGAATACATCTTTCTAATTTAAAGAAATTCAAATTCTTTTTGAAGAGAAAGAGATTCTACACATGTAGTCTACAAGATTTTGTAAAATTCACTAAATTCATTAATAAATTTAGCAAGTCAGATTAAAAAAAAAAATACAGAGTGTACTGACAGATTCTGATTAACAACTCTGAATTAAAGGGTACATTTTCTTTCACCATGTCATTTAGTCCTGATTCTCATAAAAAAATTGCCTTCTGTGGGATATAAAGTTTCAATACTGCTTCAAGACAGGCCATCTAGCAATGACTGTGTGGTCATAAATATGTTTGGTTTAGCAGTTTGGGGAATTTAGACTTAAATTCAGTTGGTTTTTAATTCAGCTGAATCACCAAAACTTGATGAAATGCCATAAGGCTACCTAAAAGAAAGCAGATCTTTCACAATGGAAGAGCCGATTTTACCCGTACAGCTGTCAAACCATCAACAACTTGGCTTTTTTTTTTTTTAAATACAAAGTTACAAAAATGGGGCAAAACAATTTTTTTCCTTCCAACGCATGTAAGTCAGATTTTTGATTTATGCAACTTTTAAGTTACTTTACGCATTTTATTTGAGCTTTCTTAACCTATACATTACAGAGAAAATGATATACTGTTGCAACATAATTCTAGCTTTCTGTTTTTAATTTTCTTAATTTACTACCAAACTCTTAAAACTAACAGAAAATGTGACTGTTTCAGACACAAACCTGGAAGACAGTAGATCTTTTATACCAATATCTTGCTTTTACGTAATTGCAAACTCTCTAATAAATTACAAATCTACACTGAGACCCAGTGATTGAGACATATAAATATAAAATAAACAGGGTGATGAAGAAACAACTAGAAAGACAGACAAAAACAATGGCTTTTAGCAAGGAGGGAAAGGAGCAATCAGCTCTGAGGAGCCTGGGTCCAGCTCCATTTGCAGAGCTCACCAGACTGGTTTAGCACAGCAAGGTCCAACCAGAAGGTGGGGGGGGGGGGGGTGCACACCTTCCCCCTGGGGCTCCGGCTCCACCAGCAGCCAGCCAGCGCTAGGAGGATTGGCTCTCTCTCTGCCTCCCCACTTCTAACTGCACAGCCCTCTTTGCCCCCATCTTGCACTGGCTCTGGCATCCATCAGGCCCTCCAATGAGCAGATTCAACCTACCTGACAGAGGAAAACCCACCCCAGGTTAGCAAGTTGAATCAGCCCATGGAGGTATCCAACAAGTGCCAGAATGGATGCAAAATAAGCATCAGGAGAGTGCAGCTGGGAATGGGGAAGGGAGGAAGTGAAGTACACCCCCAGCCAAAACCTGCTGGATCACTTCATCCTGTATTATGAAACAAAAACCTCAGGATTTAATTTCAGAGCCACCAATAGAATCAGTCTCACCTGTCCCCCGAAATTCCTTCCAATCCCTCCCTTTGTGCCAAAATGAGTACTTGGCTATATATCCAAGATACATCCCAAGAAAAAAGAAAAATGGTTATTAAAATCTGAACCAATATCCTGATCTGGTTCATAGCCTATCTATGTGAGTGGGTTTAGTGACCCAAGAGAGAGGAGAGTGGTGGTGAGCAGCTGTGGGAGGCAGAATTTCCTCTTTGGTAGGCAGCAGTGACCTACACCAGCTCAAACTCCATGAAACTACTGCTTCTGGCTGAGGTTCCCCGGTGGCCTGAGCTGATCTAGCTGCCGGGTCTTGTGGCCAGTCCATCCATCTGCCACCAACCACACGCCTCACTCCCAGTCATACAGCTACAGGGCAAGTTGATTCAGCTGGCTGATGTGGTGGAAACCTTTCCTCCTCTTTTTCCCCTGCCACCTAGGCTAGTATGAAGGCTGATCTGGCAGAAGACTCATCTTGTCGCCATGTGATTTCCAGATCCAACTCAAGGGAAGGAAGAAAGGATGGGAGAAAAGGAGAGGACAGGCTGGCCATCTTGGCAATAGCTCATCACCAGACTGGCTTTGCTACAAAGGCCACAACCCATCCCTCTTCCCTTCCTAGTTTTTGGACATCCCATTCCAGTTTTTCACTCCACCTCCTTCTCTGTTACACCACCACCATTGTGGGTCCTCACTGCAAACCAGATCAGTTCATTGAGATAAAAGATTATTTTTAACCCTGACCATTCCACTGGGCTGCCACAGGTCAGAGGGATCCTGCAGGCAAAGTCTGCAGTCAGGGACGGGAACTCCTTTTTAGCACTGAAGATGACAAATGAGGAACTACAGTCTAAAACACTGCAGTATGCTTCAGACCACTGCAAAGGTTTGTATTTGAATGAAGAAAGTCTGCCCTCTGAGAGAGAGAAGGCGATTATTTGAAAGAGTCCATGAAATAAGACCTGTCAGCATTTTTTTGTAAAACAGAACTGCAGACAAACTAGTTTACAGTGTTTTCCCTCTTACGCTGTTTAGTATTAACAGTAGGAAAGAAGTACAATACTTTGACACAAGACTACTATAGGGCTATTGTATTTACCACCATACATGAGCTCCTGAAAAAAGGTAAGTAGATGCTGATCAGTAGATTCATCAGATCTGCTGGACTAACCCTAACTGATGCCCAGATGTTAGAAACCAGCGCCCAGTCTAAGAACTTGAAAAGCTGTATGATGTTACTCCATGAGTGGTAAACACACAGGTTAAGGTCAGTTCTAACAGACCACAGCAGCAAAGATTTAGTTAGCTCTGTAATCAAGGTAGTATTTCCAACCTTTAACTTAATATTCTGTTGAATACTTGCCTGTAACGGTTGAGTTGACACTAAATTAATTCTTTTGCACAAATTCTTCCCTGAAGGAATGCTTATTTTGGTGTAAAAAATCTGAACAGAACAAAGCTCAGTTTTCCTATTTCAGTCAAAAATCAATGAATTACATGAGACATCCCATCATTCATGCTACTAAAAATATATACTATCAATTTATTCAGAGATGAAGATAAATGCACCCATTAAATAAAAATAATATATGCTGAAAGAATATATACATTATATGCAAAAGCACTCAAGAGTTCAGGAGCACTGAACAGGCACTGAGTGCAAGTACAACAATAACTTAATGCCCTATATGTACACAACTACAACAGTACAGTGTCTTCCTTAATAATATGATCAGAATTCTCCTGATTATCTGCAACCTCCTGAAAGTTTTTTTGGTTATGTTTAATAGTATCTTGAGATTTAATTTCCTCTTTGCTCTTCCACAGTACTCTGCAAACCCAAAAATTTGGCTAATCAGTATCTTCCAATTATTTTATTTTCTATTTCAACTTCTACAAAAAAGAAAGTATTAGTATGATATGAATGCTTCATCTGACATAAGACGATTTAGGTGAAGTGATTTTTTAAGTGGACTAGGACAAGGGCAAGACGGGCATAAAGAAGGCCAAAGACTACACAGAGGTGAGAAAGAACCAAGCAAAACATACATGCATATATTTTAGCACCATAGGCAAAAGAATACTCTGATCTCAAAACAGTTAGGACAAGGAAACAATAAACAGTAAAGGAAAGAGCAAGACTCCAGTGTGACACACAGTTTATCACCTTGGTGATAGGAAGATTGTATGGGCAGTTTATTTTAAAATGCTTTTTTTTTTTAAATATGAAGAGAGCCACGATTGCTGAAAATATGAAGTACCTATATATTCTAAGCTTTGTGTCTCCCTAATCTATCCATAATAGAGACACCAATATAATTTATCTGGATCTTGATTCTAAACTTATTACTCAATTTGTACAAATGAAAAACAGACATGTTAAGAAGAAATTGTCTGAGTTACATACATATACAGTTACTCCTAATAACTCAGATTGCTAAATAGAAATTTTAATCCTTATATGACAAAGCATATTTTCACTATCCGGGTCAAAAACAGAATCATAAATAATACAATGACTCATCCTGCAAAGCACAAAACCATCCCAACTTCCAGTTAACTTAGAAGAAATTGAGCACGTTATGACAACAGATGAAGTACAAAGAAATCTGGATTCTTGTCCCCAACACTGGACTATAAATTAATATGCCCTGTTGCATTAGAAACAGTATGTTAATTAAAAGAACAGTGATCTGGAAAAGTAGAGTTTTATGTATATTTTGTCATGTATAACAGTGATATATCTTGTCAAACCTATCAGAAATGCAATTACTTACTCTCAAATCCTTTAAGAATGGTATCATAAAATCAAAATTAGGAAAAATGTAACATATACTAATTTGGAGGTCAGCTCTACCTGTTCCTGACCAAAAGTGCTATTAAGGGAGAAAGTGAAACAGGTGGCACAAAGTAACTTGCCAAAGTTATAGGCCTTCGTTGAGAAGAGACAGGGAAACCCTATAAGGTGCATAAGGACACACAGGTAAAGAGTTTTTTGTTTTTACTTACTCCAGTTTTGAAAGGTACATTAAAACATTATAAATTTACAAGTACCCTCCCTCTGTTCACGATTCTTAAAAGTCACATCTCATCCAGAATAAAAGTTCCATTTACTACAGCTTCTGCCCACATCTCATGCAACACATACAAAAAGTAAGGACACACTATATGTAGCGTACAGTGAAGTATCATCAGAGTATGGCATCATGGAAACAATCCAGGGAAGTATTTCCTGAGCTTAGGCTCCTGAAAACTTCCTCTGCTCATCCTGCTTCTATTTAAACCAGGAAGTTGTCTATTCAAACACTTCAGCTGAGCTCAATCATGGCGATTCCCACAAGGAAAAGTTGGTCTCTAAAGTATGCCTGAAAATACCACATCAGGGCATAACATCATACAGGAATACTACGATTCATTGAGCATTCTTTGAAGGGAAATTGGAGTAGCTACACCTTAATTCTGTCAGTATGTAGGAATTATCTGCAGGCAGTGCTGTCCAGCCAATACTAGATAGGGACAATGTTGCTCCTTCTGAGGAAAGCATCACAGAACCAGATGTGCTTTGCAGAAGGCCACCTTACCCCTTTCCATCCAGTTACTACAGCACAACTTGTATCTATCTTGCAGGCAACAGATCACTGTTCCTACTGTACTACTTTTCCTCTGCCTGGATTTACTTCTTCATTTAATGAAATACAGAAATGCTATAAAAACACTGTAAAGGACCTGTTCTAGTGTTCTGCATGAAAAAAATCTCTGCTTGAAAAGTTTGTAGTCCTTAGCAAACTAATAACATTGAATCATAAAACAGATGGTGTTTAAAGAGCTATAGAATTGGTAAACTTAAGCTTCAATTTATGTGATTATGGCATTAAAGATCCAACCCATGTGATTATGGAACAAAAGCAATCATGAGGCTTGGAGCTTCTCACAAACTCAGGTTTTCCATTTGTAAGGTCATATATAGATGTATCAAGATATGCTAGGTTGAGCAGTTCATTGGGAGGTACCTGCCAATCTGGAGCAGTGAAGACAGGGTTTGATGTGGTTTTTGGCAGTGTGCTTCCCTGTGCACCTCAGGCTGCTCCTCAACAATTCCATGTCCCAAAGTATTTATTCATTACCCAGCAGTGCTTCAGAGCTCTGTGAAATAGGAAGCATGTGTTGGTCATGATTCAGTAAGTACTTACAGCACCTAGGGGATGATGTTTCTGTATTTTAAAGCTCGAACCTTCTCAAAATGGGTTGGGGGGTTTGAGGGGTCGGGGGTTTTGAGGCTAGTGATTTTGGTGCTGCCCCCCCACCCCTCCTGTCAGAGATGCAGGGGCAATGCTGTCTCAGGCTTGTTTGGTTTTTAAGCAATTACTCAAGATCCTCCCTTCCAGCTGCACCTTATCTCGTTAGTGTGGTAACATCTTTCATACCAGGTCCTCCTTTGTCCAGTGTTTGAGACAATAACTTCTCAGTTTCTTACACCATCCGCAAGGTCATTCCTTGCCAAGTGGCAGATGTCTCTGCAGTCAGCTTGTTAAACACCATATCAAAGGTATTACTGAAAGAATATTTAAATTAACTTACCAGTAGAGAAAACAAGAACTGTGTTGTCCCAAAGACCGTATCTTTTCAGAGCATCAGTAAGATTTCCTACAGCTTCATCCATAAGAGCCACCATTCCTGCATAATGGCACCTCTTTCCATCTTTAATAGAGGAATACGGTTTCATGTATTCTTCAGAGACTTGAGAGGTTCATGGACAGACTGAAAAGCAAGATAGAGAAAGAGGGGCTGGGGTAGAAGGGATAGAATGGAAATTAGTTGAACATGAAGTACTAAATGCCAAAGTTACTACAGCAAAAGCAGCCCCGATTCATCCACAAGTACAGGCACTGTGTTTTGATTTCTTTTACACTTCTTTCTTCTAATCCCTAAGCATAAACTAATAAAACTTTGATAAAGGACTTATGTGAAGCTGTGGAAAAACATCAAGTGTATCTTTTCTTCATAACACAGGGTTTCTTTCTATGAAACTTCTCCCACTAAACTTTCCATTCTCTTTTTAGAAGAGCAAACTACATGCTAAATCATTTCCATAAATTCATTACTTTTATTATTAAAAAAGAAATGGAGAAGGGTAGCAGGCCAGGGTTGTGCAGCCAAAACTGATTCTGATAGGAGACAAGGCAAGTTTTATCAGTGCTAATTCTCACATTTCGCTGTCACTGTGCACCCTGCTGAAAAGCCCTGATTTACAGCCCAAGCATAGGTCTCTGCATTAATATTTCACTAACATTATTTTAAACATTCTTTAGTGTTAAAAGTTATCAAACAAAGTAACAGCTGGTGACTGTACCTCCTCAGTTTTATGATTGGCTATAAGATCTATAACTCTTTCTGTGAATAAATTAGCGGAGTACATGTTTTTAAATCCAGTTGCAACTTATTCTCCATCTTGAAAGTCCAGAGCGCAGTGTGTTACATTCTTTGCTTTGATGAGGATGCAATGGTCATGAGAATAATAACCCTCACTCCACAGAAGACAGCCTAGAACAGGAAAAGATGACAAGTAAGTGGGCCAACATAATGTCATATAAACAGATACATCGGGGGGGTGTAAAAAAAGTAAATGTCAAAACTTTAGTTGTTTTGAGCTGAAACACTCATCCAATATTTGACAATCTGTAGTGACATCCCTTGATAGGTCTAAGTAGCTCAATATTTAACACTTCATAGACTTTTTATTGCTAATGCAAATAATTTCAAAACACACAAAACATTTTGAAAGCAGTTCAATGGCTTTATATTCATAACTATATCAAAGACATTAGCGTTAAACTAATGCACTGATAGCAAAGGCAATGACCTATGATTTTGTATATTTGTATTTTCACATAAGACTTTTCTCTCTATTAGAAAGTTTGGATTTTTTTTTTTTTTTTTTTTAACATTTATTCAAGGACATCCAATTATGAAGTATTCTTTATGTCAGCTGCAAAGTAATTTCTGATCCACTGCTGACACCAACTGGTGAAAAAAAATACATTATTATTTAAAGATACTCAAAAGAAACAAACTGCAAAAATTCTAGAGGTATAGATTTGCTCCTATCAAGGGATATCCTGTTAAGCATTGAGTGCCTTTGCTTTTTATTGATCAGAAACAAAACTCTTCAGAATTGTTTGAATCTCAGTAATTATTACTTTTGAAATTAGATTTCAGATTTATCCCCCAGTACCCTGAAAAAACAGCTAAATTTGGAAAAATACATTCTGAAGTTCCGCAAAACCAAATTAAAACTGGGGACAAAAATCCAAAATGGAGGAACTTCACTTGAATTTTTATTCAGCAGCTTCAAGTAGTTACTTGTGCAAAAAAGTATGTACAGAAAGAATGAAGTTCTATTTTAAATACAATATAAACTTCTAATACATTTTTAGGAGAAAAAAATGGCTTTTCTTTTAAAGCATAAAGAGTGATTTTGTGGACAGACTGCCTACATCAATATACTCAGAGCTGCAAATTGCATTTTTCCATTTTGAGTGCCCATTGCGGGAGACACTGCATCAAGTTTGCCGAAGAATCAAATGCCCCTAATTGCAATCAACGCCTACTGGAATTACATAAACATTATAGGATATTAAACTACTACATTCTCTGAAAAATAATGTCACGCTGGGCACCCAACGACCATGCCTAGAGCCAGTCTGTATTAAGGCCCCTGCACTAAGAGCCTGCTCAGTCCTAGGGTGAGATTTCACAACGAGCACCAGCCTACCTACATCTATGCTGCCAAAAAGATCCCAAGCTCCTGTGAAGGGACAGGAGCAGGCAGCCAATGCGGGAGGAGGCATATACATTTAAGCCATGAGCCGTTATATTATGATCCATATATATTAGCTTAATTCAGTTGTAAAAACATGGCCCCAAGCTCCCTGAAGAGTCAAAAGAAAGAGATAAACAATCTAAGGGAACAGTCCTTCCCACCTAAAGTTTGAACCGCCACTGTCTATAAAGGGCACGTTGCACAACCAGGCTCTTCACTTAAGTACCTAAAGTTAGACAAGAGGAACAAGGGCTTCAGCTTATGTTTCTCTCTATCTTACTATCAACTTTGCATTCAGTAGAATGAGATGTATTGCAGACAGCCTAATTCACATAACATCTGCAATACTTGTGCAAAACTATTAAACGTCCAATCAACATTGGGACAGGAGCCTTTGCAAGAGGAAGAATAAACTATGTGCAGTTACAAGTTGCTTTGTAACGCATTCACACTTGGACAATCTAATTCTGGCACTTTTTTTTTTTAATTTGAGGGCTTGACTTCATAACTTGCGAGTTCCTGTAACACACCTTTTGGATGCTGTTTTATAGAGGCTCTCACACCACCTTCCTTGCCACAGACTCTGGAAAACCAATGCTACTCTATTCAGAGTATGAACACAGCGTGGTATGACATCTATTTCTCTCTTTTAAAAATATCAGCTTTTAGAAGTGTAACATTATTTGCAGAGCAAGTGATGTCTACTGTCTGATCTAACGCAAAACATTCAGACACTTCTAAAAACAAACTGATCACTACACCTTAAATCTTCTAACCATCGTGAAGACAAATTAAATGCAGATCTTGAGAGAAATACTTTCTTTAGGGCCACTCAATAATTACCATATTTTCTTCAATAAGCTGTAAATCTTGGGCATGCATTTAAGGCACTATCTTATTTTAAGCAGTTATACTTTGGAAACATGCATGCCCAAGTATTGATTTACTTATACACTAATAATAAATCTGCTATTCTTCAAAGAATCAGGCAGTTTCTCATAATTTTAAACACCACATTTATTGCCCATGTTAAATTTAACCATTACCAAAGTAATGTGGGTTGGAAGGCATTCTTTTTTGTACATCCCTAAATGCCACTTCCCCACTATGTGGGTAACATATCCTGCCTCTTTAAGTAGCTCTGGGAGGAGTTTTTTCATCCAGCAGTACACAGCTGGGCTGGCCAAATTATCTGGTGTTGTAAACCTGTGTGGATCTAGTAGAGAAAGGAAGGAAGAGATATTAGTTACAACACAGCGACACATTCCTGTAGGCTACTTTATAAGCAGGTGCAAAAACAAACAAAGCTACACCAGAAGCTAGCATTATTTTTAGGGCCTGCTGTAGGAGTATAGAGGAAGATAAGGAAACAGCACCGTAGGGGTTAACAAAATCTTCCCAGGCATAAATCGAGTGCAATAAAAAAAACCCAACCCCAGGGCCTTTTGTGTTTTCATCTAAAAATCTTAACAGGTAACAATTACCATTGTGATCTCTGTGAAGGCTAGGGACAACATCTCAACAGAGTGAGAGATTTTAAATGGGATGAAGCTGGGCAAAGAGAAGCATGACAGGTGAAGCTACTGAGCTTTTGCTTGTATCAGAGAACAGTCACCTGGCTATTTATTTACATACTTAAAGTAAGCATGAGCACTTTTACATAAAAAGCATTTGGATACTGAGGATAACATGTTTTAGATGCTGCCTAGATCTAAACTCTAATAGTTCCACATAAGTTTCCAATCTTAATAAGTGGTGAATTTTATATCTCTTTACAAAAGCATAACTGATAACGATACTCCAAGTAATACATTTTGCTTGATGCAAGAAACCTGTCCTGGTTCCAGCTGGGATAGAGTTAATTTTCACAAGAAGCTGGGAGGCGACATAGCCAGGATAGCTGACCCGGGCTGGCCAGGGGGATATTCAATACCACATGAGTCATGCTCAGTATATAAAGGGGTGATGGCAGCAGGAGGTGGGATTGTTGCTTGGGAGCAATCTGTACTGTGAATCACGCGCTTAGTATATTCTGTTATTGTTTTTTTTCCTGTTTTCTCTTCCTTCACTGTCCTGTTAAACTGTTTTTATCCCAACTCACAACTTTTGCCTTTCTTTTTCCCAATTCTCCTCCCCATCCCACTGAGGGGGGAGGAGTGAGCAGCCGTGTGGTGCTTAGCTGCTGGTTGGGGCTAAACCACGACACCACCTCTTCAGTTGCTGTGTACTATAAGCTGACTTTTGTCAACTCCCCTATCTCCTCCAGGAAATAAAAAAAAAAAAAAATAATAATAATAAAAAAAAAAACCCACAACACACCCCAAATGCACTACCCTAAACCTAGGCCAGGAAACATACATATACAAGTATAAATATCTTGTTTGTTTACTAAATATTTCTAGTAATCTGTCAATTCTAGTAATGTGTCAAAGCACAAAACCTCCAAGACCCCCTAGACCACAAGACATCAGATTTTATAACTCCACTAAGCACTCCAGTGTAGCAAGCTGCGTGATTAATTTTAAAAGCACTGCTTTAACAACACTTTGAATTCACTTTTAAACCAAATAAGCCCTGATCTTAGGCGAGTAAATAGACTCTCACAAAAGGTATGAAACAGGAGCTGGAAAAAACCTTGTTGTTTTGGGTTGTTTGTTTGTTTTTAAATGCAGTATTACAAAAAAGATTATTAATATAGTGAAAGACACAAGCTAGCAAAGCATTGTAATTTCTTCCACTGTCTCTAGAAAGCAAAAAAAAGGAAAGGAAAACAATAATAATAGATCTATAGCTTTCATAAACCAATACCTTTGCTCTTCTTTCTTTATGGAGTGCAAGATGACTATCAAAATTGCAGCTCCAGATAGGACCAGATTTAGGTTACTTTCTCAAATTTCTGAGCAATTGTTAATCATATCAATGGGTAAAACAAAACAAAATCCCACATATTTGCTACATAATTATTTCCTGCACAGAATGTCTCCTCAATTTTATAGAAAAATTACTTCCATTTTCTAACATTTTACTCATTTGTAACAAGGTCAACATGAAGATGATTAAATTATCAAGTCAGATGCATATGATGAATTTAAATCAAGACTCAACTATGAACATTTCCAATTTCCCCTTTAAAGATAAGATGCAGCAACATCCAGTTAACCCTGACCCATTTCTAGATAAGCATGTTGAGAGTATGAACTGTATTCTAGAAATAGTCAAAATAAAGACATATTTTAGGTTATTCTTCTCCCTCCCCCCCCCATTTTTGCCAAAGTTGCAATAAAAAGAGGGGGGGAGTATAGCAGTATGATAAAGTCCAATTCTTATACCTGTACAACTGAAAAAAAAAAATGGGAAAAATCATAACTATGATGACAAGGCAGCTAGATACCCAGACTAAGGATCAGTCTGTGTGCACTCCATCAAGGGGCCCATAAACGTCTACATCTACAGTATCATATAAAGAAGAATGTACAAGTTAGGATGCATTTAAACGCTGCATAGGAAAATTAGCTGCATAAACCGAGCACGTAATGCTGATCTGCTTCTGACTGCATCTTGACTGCGTGCCTGGCCAGTTCAGAAGTACATAACAGAAGATGACTACGACAGGGATATTTTTCACAATACACTGCCATGCCTGTACAACAACTTCGGGACTGAGTTTTCCCAGATTTCCCCCTCGACCACCGCCCCACGCCCTACCTGGTAGCGGCCACTGAGGAGTTGGCTGCGGGACGGGGTGCAGAGCGGCTGCGTGTAGTACCGCTCCACCCGCACGCCGCCCACCCTCAGCACGTACAGCCGCAGCGTGCGGATGGCCGAACCGTGCCAGCCCACGTCGTCAGCCAGCATCACCACCAGGTATGGGGCAGGCGGCTGCGCCGCCTCCAGCCGCAACAGGCAAAGCGGCGGCAGAACGTCCGCCCGCCGCGCCATCCCCACCACCAGGAACTGGGCCGCGTGGCCTGCCCTGGGGACGGGCCATGGCAGGGGCAGCGTCCGGGCTCCGCCCGCCGGGCGGGCCAGGGCTGCGGAGGCGGCGGCGTGGGGCGCACCCGTCCTCGGACACCGGCCCGGCGGGGCTGGGGCGCAGATCTCTCGGGGTTAGGGTCCCACTCCTGCACCGTAGCTTAGTCCGAGCTTGTTTAACGATAAAAATAGCAAGGCTCCGGAGTACCTGTTGTGGGTGAAAGAGGTGTAGCTTTAGGCCTATTATTTTATGAAATGATTTAAAAAAAGAGAGATTGTGAAGTTGTTGCTGATGTTAGCGGAGTATCTCAGTCGCCGAGGCGAGCAGCTCCGGCGCCAGCACGATCCGCAGCGGAGCGCTCTAGCGCGGTGCACAGGGGGGGGTTCCTGAACCAGGGCAGCCGAGAGAGCCGCCAGGAGCTCGCGCCACAGCAGCTGATGGGACCTGGGCGGAGCCAGGAGCAACGGTGGCCAAGCCCCGCCCCCCCGCATAAAACAAACCCCTAGAGAGCAGTAGCGACTAAGATGGGCAAATAGGGTGTGGCGCGGCAGTTGTTTGTGTGGAAGGGCATGCAGGGAGAGTGCTGTAGCTCTTGCCGGCTCAGCCAGGGAGTAATGGTATCCACCCGGCTAGAAGGCTATGTCCACTCTAAACTCTGCACCCACCACGACTGATGCAGCTTCCCAGACAGAGCTCCGATGGGAACGTGCTGCCACCCAGGTATCAGGCTGCAGAGTGTGCCCTACTCTTATGCCATATCTGATGGCAGCAGTGGGCACACCTGTGGGAGGTGTGCCCAGGTAGAGGAACTCCTCCACTTGGTGATAGAGCTCTGGGAGGAGGTGAGAAGGTTGAGGAGTATCAGGGAGTGAGTAGAGGGAGATAGGCTCCTGGAAATGCACCCTACCTTCCCTGGGATAGGCCCATCAGGCAGATGGGACACATGATACAGAGGATTCCCTATCCTCTCTCTGCCTGGCTGAACACAGTGATTTAAGGGATAGGGGGCAGTGGCAACAAGTTCCTGCCTGGCACAGCAAGTGCATCTCCTCTGTAACTACCCTGCCTTCCCAGGTGCCCTTGCATAATAGGTATAAGGCTCTGCAAGCGGAACCAAACAATGATGAGGGCGATGGTTCATCTAGGTTGGAGGTGTCACCAAGGTCAGGTCAGCCTATGCCCTGCATCAAAACTGCTTCCATAAAGAAAAAAAGATGGGTCACTGTCATAGGAGACTCTCTTCTGAAGGGAACAGAAAGCCCAATATGTGGACCGGACCCACTTCTTAGGGAAGTCTGCTGCCTCCCTGGGGCTGTGGCAGACTGAGTGGTGCACTTCACTCGGAGTTCAGGGAGACCCTCCTGTTGAGTCATGAGATTTGGAAAGGACCCCCTTGCTTTCTAAACTCCTTCTCAGAGAGGAGTCTAGGTGCGGCTGAGGCCAGTCCTAGTCCCAGACTTGGTTAACGGTTTATGTCTAAAGGAGTATAACATGTCCTGAGAGGGCGGTCCTGGATGATAACCGCTTTGAGATAACCGATGTTCAGGATACCCTTGG
Organism: Phoenicopterus ruber ruber; assembly: GCA_009819775.1. Lineage (NCBI taxonomy): Eukaryota > Metazoa > Chordata > Aves > Phoenicopteriformes > Phoenicopteridae > Phoenicopterus > Phoenicopterus ruber. The sequence continues at coordinate 16,274,540 of CM020247.1, forward strand.
GCTAAATTAAGGTGACTTAACACCAAACGATCGATAGAAAAGTTCTATTTATGGCAGAAGCTATGTAAACCTTGAATCATACAAAGGGATAAGCTATTTAAACCTTGAATCGTATAAAAGGCTGTAATGGTTTGTAACATATGGAAAAGAGAGAGAGAGTAACAGGGAAAGATAAAAGTGGTGGAAAGATCACCACCCTGGGTTCCAGCAATGTCTCTGGTCTGGTTCCTTCAGATGGTGGGCACATGCACCCAGCCCCTCTGAGTTGCACTATTTATTGACTAGTACCACTGCATATGCTAATTACTTCACATGTGTAGTCTGTTGTTCTCAAACCTTCTCAAAATGGGTTGGGGGTTTTGAGGCTAGTGATTTTGGTGCTGCCCCCCCACCCCTCCTGTCAGAGATGCAGGGGCAATGCTGTCTCAGGCTTGTTTGGTTTTTAAGCAATTACTCAAGATCCTCCCTTCCAGCTGCACCTTATCTCGTTAGTGTGGTAACATCTTTCACACCAGGTCCTCCTTTGTCCAGCGTTTGAAACAATAACTCTTTCAATTTCTCAGTTTCTTACACCATCCACAAGGTCATTCCTTGCCCAGTGTTTGAGACATTAACTCTTTCAGCCCCAAACTGGCCAGTTTGGATCAACTATTCTGGCTCTACCCCTCCCAATTTTTTGCACCTGCACATTAGCAAAACCTGGGAAACTGCAAAATGTCCTTAACTGTTTAGCAGTGACCAACAACATCAGTGCACTATCACCATTCTTCTCAAACTAAATCCAAAACACAGGAGCTGCTGAAAACAAAACTAGCACTGTCCTGGCTAAAACCAGGACAGTATCCACCCCTTATTCTATACCATTTACATCATACTCAGGTCTCTCACTTTCCAACTCATCACTGCCACTTTTTTGTCTTTAATATATACACACAGATATCATTCCCTTAGTCTATGGACCATCCCTCCAAAATGTCTATTGAGTTCATTTAGTCCATGACTTTGGGTTCCATCTGTCTTAACAGTCTTTCAGGGCAGGAGAGATGGTGTGTGGTGTTGGATTGTTGCATGCTGCATCTGGAACTTATAGCTGGTGTATCTGGCACGGCTGGTGTAGCTTGTCCACAGTCGGCAGGTTGAGGATGTCAATTTTGACTCTGTGCCAGTTGTTGAAGTCAGTTCTGATCCCATCACTGCTGCACTTTGCTTGGTTTCATCAGAGGTCGCTCTTCATTGAGTCGGGTGATTCTTAATGCAATACATCTGATATAGCACACAACTATAGAAATGATTATATACATGATTATATACAATATATATACGTTATATAAATGATTATATACAGTATATTATAGCAATTAACATCATACAGTTCAGACTATTGGCTATTTTCACCTAAAATCAAATCTCCATGAGGTACACATAGGACTTCTCCATCCTCCTGCATTACCCACCAAATGCATCCAGGTCCTTGAGCGAAAGCAATCCCACGAATGGGTTTGCCTTTGCGCAAGGCAGGAATAACCCAGGCTGTCTTCCCCAGCATGCTTTTTACATGCACCACAGGAACTTTGTCCCCTTCTACAGTACGTAAAGGTTTTGACTGGGCAGGGCCAGCTTGATTGGTGGATCCCCTAGTGTTAACTAACCAGGTGGCTTTTGCTAAATGTGTATCCCAATGTTTGAAGGTTCCACCACCCATTGCTCTCAGTGTAGTTTTCAGTAGTCCATTGTATCGTTCCATTTTCCCAGAGGCTGGTGCATGATAGGGGATGTGATACACCCACTCAATGCCATGCTCTTTGGCCCAGGTGTCTATGAGGTTGTTTCCAAAATGAGTCCCGTTGTCTGACTCAATCCTTTCTGGGGTGCCGTGTCGCCATAAGACTTGCTTCTCAAGGCCCAGGATAGTGTTCCGGGCGGTGGCATGGAGCACGGGATATGTTTCCAGCCATCCGGTGGTTGCTTCCACCATTGTAAGAACATGGCGCTTGCCTTGGCGGGTCTGTGGGAGTGTGATATAATCAATCTGCCAGGCCTCCCCATATTTATATTCCAGCCATCGTCCTCCATACCAGAGAGGCTTTAATCGCTTGGTTTGCTTGATTGCAGCGCATGTTTCACACTCATGGATAACCTGTGCGATAGTGTCCAAAGTTAAGTCCACCCCTTGATCATGAGCCCATCTGTATGTTGCATCTCTTCCCTGATGGCCTGAGGTATCATGGGCCCACAGAGCTAGGAATAATTCACCCTTAGGTTGCCAGTCTAGATCCACCTGTGCCACTTGAATCCTAGCAGCTTGATCCACCTGCTGGTTGTTTTGATATTCCCCAGTGGCCCGACTATTGGGTACATGAGCATCTACATGACGTACCTTTACAACCAGCTTCTCTAGCCGGGCAGCAATATCTTGCCACAATTTGGCAGCCCAGATGGGTTTGCCTCTGCGCTGCCAGTTGCTCTGCTTCCATTGCTGTAACCACCCCCACAGGGCATTTGCCACCATCCATGAGTCAGTATAGAGGTAGAGCTTTGGCCACTTCTCTCGCTCAGCAATATCTAAAGCCAGCTGGATGGCTTTCACCTCTGCAAACTGACTCGATTCACCTTGTCCTTCAATGGCTTCTGTAACTTGTCGTGTAGGACTCCACATGGCAGCTTTCCATCTTCGATGCTTTCCCACAATACGGCAGGATCCATCAGTGAACAGGGCATATCGCTTTTCATCTTCTGGAAGTTTATTATACATACCATGGGGCCTCTTCAGCACGTGTCACCTCTTCCTCTGTCGACATTCCAAAATCTTTGCCTTCTGGCCAGTCCATGATCACTTCCAGGACTCCTGGGCGACTGGGGTTTCCTATTGAGCTCGTTGTGTGATCAGTGCGACCCACTTACTCCATATGGCATCGGTGGCATGATGTGTAGAGGGGACCCTCCCTTTGAACATTCAGCCCAGCACCAGCAGTCGGGGTGCCAGGAGGAGCTGTGCTTCAGTGCCGATCACTTCCGAAGCAGCTTGAACGCCTTCATATGCTGCCAAGATCTCTTTTTCAGTTGGAGTGTTGTGAGCCTCAGATCCTCTATATCACCAACTCCAAAACCCTAGGGGTCAACCTTGAGTCTCCCCTGGTCCTTTCTGCCAGAGGCTCCAGGTAGGGCCGTTCTCCCCAGCTGCGGTGTAGAGCACATTTTTAACATCTTGTCCTGCCCAGACTGGCCCAAGGGCCACTGCATGAACTATCTCCTGTTTAATTTGTTCAAAGGCTTGTCGTTGCTCAGGGCCCCATGTAAAATCATTCTTCTTTCGGGTCACTTGGTAGAGAGGGCTTACAATAGAACTGTAATTTGGAATATGCATTCTCCAGAAACCCACAACGCCTAAGAAAGCTTGGGTTTCCTTTTTGTTAGTTGGTGGGGACATGGCTGTTATCTTGTTGATCACATCCATTGGGATCTGACGACGTCCATCTTGCCATTTTATTCCTAGGAACTGGATCTCCTGTGCAGGTCCTTTGACCTTTCCTCGTTTTATGGCAAAACCAGCTCTCAGAAGGATTTGGATTATTTTTTCCCCTTTCTCAAAAACTTCTGCTGCTGTGTTGCCCCACCCAATAATGTCATCAATGTATTGCAGGTGTTCTGGAGCTCCACCCTTTTCCAGGGCAGTCTGGATCAGTCCATGGCAAAGGGTGGGGCTGTGTTTCCACCCCTGGGGCAGTCAATTCCAGGTGTACTGGATGCCCCTCCAAGTGAAAGCAAACTGTGGCCTGCAGTCTGCTGCCAAAGGGATGGAGAAAAACGCATTAGTGATATCAGTGTTAGCATACCACTTGGCTGCCTTGGACTCCAGTTCATACTGAATTTCTAGCATGTCCGGCATGGCAGCACTCAGTGGTGGCGTGACTTCATTCAGGCCACGATAGTCCACTGTTAATCTCCATTCTCTGTTAGATTTCCGCACTGGCCGTATAGGACTGTTAAAGGGTGAGCGAGTCTTGCTGATGACTCCCTGGCTTTCCAGTTGATGAATCAGCTTATAGATGGGGGTCAGGGAGTCTTGGTTGGTGCGATATTGCCGTCGGTGCACTGTTGTGGTAGCAATTGGTACCTGTTGTTCTTTGACCCTCAGCAACCCCACAACAGAAGGATCCTCTGAAAGACCGGGCAAGGTGGACAGCTGCTTCATGTCCTCTGTCTCCACAGCAGCTATACCAAAAGCCCAAATGCATTCAGCCCCTCTATAGTTCGATGGCATTAGGGTGCACTGTGCACAAGTGTCCACTAGAGCCTTGTATTTTTGGCGGACTGATGTGCCAGGCCATCGAATCCACACAGTCCAGTAAACTTGGTTGTCCCTCTCCTCCACCTGGCTGGAGGCAGGGCCCCTCTAATTCTGATTATCACTCCAGCTGGGGAGTGACCTGTGCTGGGAAACACCCCTAAGTACACTCTGTTGTTCTTATTGTTGGGGTTTCTTGTTTGTTTTCTTTTCCTTTGTTGTCCTGTTAAACTGTTATCCCAACCCACGAGTTTTGCCTTTCTTTTTCCTGATTCTCTCTCCCATCTCCACTGGGAGTGGGGGAGCGAGCGAGAGGCCGCATGGTGCTCAGCTGCCAGTTGGGGCTAAACCATGACAGTCCTTTTTGGTGCCCAACGTGGGGAACAACAACTGCACTTTTGTATTAAGTGTGCTATAGCTGTAGTAGTTATTAAGTGACAAGCTCCTGTATGGGTCATAAAGTTCGTTGGCTGCACTGTTTATCTCTTTATTTTTGGCATCATGTTAATAGAAACAATGGTTATGGGCTTTGCCCTGTCATTGATGGCCTTACTGTGCTGGGGGGGCGATCTGGTGGAGAAGATGAGGGAATACATCTCCCTCTCCCTACCCAGGATTGATGTGGATAGGTTTATTATGCAGGCTCCTGAGGTCCTTGTTCACCCTTATGTGAGCTGCCTAGTACTACTTATTAATATTGTTGGCATATTACAGGGTTTGTGGAATTTGGTCTCGTCCTGGTGGAAGAGAAGACAACTTCTGGGTGAGGCGATATTGAAATGTGACCTGAGGCAGCCGGTCCCAGGGTGGCAGGGTGTGTGGAAGGACTTGGGCAGGTTCTTAGGGTGGTTATCACCTCCCATAGCCTGGGACTTGACACCTGAACAGGCAAGCAACCCTGGCAAACTGACGCGCCACCTGATGGAAGGGTGCCTTGCCTATCCCAATGAAAACCAGCAGCTTCTAGCACTGTACTGGGGCCTGGCTTGTGCCTATCGAGCCGCAGTTCAGCATTCTCAGAAGACTCTGGTTGAGGCAGGGACCCAAACTGCACCTGAGGACGCCATGGTTAAGATAGGGACCCAAACAACAACAACTACACTAATTGCCCCAGTAGTTAAAAAGAAACAATGGACAAGGAGATCAACGGGTCCATATCCTCGATTAGTAAGGGAGGAAGAAGAAGAGGAAAGGTTTGATCAAGAAGCCGGTCCTTCGACAAAGACATTGGAAGAAGGAGTGAGAGAACTCAGACAGGAAGTGGAAACTACGCGGTCCCTGACCTCAGCAGAACTTCGAGACATGCGGAAAGATTACAGTCGCCAGCCAGGTGAGCGGATTGCTGCCTGGCTGCTCCGATGCTGGGATAGCAGGGCCGACAGTCAGCAATTGGAAGGCAAGGAAGCCCAACAGCTGGGATCCCTTGCTAGGAACCAGGGAATTGAGAGAGGAATTGGAAAAAAGGCAGCAATTTGCAGTCTCTGGAGACGGCTCCTCTCAAGTGTGAGGGCCAGATATCCATTCAAGGAAGATCTTGTGAACTCCCCAGGGAAGTGGACCACTGCAGACGAAGGCATCCAGTACCTGAGAGAATTAGTGGTACTAGAAGTCATCTACAGGGATCTAGACAATGATGAGGTCTCCAAAGATCCAGAGGATGTCCTGTGCACACGGGCTATGTGGAGGAAGGTGATTCAGAGTGCCCCAGCATCATATTCTAATAGCTTGGCAGCGATGTATTGCCCGGATATTGATATGCCAACTGTGGAGAGAGTGTCTTCTTGACTCCAAAACTTTGAGGATAATCTCTGTACCGCCTCATCCCTACAGGCCAGTGCCTTGGCTATCAGGGGTGCCCCAAGAAATCAGTCCTCTCCTGCCTCGGTCAGAGGGAAAGGAAACCCCAGACGCATGCCGTGTGGAGCACTCTGGTTCTTCCTGCGTGACCAGGGGGAGGACATGAGGAAGTGGGACGGTGAACCCACCTTTAAGCTGGAAGCCCGTGTATGCGAACTGAGAGGGAAGACAGCTCTTAAGAAGGGGCCACCCAAGAAGTCTGTAAGCAGAGTTGCTGTAGAGACACACGAAGGCAATCAGCGATTTCCCAAACAGAGAAGAACTGAAATCACCTCCCTTGATCCTGGTGAGGGGCCTTCTGGTCTGGCACTGCAAGGGTCAGACAGAGAATACTCTGATGAGGAACAGGAATAGAGGGTCCCTGCCTTCAGCCAGGAGGAGGAAAGGGATGACTGTGTATACTGGACTGTGTGGGTTTGATGGCCTGGCACATCAGACCCACAGAAGTATAGGGCTTTGGTAGACACTGGTGCACAGTGTACTCTGATGCCATCAGAACATAGGGGCAGGGAACCCATCTGGATCTCTGGAGTGACAGGGGGATGCCAAGAATTGTCGGTATTGGAGGCTGAGGTGGGCTTAACAGGGGACAAGTGGGAAAAGCACCCCATTGTGACCGGCCCAGAGGCCCTTTGTATCCTTGGCATAGACTACCTCAGGAGAGGGTACTTCAAGGACCCAAAGGGATACCGATGGGCTTTTGGTGTAGCCACGGTGAATGCAGAGAAGACCAAACAGCTATCTACCCTGCCTGGCCTCTCGGAAGATCCCTTCATTGTGGGATTGCTGCAAGCTGAAGAACAGCAGGTGCCAATTACTACCAGGACAGTGCACCGGCAGCAATATTGCACCAACCGAGACTCCCTGTCTCCCATCCATGAGCTGATTCATCAACTGGAGAGCCAAGGAGTCATCAGTAAGACTCATTCACCTTTTAATAGTCCTATATGGCCAGTACAGCAATCTAACAGAGAATGGAGATTAACAGTGGACTATCATGGCCTGAATGCAGTCACGCCACCACCGAGTGCTGCTGTGCCGGACATGCTAGAAATTCATTATGAACTGGAGTCAAAGGCAGCCAAGTGGTATGCCAAAACTGACACTGCTAATGCATTCTTCTCAATTCCTTTGGCAGCAGAGTGAAGGCCACAGTTTGCTTTCACCTGGAGGGGCATCCAGTACACCTGGAATTGACTGCCCCAGGGGTGGAAACACAGCCCCACCCTTTGCCATGGACTGATCCAGACTGCCCTGGAAAAGGGTGGAGCTCCAGAACACCTGCAATACATTGATGACATAATTGGGTGGGGCAACACAGCAGAAGAAGTTTTTGAGAAAGGGGAGAAAATAATCCAAATATTTCTGAAAGCCGGTTTGCCATAAAACAAAGTAAGGTCAAGGGACCTGCACAGGAGATCTAGTTCCTAGGAATAAAATGGCAAGATGGATGTCGTCAGATCCCAATGGATATGATCAATAAGATAACAGCGATGTCTCCACCAACTAACAAAAAGGAAACCCAAGCTTTCTTAGGCGTTGTGGGTTTCTGGAGAATGCATATTCCAAATTACAGTTCTATTGTAAGCCCTCTCTACCAAGTGACCCGAAAGTAGAATGATTTCACATGGGGCCCTGAGCAACGACAAGCCTTTGAACAAATTAAACAGGAGATAGTTCATGCAGTGGCCCTTGGGCCAGTCTGGGCAGGGCAAGATGTTAAAAATGTGCTCTACACTGCAGCTGGGGAGAATGGCCCTACCTGGAGCCTCTGGCAGAGAGCACCAGGGGAGACTCAAGGTTGACCCCTGGGGTTTTGGAGCCAGGGATACAGAGGATCTGAGGCCCACTACACTCCAACTGAAAAAGAGAGATTGGCAGCACATGAAAGGGTTTGAGCTGCTTTGGAGGTGGTTGGTACTGAAGCACAGCTCCCTCCTGGCACCCCGACTGCCGGTGCTGGGCTGGATGTTCAAAGGGAGAGTCCCCTCTACACATCATGCCACCGATGCCATATGGAGTAAGTGGGTCGCACTGATCACACAACGAGCTCGAATGGGAAACCCCAGTCACCCAGGAATCTTGGAAGTGCTCATGGACTGGCCAGAAGGCAAAGATTTTGGAATGTCACCAGAGGAGGAGGTGACACGTGCTGAAGAGGCTCCACCGTATAAAGAACTACCAGAGAATTAGAAGGAATATGCCCTCTTCACTGATGGATCCTCTCGTATTGCGGGAAAGTATCAGAGGTGGAAGGCTGCTGTATGAAGTCCTACACGACGAGTTGCAGAAGCCACTGAAGGACAAGGTGAATCGAGTCAGTTTGCAGAGGTGAAATCCACACAGTCCACTGAACTCGGTTGTCCCTCTCCTCCACCTGGCTGGAGGCAGGGCCCCTCTAATTCTGATTATAATACCCGCTGTCAACCAATGGGTTCGTGTGGGACACATGGGGTCGAATCTCATCCCTGTTTCTCATTTCTTGTAAGTACAAATCAGAAGCCCTTCTACCCCATCTGGGGAACTGCCCACTGGAGACTGGAGCAGCATTTTTCCTGGAAGAACCCTTATTTCTAGCTGTTTTCTTTTTCAACTCACGTACCCTTGCCTCTAGGGTTGAGGTGGGTTTTCCATCCCACTTCCTCATGTCCTCTCCATGGTCATGGAGGTAAAAACACAGGGTACCTCACTGTGTGTACCGTAGCTCTTGAGCAGGGGAAAATTTTCTCCTAATAGCTGAGATACTGGTCCATACAGGTGGCAAGTAGGACCTATCCTCTTTGAGTTCCGGAAACTCCTGGCACATTCTTTCGAACAGGTTCTCAGATCTTTTGGCCAGTTTTTCTACAGCTTAGACACAGGCCCGTAGAGGGGAAGAGAGATTGTCTTCATACTGTTGGAGTTGGTTAGCCACTGCACGCACTGGTGGTGCCTCATCGTCTTTCCAACCCATTGTTGGCAATGAGTTGGCATACGATGATGGTGCACTATGTACAAACTTCTGCTACATGGGTCGGGTACATTGGACCTCATCTGGATCTACAGGTGTCTGCGGGTCATCCAGGTCATGATAAATCAATTCCCGCACAGCTAATTCCCTCAGAAACTGGATACCTCCCTCCATAGTGATCCACTTCTTTGGGTGGCATACAATATCCTCCTTAAAGAAATACCTGTCCTTCACACCTGACAGGAGTCTCCTCCACAGACTGCGGGCTTCTGCCTCTCTTCCAATTGCCCTGTCAATGGCTGCTTCCTTAGACAAGGATCCCAGCTGCCTGGCTTCCCTGCCCTCTAGGTCCAGGCTACTGGCCCCATTGTCCCAGCATCAGAGCAGCCAGGTGACAAGCTGCTCACCTTGATTACAGCTGTAATCTTTACAGATATCTCGCAGCTCAGTCAGGGATAGAGGTGGGGTGATTATCTCTGGGTCTGCCTCTCCCTGTTCTTGTGATGTCCCTGGTTCATCCTCATCTTTCGGGGCACGAGCTGATTTCTTTGTGCTTCTCTTCTTTTGTATAGGGGCAACCGATAATGGCACGGGTGGATCTGCAGTACCTGTCACAGCAGCCACGGTGCTCATAGCTGGGGCTTGAATAGCTGCGGTACCTGTGGCGGGGACTGGGGCAGCAGCGATGCCCATAGCAGGGGTTGGAACGGCCGCGGTGCCCGTAGAAGGGCGTGGGGCAACCGCGATACGCGTGGCGGCGTCTGGGGCTGCTGCGATGCCCATAGCAGGGGGTGCAGCAGTCGCGGTGGCCGCGGCGGGGGGTGGAGTAGCGGCGACGTGGGCTGGAGCGGCCGCGATGCCCATGGCAGGGGGTGGAGCGGCCACAGTGACCACGGCGAGGGGTGGAGCAGCCGCGGGGGCTGTGGCAGGGGGTGGAGCAGCTGCGGCGGGGGGTGGGGGCTGGGGCTGGCGCGGTACCCGTGTGGGGAGGAGTGGAGCAGCCCCGGTACACATAGCGGAGGGTGGGGCGGCCGCGGCGCCCGTGGCGATGGATGGTGCGGCCGCGGGGGCTGTAGCAGGGAACTGGGGTGACCCTGCGCCTACGTCTGCACCGATTTCTAAGCAAAATTAGACACAAATGTATTCCTACTGATAGGAGTAGCAGTCCGGTCCGAACATCCCAAAGGTATTCCAAGTTTTCAGAAACTCCCCTAACTAACCAGGAGGGCAAGGAGAAATCAAAGGAAGGCATTTTTACCCAGGAGGGGAAAGGGAAAGCCAAGGAATGCATTTTTACCCAGGAGGGGAAAGAGAAAGCAAAGGAGGAAGTTTCCCTCTGGTGACCCCCCGGAAGGAAAAAATAAAGGAATAATTACTGATAGTCCCCACCAGATTGCTCCCGAAGTAGGAAGCTGTAACCGTTGTTACTGCTCCGTTCTGCACATCGCCCTCCCCCGTCGTATGTGAATACAGGTAGTAAATTCGTCTAAACACCAATGATTTTACCATGCCATAAGCCAGTGCTAAACCACAGACCAAAGCAATAATCTTAATCCAAAGCCCAGAGGTAACAAACCACGCATAAACAGTGACAAACAGCATACAGTAAGGTGATACACAGTATAACTCTGAGAAGCACTCTGTAAACAATTCAAACAACATTGTGACCAGCGACAATTAAAGTAATACAATGGATGCTTATAACAAATTGTTTTAACACACTCTGGTCAAATCTGTTGTTATCATCTCAACCCTTTGAGCCTGATCAGGGGCTTTAAACCCTGGACCCTCAATCTGATGCTCTCTCGGCTGAGCTAGCCAGACCCCACTCGAGCCCCACGTTGGGCGCCGAAAAGGACTGTCGTGGTTTAACCCCAAATTGTAACCCAATACCACGCAGCCACTCTCTCACTACCCGCCCACCCTCACCCCCCCCCCCGCTCCCTGGTGGGATGGGGAGGAGAATTGGGAAGAAAGGAAAACTCGCAGGTTGAGATAAAACAGTTCACCAGGACAGCAAAGGAAAAATATAAAAATATATTAATCATGATAATAATAATAATATATAAGGATAATAGAATATATAAAACAAACGATGCACAATTTCTCACCACCCGATGACCGGTACAGCCCGTCCCGAGCAGCAGGCAGGGAGCAGGGGTATTCCTCCCCAGCTATCCCAGAACAGCAAGTTCCAGAGAGAGCAGGCGAGGGAACGAACAGCCGAATGAACGAATGAAAAGGCCCAAACAAATGAAAAAAGGAAAAAGGAGAAACAGAAACAAAAAGCAACCTGAAGGGAAGCTTAAGGATTAAGGCAAGTTAAGGAAAGCGGCCCACTGGCTGACCCTCACTCATACCGGGCATGACGTCTATGGTATGGAATACTCTCTTTGGCCAGTTTGGATCAACTATTCTGGCTCTACCCCTCCCAAGTTTTTGCACCTGCACAGTAGCAAAACCTGGGAAACTGCAAAATGTCCTTGATCATTTAGCAGCAACCAAAAACATCAGTGTACTATTGATACCTGAAAAGTCGGTTGAATAAAGAACCCTCTAACACTTCCTCTTAAGTTTTAGAAGGCAGGCATTCTTTATTACAGCGCTGGATGCACGGGGGATCGCTCCACCTAACGTGCATGCTGAACACTCTGTCGGTCCAGCATATATACACACTTTCAACATGTATATTCATGTAACTTCCAGAAAATTATTTACAAATCCATACACACTCTCAACATGTAACTTCCAGAAAATGATTTACAAATCCATACACTCTTAACATGTATATTCATGTAACTTCCAGAAAATGATTTACAAATTCATTACTTTTCCGGGACATATCCGAATCATTTCCGGGAAGGGATTGCAATGTTTGCATCTTCATTATGTATGCTCAAGGCAATCTTATTTTACCTTATCTAAGTTGTCAGGTATGCCAGTTTCGATTGCAGGCACACCTTCCTTGTCTTCAGAGCTCAAGACTATTGTTATTGCTTAAGTAAGTGTAAAGTAAAAGAATGTTTGGCCAGAAGATATCATTTCCCCCCTTTTTTCTTGAAACTTTGGATCTATAAACCCAAAGTTTCAATAACCAAACTTGGTCCCCATATTCAGTTGTGCGCAGCAATTACAACATTGAATCATGACACAAGTTATAATACAGACACATATTATAATGATAATAATGATGAATAAGTTCTTTAACCATGTCCAATTCGGTAACCGTGACATGAGCTTGTTCCATATTTCTTCAAATCCCCAGGATGTTTCATCTTTAGTAACTTGATGTAAAATTTTAGTTTGTTCCCAAATTTTCTCCAAGTCTGTAGAGACTCTCCCACTTTGATCTATATATGTGCAACAGCTTGTATTTATAACTGTGCAAACCCCTCCCTGGGAAGCTAGCAACAAGTCGAGTGCCATTCAATTTTGTAGTACGACTCGGGACAGGCTAGATATCTCAATTTGCAAAGCTTTGATGGCATCCATAGTTCTGTTGTTAATTTCCTCAATTACTGCAGATATATTTACAATTGTCTTTTCCAATTCACTTACTCCAAGCCATGGAAAAAACCATCTAACAAAGCTATGGAATGCAGTGGGTCGCTCTGCAATGGCATTGGGGGTCCTTTTAGTTCGCCTAATAAAGGGTCTTACCCACCCACTCTGTTTGTGTAACCTATCAACTATTGTCATATTAGGAATTAATGTTCCTAAAGTGCAAGACCCTTGCCAATTTGGGGGTAACGTTTTTCGTGCTGAATTCCCACATAACCAATACCACCCAGTGCCTGCTGGGACCGGAAGACCAGAATATCCACTTACATGTGACATTGTAGGTCTCCAAAACGATCCAGTCCGATTACATCCAGGAAAACATCCTACAGAAGTTTCATTATTTCTTTGAGATGTGTAGTTATCACATCCATCATCTCCTGATTTCAGGCTTATGGAATCATCACCTGAGCCATAGAGGCAAAGAGTTGAATTTTGCTCATCGTCTACTACGGCTACTTGTAGGCTTTCATCCTGGTGTTGTCCATAAAGCGTTGGCCACCAGTTGTTATTTGGGTGTCCTATTCCGAATCGTGAATTAGAAAGTAAAGACCCATTGATGGGCATGGGTATCCCTATTAGGGGCACCCTTGGTTTCGCCAGTGATGTTGGTAGCTGGATGCACACCCAACAGTCATTCTTATTCAAAATGTTAGTTACATTCTGGATTAGAGTCAAATATAAATTTTGATTCCACCCTGTTATAGGGACCATCAGAGTCACGACTCCTATTAGCAAAATTGATACCTTCTCTATCATGGCCTTTTAAATTTTAATTTTAACAGCGATTGTTGTTCTACTGTCCACGGGGATGGAGCCTTTTTAACTCGTGAGTAGTGGATCCATGGGCCCTTGCCCAAAACCTTAACAGCCGTGTAGGTAGTCGGAAGGACTTGAAATGGCCCTTTCCACTTCTCTGTCAAGGGCTCCGAGTTCCACGACTTGATGTAGACCCAATCTCCAGGTTGGAACGAATGTGCAGGTGTGTCGAGCTCCAAGGGTCTACTGGTGGCTACGTACTTCATAGAATCATAGAATCATAGAATAGTTTGGGTTGGAAGGGACCTTTAAAGGCCATCTAGTCCAACCCCCCTGCCATGAGCAGGGACAACCTCACTAGATCAGGTTGCTCAGAGCCCCATCCAGCCTGACCTTGAATGTTTCCAGGGATGGGGCTTCTACTACCTCTCTGGGCAACCTGTTCCAGTGCTTCACAACCCTCATTGTGAAAAACTTCTTTCTGATTTCCAGCCTATATCTCCCCTCCTTTAGTTTAAAACCATTACCCCTTATCCTGTCACAACAGGCCCTGCTAAAAAGGTTCTCCCCATTTTTCCTATAGGCCCCCTTCAAGTACTGAAAGGCTGCAATAAGGTCTCCCCGGAGCCTTCTCTTCTCCAGGCTGAACAGGCCCAACTCTCTCAGCCTGTCTTCATAGGAGAGGTGCTCCATTCCCTTGACCATCCTTGTGGCCCTCCTCTGGACCCGCTCCAGCAGGTCCACGTCCTTCTTATGTTGAGGGGCCCAGAGCTGGACGCAGTACTCCAGGTGGGGTCTCACCAGAGCAGAGTAGAGGGGCAGAATCACCTCTCTCGACCTGCTGGCCACGCTTCTTTTGATGCAGCCCAGGATACGGTTGGCCTTCTGGGCTGCCAGCGCACACTGTTGGCTCATGTCCAGCCTTTCATCCACCAGCACCCCCAAGTCCTTCTCGGCAGGGCTGCTCTCCATCCCTGCATCCCCCAGCCTGTACCGATACCGGGGGTTGCTCCGACCCAGGTGCAGGACTCTGCATTTGTCCTGGTTGAACCTCATAAGGTTCGCCCGGGCCCACCTCTCAAGCCTGTCCAGGTCCCTCTGGATGGCATCCCGACCCTCAAGCGTATCCACTGCACCACTCAGCTTGGTGTCGTCCGCGAACTTGCTGAGGGTGCACTCGATCCCGCTGTCTATGTCATCGATGAAGATGTTAAAAAGGACCGGTCCCAATACAGACCCTTGAGGGACACCACTTGTCACCGGTCTCCATCTGGACATTGAGCCATTGACCACTACCCACTGGATGCGACCATTCAACCAATTCCTCATCCACCGAGCAGTCCACCCATCAAATCCATATCTCTCCAGTTTCGAGAGAAGGATGTTGTGGGGGACCATGTCAAAGGCCTTACAGAAGTCCAGATAGATGACATCGGTTGCTTTGCCCTTGTCCACTGATGCAGTCACCCCATCGTAGAAGGCCACTAAGTTGGTCAGGCAGGACTTGCCCTTGGTGAAGCCATGCTGGCTGTCTCCAATCACCTCCCTGCTGCCGTCTGTATACAACTCCCAATCTGGATCTTCTAGAGGGGTATCCTTAAGATCTGGCCGGCTGGAATAAACTTCTTCAATTACCTGTAAACAATCATGCTCAGGGGAGTCTTCTATATTTTCAGTTGAAAGAAACACAGCAGGATTCACAATTGAGGTGGTTTTGAGATGAATGTCACCTTGTTCTAGCAGCACTACTTGATATTTTAGCATGCGACTTGGGGACAACCAATGCCCCCCTTTTTGTTCTAACACTATAGCCACCATGTGGGGTACATATACTGTAATTTTCTGTCCCAAGGTAAACTTTTGAGCTTCTTGGATCAGCATCACAGTTGCTGCTACTGCTTTAAGACAGCCAGGCCACCCTTGGCTTACATTGTCCAGCTGTTTGGAGAAATAGGTGACAGCTCGCCGTTGATCTCCAAGGAATTGTGCCAGGACTCCTAGGGCCATACCTTTTCTTTCATGGGTAAAGAGTTCAAAAGATTTTGTGAGGTCTGGTAACCCGAGAGCTGGTGCCTTTATTAAGGCTCGTATCAGCTGTTTAAATGCAGCTCTGTTGTTATCAGCTCAGTCCAAATATCCGTTATGAGAGGTTTTCAATGTCTCATATAGTGGTCTCACCAAAAGTCCATAATTTGCAATCCACAGGCAACACCATCCGACCATTCCGAGAAATGCTCGTAGTTCCCTGCTTGTCTTGGGCTCAGGCAGGCAACAAATAGCTTCCTTTCTCCCGGTCCCCAGTTGTCTTTGTCCTTTCAAGATCTCAAATCCTAAGTAAGTTACTGTTTCTTGAGCAATCTGCGCCTTTTCCTTTGACACACGATATCCGCTCATTCCCAAAAAGTTCAGAAGACTAACAGTTAGAGCAAGGCATAGCTCTTTAGTTTCTGCTGCAACCAAGATATTGTCTACATACTGCAGGACAGTCCCTTGGTCATTCGCCTTTCTCCAGATCTCTATCTCTTTTGCCAACTGGTTCCCTAAAATTGTTGGGCTATTTTTGAAGCCTTGGGGCAAAACTGTCCAGGTATATTGTGCTTTCCTCTCTGTTTCCGGATTTTCCCATTCAAAGGCAAAAAGCTGCTGGCTTTCAATATCAAGAGGAATGCAGAAAAAGGCACCTTTTAAATCTAAAACTGTAAACCAGCCTTGCTCATTAGTGAGGGTAGTTAGCAATGTATACGGATTCACAACTACCATATGTATATCTTGTACTATCTGATTTATTGCTCTGAGATCTTGAACTAAACGGTAATCTTTCCCGTTAGCTTTCTTTAGTGGTAGGATAGGTGTATTATATTTTGACTCACATTCTACCAATAACTTATATTTCAAAAATTTCTTAACTATTGTTATCATGCCAATTCTCGCTTCTAGTTTTAAAGGATATTGCTTAATTATTACTGGTGATGATCCTGGTTTTAGATCAATTCTTACTGGTTCCACTCTTTTGGACCTTCCTGGCACTTCTCCCGCCCAGACAATGGGAATTACTGCATCTTCTATTTCTCGAGGTATTCCATCCCTTTTGGGATTTACATCCTGTATCAAAAAGGCTGCAACTTCAACATATTTAGATTCAGGGATTAAAATTTCAACTTCCCCATCCTTAAACCTAATTTCAGCTTCTATCTTCTCAAGCAGGTCTCTACCCAATAAAGGTTTTGGAGAATTTGGCAAATATAAAAATTGATGAGCTACCCATTGTTTTCCGATTTTGAATTTCAAAGGTTTGAAAAATGGTCGGGTCTCAGGAGTCCCTGTCGCACCAATAACATTTATACTTTTGTCACTTAAATTTCCTTCCAAAGTGTTTAAAACCAAATATGTAGCCCCAGTGTCAACTAAAAATTCTATTTCTTCGTTTCCCAGCCTTACTTTAACCAGAGGTTCTGCTGGGAGAGACTCCTCCAGTCCCCTTCAGTCCTCTCCTATTGTAAATAAAGGGTTCAGAGAGGCTTTCCGCTTTTGGAGGGGACACTCTCGCTTCCAATGCCCTTCCTTTTTACAGTAAGCACACTGATTTTCTCCCAAACAGGGCCTGGGGTTTCGTGATGACGGAAAGCCTCCCCGTCCCCTACCCCTCCCGGGGTATGATCCCTTTCTTTGACCGTCCTCCAACACAGCTATTAATCTGCTATTCACCATTTCCTTTTGTCTTTCCCTATTTCTGTATACAGTCCAGGCAACATCTAACAGTTTACCTAAATCCCGGGCATCATTTCCCTGCAATTTTTGCAATTTTCTCCTTATATCGTCTGATGACTGCCCTATGAATAAGGGAGCCAGTTGATTTCTTCCCTCCTCCGAATCAGGATCTATGGTTGTATATCTCCGAGCAGCTTCTTTTAATCTGTTCATAAAGTCAGTAGGTGAGTCTTTCCGATCCTGTTTGATTTCATATAGTTTGGACCAAATAATAGCCTTAGGTATCGTGTTTCGAATGCCAAACAGGATCCATTTTTGATATTGGTTCAGGAGCTGCCTTGATCTTAATATATTCGGGTCCCAATTTGCATCAACAGAGGGGAAATGGACCTCAACGGTCCCTTGTAAAATTCCTGATGCAACCTGCGCTTCCACCTGCGTTCTAGCTGTTTTACGAATCATCTCTCTCTCTGTGCTATCAAACAAAACCTGCATAATTGCTTCAATATCCTTCCAATCGGGGTCTTGGGTTTTAATCATCATTTCAAAAGCACTAGCTACCTTGTCCAGATCATCCCTATAATTCCCAGCAGCCAATTTCCAACTATTAAGATCGGTAATTGAAAACGGAACCTTTACAGTCACTGGTCCCTCATTCCCCACAGCTTGCCGCAGGGGTGCCTGTATAACTTCCCCTTGTTTTCCTCTTGTTCATCCCGCTATCGGGCTAAAACCTTCAGCCCCCAAATCCAACCTGCCCCCTTGATGGTGATAACTTGCACGACTTCTCCCATTCTCTGCCCCTGGACCATCATACCCAGTATTTGGGGTTCCCAGCCTTCGTTCAGGGGCTACCATTAAATCGATATCATCCTCTTCTTGCTCAGAAACCTTTAAACATCTTTGACCTATGCTACAAGCAGAGCAACATCTTTTCAAAGTTTTACCCTTCTCCTTTTCCAAAGCTAAAACAAGGGGGTCACTAGGTGCAAGATTTATACTGCATTTCTTTTGCCATTCTGGATGCCTCCTCAAAGTAAAAAACATATCAGCATATAACACTTCATCCCACTTCCCTTCTCTTCTCAAGAACAACATTAATTGCAGTAAGGTGTTATAGTTTAGCGTACCATTCATTGGCCACTTTTCCCCATCATCCAACTTATACAATGGCCACCATTGATTACAATATTTAATTAAATTTTCCCTTGTTGCGATCCCACCCGGGGGTCCGGCAATCCGTTTCCAGTGTTTTAAGATACAACCCAAAGGTGACTTTTTCAAAATTCCTCCCTTAGATGATTCCCCACCCTTATTAAATATGAATAACAAAGCAACTATCTGATTCAAACAACAAACAAATCCGTAGCTCCGATAACCAAGCCAAAATTCAGAGACCGATCAGGACAATTAACCAAATCGGGGACTTGAACCCCTTAGATATATCACAAATCCAAAACCGAAGTTCCAATACACAGACCAAAAGTAAATCAATAGAAACTTAAACCTTTAACCAAGTCGGGGACTCGAACCCCTTATTAACCAAGTCGGGGACTCGAACCCCTTACCAAACCCGGGCGTTCCACGGACTTTTGTCTGATGGAACTTTCCAATGGGGACCTGAACCCCTAGGTACCTTTATAGCCCAACCCTGCGGGGCTTTTGCCGCCGTCTTATGGGCAGGCAACCAAACCCAAAAAGAATGCCTTTTACCTTTTCTTCTTTTCCAGTGGTCTTGCTCAGAACTCTTCAGTCTGGGGATCAGAGGTTCTCCCCGAGAATCCCTCGGTGCCGGCTGGAGGTCCTGCGATCCCACGGATCTGTCGAGATTCAGAAGCAGAGTCCCATCTGGGTCGCCAAAACTGATACCAGAAAAATCGGTTAAATAAAGAACCCTCTAACACTTCCTTTTAAGTTTTAGAAGGCAGGCATTCTTTATTACAGCGCTGGATGCACGGGGGATCACTCCACCTATCGTGCATACCGTAAATCGTAAGAGTAGAGATTTATAGCATTCTAGTATATACATATTCATTAACATTCTTGAAATAATTATACATATTCATGTCATTTCCGGGAACTGGTTGTAATATTTGTATTTTCATTACGCATGCGCTTTAAGTCTCTAAGGGTCTTCTGTGAGGGTCTTTGGTGGTTCATTGGGGTCCCCTGGACCCTCTGGTGGTCATCTTTTTGGTGTCCTTTAGTTGAACTCTTCCCCGAAGCATGCGCAGTGTGGGTTATTCCATATGGTTTGTGTCTTTTGTTACAATTAGTTCATCTTGGCTGGTTCCGACTGCAAGGCCCAAGGCCTCCTAGGTCTCTTATCTATCTCTACATACCAAAACTTTCTAAATTGTTCAAGCAAGCACAAAGCAAGGACACAGAACTACCATCAAAGGCATAGTGTAATCCTTCAACCTCTATACAAGGTATCATCTTGGCATCACTAAGCCTCTGTTCAAGGTATCATGAGGACTATCAGTAATTATTCCTTTATTTTTTCCTTCCCGGGGGATCAACAGGGGGAAACTTCCTCCTTTGCTTTCTCTTTCCCCTCCTGGGTAAAAATGCCTTCCTTTGATTTTTCATTGCCCTCCTGGTTAGTCACGGGAGTTTCTGAAAACTTGGAATACCTCTGGGATGTTCGGACCGGGTTGCTACTCCTTTCAGTAGGAATGAATTTGTGTCTAATTTTGCTTAGAAGCAGGTGCAGACGTAGGCGCAGGGCCACCCCAGTTCCCTGCTACAGCCCCCGCGGCCGTGCCGTCCCCCGCCACGGGCGCCGCGGCCGCCCCACCCTCCGCTATGGGCACCGGGGCTGCTCCGCTCCTTGCCACACGGGTACCGCGGCTGCCCCGGCCCCGACCCCCGGCGCAGGCACCGCGGCCGCCCCAGGGCCCGCCAGGGCCCCCGCGCCCGTCCCAGCCCCCGCTGTGGCCCCCGCGGCCGCGCCAGCCCCGCCATGGGCGCTGCAGCTGCTCCACCCCCCACCACGGCCACCGCGGCCGCTCCACCCCCTGCTATGGGCATCGCAGTCGCTCCAGCCCCTGTTGCGGCTGCTCCACCCCCCACCGCGGCTGTGCCACCCCTCGCCACGGGTATCGTCGCTGCCCCAACCGTTGCTACGGGCACCGCGGCCGTCCCAACCCTTGTTACGGGTGTTGCGGCTGTGCCAGCCCCCGCCGCCGCTGTTACACCCCCCGCCGCGGCCACCGCTGCTGTCCCAACTCTCGTTACGGGCACCGTGGCCGTCCCACTCCTTGTTGCAGGCACCACGGCTGCTCCACCCCCCACCGCGGGCATCGCGGCTGCCCCACTCCCTGCAACGGGCACCGCGGCCGTTCCACCCCCTGCTATGGGCATGGCTGCTGCCCCTGTCCCCGCCACGGGCACCGCGGCTGTTCAAGCCCCAGCTATGAGCACCGTGGCTGCTGTGACAGGTACTGCAGATCCACCCGTGCCATTATCGGTTGCCCCTATACAAAAGAAGAGAAGCACAAAGAAATCAGCTCGCCCCACAAAAGATGAGGATGAACCAGGGACATCACAGGAACAGGGAGAGGCAGACTCAGAGATAATCACCCGACCCCTATCCCTGACTGAGCTGCGAGATATCTGTAAAGATTACAGCTGTAATCAAGGTGAGCAGCTTGTCACCTGGCTGCTCCGATGCTGGGACAACGGGGCCAGTAGCCTGGAACTAGAGGGCAGGGAAGCCAGGCAGCTGGGATCCTTGTCTAAGGAAGCAGCCATTGACAGGGCGATTGGAAGAGAGCCAGAAGCCCACAGTCTGTGGAGGAGACTCCTGTCAGGTGTGAGGGACAGGTATTTCTTCAAGGAAGATATTGTATGCCACCCAAAGAAGTGGATCACTATGGAGGGAGGTATCCAGTTTCTGAGGGAATTAGCTGTGCAGGAATTGATTTATCATGACCTGGATGACCCGCAGACACCTGTAGATCCAGATGAGGTCCAATGTACCCGACCCATGTAGCAGAAGTTTGTACATAGTGCACCATCATCGTATGCCAACTCATTGGCAACAATGGGTTGGAAAGACGACGAGGCACCACCGGTGCGTGCAGTGGCTGATCAAATCCGACAGTATGAAGACAATATCTCTTCCTCCTTATGGGCCTGTGTCTCGGCTGTGGAAAAACTGGCCGAAAGAATGTGCCAGGAGTTTCGGGAACTCAAAGAGGACAGGTCCTACTTGCCACCTGTATGGACCAGTATCTCAGCTATTAGGAGAAAATCTTCCCCTGCTCAAGAGAGATGGTACATGTGGCGAGGTAACCTGTGGTTTTACCTCCGTGACCATGGAGAGGACATGAGAAAGTGGGATGGAAAACCCACCTCAACCCTAGAGGCAAGGGTACGTGAGTTGAAAAAGAAAACAGCTACAAATAAGGGTTCTTCCAGGAAAATTGCTGCTCCAGTCTCCAGTAGGCAGTTCCCCAGATGGGGTAGATAGGATAGGCCATTCAGCACTGATCTCTCCTTAGATGTGCACATGCAGATAGTCTAGATATTGTACATTGATTCTGTACATAATATCTTTGAGATAGGATTTTTTCTGTCTCTCCATGGCTAAAACTCTCATACCATGTCTTGGTTCCAGCTGGGATAGGGTTAATTTTCACCAGAAGCTGGCCAGGGGGCAATTCTATACCATGTGACCATTATGCTCACTATATAGAGGGGGACGGCCCAGGGGCAGGATTGCTGCTTGGGGAGTGGGCTGGGCATAGGGCTCCAGGCAGGGAGCCACCTGCGCTGGGAAGCACGCACTAAGTACACTCTGTTGTTGTTATTGTTGGGGTTGGTTGGTTGGTTGGTTGGTTTGTTTGTTTGTTTGTTTTCTTTTCCTTTGCTGTCCTGTTAAACTGTTATCCCAACCCACGAGTTTTGCCTTTCTTTTTCTGGATTCTCTCCCCTATCCCCCTGGGAGGGGAGGAGCGAGCGAGCAGCCATGTGGTGCTCAGCTGCCAGTTGGGGCTAAACCACAACAAAACTTTATTTTTGGTCTGAACTATAAAATTGCTTTTTTCTGAACTTGGTAGATTCAATATGATACTGCTGTTATCTACTCAGGATGCTGCTGCACCCTTTTTTTATTGTCTTCAACATAAGATGCTAATTTTCAATGTCCTTTTCAGCTTAACCATAGCCTCTTCTCATCTCTCATCTGTTACCAAAATGTCCATTATGTTACAAACAATCCGTGATGATAGATTTACATGATGATAGATTCAGGACCTTTTTTTTTTTTTTTACATAGATACTTTTGCCAAAAATGCTGATCAGTAATTGTTACTGTTATTTAGTTCTTGGCATCCTTATGCTTGTCTGTATCTAGACATTGGGGTTTTTGTCTCATTTGTTTAGAGTGCAAGATGTTTCTGGCCAGGATGCCCTCATTTTACTCTGTGTTCCTAGTACAGTGTGAGTCTGATCTGTGACCAAGGTTCCTATAAGCTATGGTAAAACAAGTTGTAACAGATGGGTTTCTCTGACTTAGATTCTTCAAATGTTCTTTTTTCTTTTTTTCATGTTATTGATGGACTATCATGGTTCTAACACATTCTTTTCAAACAGCATGGGGCATTTATCTGTTTGGGAAAAACACTGATCCGAAAGTAGTAGAGCCATCTGTTATGGAGACTAGCTCAAAGTGTACTCAAAAACTGGAATGCAAAAGGGCTTTTTGGAAATTAATACATCTATTACATTAATTTTGTAATATCAAATAACATTTTGACCGCTCTATTTGTGTGAAGTCTCTAGAGTTAAAATATTCTTTAAACAGATGTTTATTTTTGGACAGGCCTATTGAGTTGTTTCCTGTTGTATGTTAAAAGTAGCTGCTCTGAGGTCACAGAGAGTTCAACTTTACAAAGACACCCTTATTTTGTAGAAAATGAATCTTCAGTGTCTTTAATAGGAACAAACAAAAATATCTCTAATAAAACTTTTTTAGAATGTTTTGGTTGATGACTTGTCCAGAAAGAAAGGGGGAAAGTAAGGTAAGGATACAAGTTTGGACAATAAACATAGACATGAAAGCATATGCTCTGTTTTCAGTAAGTGTAGATATCTGTATATGTTTTTAATGTTTCTGCCACAGGAACATTTTTCTTCTTTATTTGTGCTTGTTTCTTCCTCCTAAACCTACATACTTAGGAAAACATTAACTGGCTTTTGGTTTTCTGAGCAGCAGACACTAATTAAAAAGACATGGATCCAGCAACTGGACCCAGTCAGATGGAGGGGGGCTTTGCACAGACCTGTTGAAGACTTTGGAGACCCAAGCTGTCAGCAGGTCCAGCCTGCATAGATCCCTCTGTATCGTCAGAGTGAAAGAGTAATTCAACTCCAAACCATAGCTTCAAGTAAATGCAGTGTTTGTGAAAGATAGCACTCTGATAGCTGTGAAAAGAGAACTCCTTACTTTTTTCCCAGGAGGAAGACAGCTTTAGCTGTGGCAAATTAAGTTTTACATTGGTGTAGCAGTTCATTTATGTCTCTGAAATACCCAGAGTGATTTATTTTATTGACCCATTTAGTGGCTGGTTTATCTATTGCAACAGCCAGTTCCAGTCTAGCAAGTGAAGCTGACATTGAGAAAAGCTGTATGAAGTTAGACATCTGTCATCCACTATCAGTTGAGGGCACAACAGCAGGGAACAGCATGGGCGTGTGGAGACACATCCAAGCCTAAACCATAATTTTCTCTGCAGATGCTTTAAGTGAGTATTGCTGCTAGTAGACACATATGTGCTTAGAATTAGACATCTGTCGTGGTTTAACCCCAAATGGTAACCGAAATACCACGCAGCCGCTCGCTCACTCCCCCACTCCCCGGTGGGGTGGGGAGGAGAATCGGAGAGAAAGGAAAACTTGCGGGTTGAGATAAAAGCAGTTCACCAGGACAGCAAAGGAAAAGTATAAAAATATATTAATAATGACAATAATAATATATATAAGGATAATAGAATATATAAAACAAACAAAGCACAATTTCTCACCACCCGATGACCGATACAGCCCGTCCCGAGCAGCAGTCAGGGAGCAGGGGTATTCCCCCCCCAGCTATCCCAGAACAGCAAGTTCCAGAGAAAGCAGGCGAGGGAACAAACAGCCGAACGAACAAACAAAAAGGCCTGAACGAACAAAAAAAAAGAAAAACAGGGAAACAAAAAGCAACCTGAAGGGAAGCTTAAGGATTAAGGCACTAAGGGGAAGCTAGTGGCCCACCGGCCGACTCTCACTTATACTGGGCATGACGTCTATGGTATGGAATACTCCCTTTGGCCAGTTTGGATCAACTATTCTGGCTCTACCCCTCCCAAGTTTTTGCACCTGCATGTTAGCAAAACCTGGGAAACTGCAAAATGTCCTTGGTCGTTTAGCAGCATCCAACAACATCAGTGTACTATCACCATTCTTCACATACTAAATCCAAAACACAGTAGCTGCTGAAGACAAAACTAGCTCCGTCCTGGCCTAAACCAGGACAACATCTTAAGACACTTTAAAAATTACAAAATTCTTGAAAAGCCTGGGTCATCAGAGTGCTGCTTTGAAACTGGAAACGTGTTAACTGGGATTTTAAAGGGAGACTAATGGGAAATTATTAGTTCTGAGGGGAAAAGGTTTAAAAATAAAAGCTTTGCAGACAATTTTTGAGACATTTTCTTGCAATGTAAGTTGTATAATAATTAACTGCATTTTTTCAGAAGGTCTAGACAAAGAGGAATGTTTGGAAATGGGAGAGTTGGTGTTTAGCATTCCCACTTTCTATTCAATGCATCCTCCAAGACTAGGTCAAATGGGGCAGATTACTTAGTTGTTTCTATTACAATGATGAGAAGTGAAATAGTTAATACTGGGCCTGACACTGCCAGTCTTGCAGGCCAGTGCCACTTCTTAGCCAGGTCCATTGGAGGAGGCAGATAAATGAATGTTGGTTATTTAAACCGACAGAATGATAAGTCAGTGTTTATTTGGACTATTTCCAGTGACTCTCTTCTTTGTCCAGCATGTTGGGACAGCTGTGACACGGACCGGCATGCCGGCGGAGCAACACCGGGCCGCCGCGGCAGTGGTGCCGGGTACTCACCCAGCCGCGGCGGCCGCCCGCGGGGCCCAGACCGGCCCGGACGGGGCCTCCCTCCCCTCGCTCATCTCCCGCCCGGCCCCGCTCCGGGCGACCACCCCGGGCGTGGGCACCCCGTCGCGGCCGGCGGTGTCAGGGCGGGGGACGTCAGTGTGAGGGGGCAGGGGCAGGGCCAGGGCCGCCACATCCCGTCCCTCCCCGCCCCTCGCCGCACCGCGGCTCCCTCCTTCCGGCTGGGGGCGGCCGGGTTGGCGCTCACCGGGCTCCCATTCCTCCTCCCTCGGTGCATGGTCGCGGCGGGAGCGGGGGAGGGCGAGCCCGACGAGGCGCGGGCTGGAGGCGGCGGCAACGGAGCCCCAGCGCGTAGGAGCCGCCACTGCCCAGCGGAGGTGAGGTGGAGGCGGCGCTGCTGAAGTTGGGGAGGGGGAAGGACGAGGACCGCTGGGCGCGTTTCCATTCATTGCCCGTGCGGCGGCCGGGCGCGCTAGACTGCCAGTTCCCCTCGGGCCAGGGGTGTAGCCGCAGGACAGGCCGGGAAACCGCCGCGGAGGGATGGGGTACGGAGCGCAGGTAACGGCGGGGTCTGCAGGGGACGGGGCTGTGCGTTGGCGAGAGCCGCCCCACGTCCGCCGGGGAAGCGGCGGGGCGGGAGGGCGCCCGCTCACTCCTTCCCCGCGGGGCGGCGACGCTGCGCGGGGAACCAGGGCGCGATCCAGCCGGCGGCGGGGGGGGCCGAGGCGGGCAGAACGGTGGGAACGCCGCCCGCCAGAGGGTCGCATGGCGGCTTCGTGCGGGACAGGGAGCGTGAGGAGGGGTCGGAGGAGGAGCAGAGCTGCCCCCTAGCCAGGCCTGCACCCACCGGCCGCGGCGGCAGCGGCACCTGCGGCCTCTCTCGGAGACGGTCGGTGGGGCAGGCGGGGGCCGCTCATCTCAGCGAGGTGCTTGGGGAAGAGAGAGTTCAAAGCTCAGCTCGGCGTCTTTTCACCTCCGATGTGTTCTTCCTTCCCTTCGCCTTTCTGGGCTCTGTTTTTGAGGGGGGTTGAGGGTATTTTGTTTCTTAGGATCCTTCAGGAAAGGGCAAGAAGTGAATGACAAGTTATCAGTGAAGGTTTGTTGGTAGTTTAGACGTCGCTCCGAAGGAACTCAGAAATATACCATTGAGACTCCATAATTCAGAAGTTGTGGGTGCGTTGGAGCAATATTAAGTAAAACAACATGGGCTGTCAGTGCTGTGTCCTGACAAGCACGCGTGCTGCAGTACCTGGTGGCAGAGCGGCTGGGTTGCTCCATTGCAGTAAGTTTACACTGAGACAGAAGTAAGCAGATGAAATGCTGTGAGTGTGCACATCCTGATGAGAGATATGTTATTAGGAATAACTGGGGAAAAAAAAAAGCTCTAGCTGACCTCATCTGGAAGAAAATATTATATATGTTAATTAAAAGGTTTGGCTTCCTTAGGGAAACATTCCTAGGCACCATTACAGATACCTTAATGAAAATATCTGATTGGTCTCAGTCTTACAGTGGGTTCTGGCTGCGCAAGCTCACACCTGCAAGGAGCCCTGTTGTTTTTAGGGTTTTTGGTCACAGAAACCTTATAGATCTGTAACTTATTGTCATGGTTTAACCCCAGATGGTAGCCGAATACCTTGCAGCCGCTCACTCACTCCCCCCATCCCCAGTGGGGTGGGGAGGAGAATTGGAGAGAAAGGAAAACTCGCAGATTGAGATAAAAGCAATTCACCAAGACAGCAAAGGAAAAATATATTAATAATAATAATATATAAGGATAATAGAATATATAAAATGAACGATGCACAATTTCTCACCACCTGACGACTGATACAGCCTGTCCCGAGCAGCAGTCAGGGAGCAGGGATATTCCCCCCCGGCTATTCCAGAACAGCAAGTTCCAGAGAGAGCAAGCGAGGGAACGAACAGCCGAACAAACGAATGAAAAAGCCCGAACAAATGAAAAAAGGAAAAGCAGGGAACAAAAAGCAACCAGAAGGAAAGCTTAAGGGAAGTGGCCCACCGGCCGACCCTCACTTATACTGGGCGTGGCGTCTATGGTATGGAATACTCTCGTTGGCCAGTTTGGATCAACTATTCTGGCTCTACCCCTCCCAATTTTTTGCACCTGCACATTAGCAAAACCTGGGAAACTGCAAAATGTCCTTGGTCGTTCAGCAGCAACCAACAACAGCAGTGTACTATATCACCATTCTTCTCACACTAAATCCAAAACACGGTACCTGCTGGAGACAAAACTAGCTCCGTCCTGGCCTAAACCAGGAGACTCATCAAAGCCTAAATATATACTGTGCACAAAGAGTAGTTTATTAGAAAGCATTGGTGACACTAAAATCAATTTTCCAATTAATTCTTCTGAATAAGACATGCTACAAAAATATACTCCTCATTAATCTCTGGCATTTTCTTGAGTATTCTCCATTTCCACCCATTGTTAGGTGCAGGGTATAGACAGACTATAAGTCTGCTCTGTTAGGGTATTTGCTAATGAGAGGGTTTTATCTCAGACACAGTTTTACGGGACCATTCCTCGATTTTTCATTACATATGCTATTTGCAGCCACTACAACTTTAATCACATCGCTGCTTTCTTCACAGGTTTTCTCTGTCTGGGTCATGCGGTGGGTTTAATCAGTACTTAGGAAGTTGCCCACTTTATCTGTTCAGAAGGGACAGGCAAGGAAGGAGGGGCAGAGGGGTTGCCCTCTACATCAAGAAATGGATAGAGTGTGAAGAGCTGTCTCTGAAGAACAGCCATGAGCAGGTTGAAAGCTTATGGGTAAGAATTAGAGACCGAGGCAACAAAGGGAACCTTGTGGTTGGTGTTTACTACAGGCCACCTGATCAAGGGGAGCCTATTGATGAAGCCTTCTTGCTCCAGCTACAGGAGGCATCACGCTCGCAGGCTCTCGTCCTGCTGGAGGACTTCAACCACCCTGACATCTGCTGGAAAAGTAGCACGGTGAGCTGCAGGCAATCCAGGAGACTCCTGGAGTGCATGGAGGATAGCTTCTTAAGCCAGGTAATAGACAGCCCTACCAGAGGGGGTGCAATATTGGACCTGATGGTCACCAATGTGAGTGAGCTAATAGGTGACGTCAAGATTGGAGGCAGCCTGGGCTGCAGTGATCATGCGCCGGTGGAGTTCACAGTCCTGAGGGATAAGGGTCAGGTGAAGAGTAAGGTCAGGACCCTGAATTTTAGGAAAGCAAACTTCCAGCTGTTCAAGGAGTTAGTCAATAGGACCCCCTGGGAAACTGCCCTCAGGGACAAGGGAGCAGAACAGAGCTGGCAGATCTTTAAGGAGGCTTTCCATAGAGCACAAGAGCTCTCGGTCCCCAGGTGTAAGAAATCAGGCAAGGAAGGCAAGAGACTGGCGTGGCTGAGTTGAGACCTGCTGGTCAAACTAAAGGGCAAGAAGGAAATGCACAGGCAGTGGAAGCAGGGACAGGTATCCTGGGAAGAGTATAGGGACACTGCCCGGTTGTGTAGGGATGGGGTCAGGAAGGCCAAGGCACAGCTGGAGCTGAACTTGGCAAGGGACGCAAAGAATAACAAGAAGGGCTTCTACAGGTATGTCAGCCAGAAAAGGAAGGTCAAAGAAAGTGTACCTCCCATGATGAGCAAGGCTGGCAAACTGGTATCAATGGATGAGGAGAAGGCTGAGGTACTCAATGACTTTTTTTGCCTCAGTCTTCATTGGCAACCTCTTTTCCCACACCTCTCGAGTGGATGGTCTGCAAGGCAGGGACTGGGGCAGCAAAGTCCCTCCCACTGTAAGAGAAGATCAGGTTTGATACCACCTGAGGAACCTGAATGTACATAAGTCTATGGGACCTGATGAGATGCATCCCAGAGTCCTGAGGGAATTGGCTGATGTAGTTGCCAAGCCACTCTCCATGATATTGGAAAAGTCATGGCAGTCAGGTGAAGTCCCTGGGGACTGGAAAAAGGGAAACATTGCACCCATTTTTAAAAGGGGTAGGAAGGAGGACCCTGGGAACTACCGACCTGTCAGCCTCACCTCTGTGCCTGGGAAGATCATGGAGCAGATCCTCCTAGAAGCTATGCTGAGGCACATGGAGGACAGGGAGGTGCTTGGAGACAGCCAGCATGGCTTCATGTCGTGGTTTAGCCCCAGCCGGAGGCTGAGCCACGCGGTCGCTCGCTCACCCCCCCACCTCCCGGCGGGACGGGGAGAGAATTGGGATGAAGAAAAGCAAAAACTCGTGGGTTAACAACAACAACAGTTTAACCAAACAACAAAGGGAAAGAGAACAAAACAAGCGAGAAACCCCAACAATGACAACAACAGCGAGTACTTAGCGGTGCTTTCCAGACAGGTCGCTCCCGCCCGCAGCCCGACGCCCAGCCCTCTCCCAGCAGCGATCCCCGCCCCGCCAGTCACCCCCTCTAAATAGTGAGCGTGACGGTCACATGGTATAGAATAGACCCCGGCCAGCTTCTGGTGAAAATTAACCCTATCCCAGCCGCAACCAGGACATTATCCACCCCTTATTCTATACCATATATGTCACGCTCAGATCCTACACTTTCCAATTAATCACCACCACTTTTCCTGTTATATATATATAGATATACACACAGACATCATTCCCTTAGTCTATGGACCATCCCTTTGAAGTGTCCATTGAGTTCATTTAGTCCATGACTTTAGGCTCCATCTGTCAGAATAGTCTCTTGGGGCAGGAGAGATGATGTGGAGTTTGCTCAGTCGGTGAAACAGGGCTGGGTCTCGGCGTGGTGCGGCAGGTGACACTGGACGCTGTGGGAGGATGGTCTGTGGTGTTGGATTGTTGCATCTGGAACTTGCAGTCACGGTATCTGGCTCGGCTGCTGCATCATGTCCACGGTCTGTGGGTTAAAGATGTCCATCTCTTGAGGAAGTTGATGGGCGCCAGTTGCTAAAGTCAGTTCTGCTTCCATTACTGCTGCACTTTGCTCAGTTTTATCAATAGTTCATTCATTGACTATTCTCACCCAAAATCAAATCCCCTCGAGGTACACATCGGACTTCCCCATCCTTTCGCATCACCCACCAAGTGCACCCAGGTCCTTGAGCAAAAGCAATCCCACGGATGGGTTTGCCTTTGCCCGAGGCAGGAGTAACCCAGACTGTCTTCCCTAACATATTCTTCATGTGCACTACAGGAACTTTATCCCCTTCTACAGTATGTAAAGGCTTTGATTGGGCAGGACCAGCTCGATTGGTAGACCCTCTAGTGTTAACTAACCAGGTGGCTTTTGCTAAATGTGTATCCCAATGTTTGAAGGTCCCACCACCCATTGCCCTCAGTGTAGTTTTCAGTAGTCCATTGTATCGTTCAATTTTCCCAGAGGCTGGTGCATGATAGGGGATGTGATACACCCACTCAATGCCATGCTCTTTGGCCCAGGTGTCTATAAGGTTGTTTCGGAAATGAGTCCCATTGTCTGACTCAATCCTTTCTGGGGTGCCATGTCGCCATAAGACTTGCTTTTCAAGGCCCAGGATAGTGTTCCGGGCAGTGGCGTGGGACACAGGGTATGTTTCCAGCCACCCGGTGGTTGCTTCCACCATTGTGAGCACATGGCGCTTGCCTTGGCGGGTCTGTGGGAGTGTGATATAGTCAATCTGCCAGGCCTCCCCATATTTATATTTCAGCCATCGTCCTCCAAACCAAAGAGGCTTTGACCGCTTGGCTTGCTTGATTGCAGCACATGTTTCACACTCATGGATAACCTGTGCGATAGTGTCAATGGTCAAGTCCACCCCTCGGTCACGAGCCCATCTGTGTGTTGCATCTCTTCCCTGATGGCCTGAGGTGTCATGGGCCCACCGAGCTAGGAATAATTCACCTTTATGTTGCCAGTCCAGATCCACCTGCGCCACTTCAATCCTAGCAGCCTGATCCACCTGCTGGTTGTTTTGATGTTCCTCAGTGGCCCGACTCTTAGGTACATGGGCATCTACATGACGTACTTTTATAACCAGCTTCTCTAGCCGGGCAGCAATATCTTGCCACAATTTGGCAGCCCAGATGGGTTTGCCTCTGCGCTGCCAGTTGCTCTGCTTCCATTGCTGTAACCACCCCACAGAGCATTCGCCACCATCCAGGAGTCGGTATAGAGATAGAGCACTGGCCACTTCTCTCGCTCGGCAATATCTAAAGCCAGCTGGATGGCTTTTACCTCTGCAAACTGACTCGATTCACCTTGTCCTTCAGTGGCTTCTGCAACTCGTCGTGTAGGACTCCACACAGCAGCTTTCCACCTTCGATGTTTTCCCACAATACGACAGGACCCATCAGTGAACAGGGCATATTCCTTCTCATTTTCTGGTAGTTCATTATATGGTGGGGCCTCTTCAGCACGTGTCACCTCTTCCTCTGTCGACATTCCAAAGTCTTTCCCTTCTGGCCAGTCTGTGATCACTTCCAAGATTCCTGGGCGACTGGGGTTTCCTATTCGAGCTCGTTGTGTGATCAGTGCGACCCACTTGCTCCACTGTAGCATCAGTTGCATGATGTGTAGAGGGGACTCTCCCTTTGAACATCCAGCCCAGCACCGGCAGTCGGGGTGCCAGGAGGAGCTGTGCTTCAGTACCAACCACCTCCGAAGCAGCTCGAACCCCTTCATATGCTGCCAAGATCTCTTTTTCAGTTGGAGTGTAGCGGGCCTCAGATCCTCTGTATCCCCGGCTCCAAAACCCCAGGGGTCGACCTCGAGTCTCCCCTGGTGCTTTCTGCCAGAGGCTCCAGGTAGGGCCGTTCTCCCCGGCTGCGGTGTAGAGCACATTTTTAACATCTTGCCCTGCCCGGACTGGCCCAAGGGCTACTGCATGAACTATCTCCTGTTTAATTTGTTCGAAGGCTTGTCGTTGCTCAGGGCCCCATGTGAAATCATTCTTCTTTCGGGTCACGTGATAGAGAGGGCTTACAATAAACTGTAATTTGGAATATGCATTCTCCAAAAACCCACAACGCCTAAGAAAGCTTGGGTCTCCTTTTTGTTAGCTGGTGGAGACATAGCTGCTATTTTGTTGATCACATCTGTTGGAATCTGACGACGTCCATCTTGCCATTTTATTCCTAGGAACTGGATCTCCTGTGCAGGTCCTTTGACCTTTCCTCGTTTTATGGCAAAGCCAGCTCTCAGAAGAATTTGAATTATTTTTTCCCCTTTCTCAAAAACCTCTTCTGCTGTGTTGCCCCACACAATGATGTCATCAATGTATTGTAGGTGTTCTGGAGCTCCACCCTTCTCCAGTGCAGTCTGGATCAGTCCATGGCAAATGGTAGGGCTGTGTTTCCACCCCTGGGGCAGTCGATTCCAGGTGTACTGGACACCCCTCCAAGTAAAAGCAAACTGTGGCCTGCACTCTGCTGCCAAAGGGATGGAGAAGAACGCGTTGGCAATATCAATGGTGGCATACCACTTGGATGCCTTGGACTCCAGTTCATACTGAAGTTCTAGCATGTCCGGCACGGCAGCACTCAGTGGTGGCGTGACTTCATTCAGGCCACGGTAGTCCACTGTTAGTCTCCATTCCCCATTAGATTTCCGTACTGGCCATATAGGACTATTAAAGGTGAATGCGTCTTACTAATGACTCCTTGGCTCTCCAGTTGATGAATCAGCTCACGGATGGGAGCCAGGGAGTCTCTGTTCGTGCGATATTGCCGCCGGTGCACCGTCCTGGTAGCAATTGGTACCTTCTGTTCTTCAGCTTGCAGCAATCCCACAACGCACGGATCTTCTGAGAGGCCAGGCAGGGTAGATAGCTGTTTGGTCTTCTCTGCATTCACCGTGGCTACACCAAAAGCCCATCGGTATCCCTTTGGGTCCTTGAAGTACCCTTTCCTGAGGTAGTCTATGCCAAGGATACAAGGGGCCTCTGGGCCAGTCACAATGGGGTGCTTTTCCCACTTGTCCCCTGTTAAGCTCACCTCAGCCTCCAATACTGACAATTCTTGGCATCCCCCAGTCACTCCTGAGATCCAGATGGGTTTCGTGCCCCTATGCTCTGATGGCATCAGACTACATTGTGCACCTGTGTCTACTAAAGCCCTATACTTCTGTGGGTTTGATGTGCCAGGCCATCGAACCCACACAGTCCAGTATACCCGGTCATCCCTTTCCTCCTCCTGGCCGAAGGCAGGGACCCTCTATTCCTGTTCCTCGTCAGAGTATTCCCTGTCTGAGCCTTGCAGCGCCAGACCAGAAGGCCCCTCCTCAGGATCAAGGGAGGTGATTTCAGTTCTTCTCTGTTTGGGAAATCGCCGA
Organism: Phoenicopterus ruber ruber; assembly: GCA_009819775.1. Classification (NCBI taxonomy): domain Eukaryota; kingdom Metazoa; phylum Chordata; class Aves; order Phoenicopteriformes; family Phoenicopteridae; genus Phoenicopterus; species Phoenicopterus ruber. The sequence continues at coordinate 16,308,098 of CM020247.1, forward strand.
TTGCCTTCGTGCATCTCTACAGCAACTCTGCTGACAGACTTCTTGGGTGGCCCCTTCTTAACAGCTGTCTTCCCTCTCAGTTCGCGTACACGGGCTTCTAGCTTAAAGGTGGGTTCACCGTCCCACTTCCTCATGTCCTCCCCCTGGTCACGCAGGAAGAACCAGAGTGCTCCACGTGGCATGCGTCTGGGGCTCCCTTTCCCTCCAACTGAGGCAGGAGAGGACTGATTTCTTGGGGCATTCCTGATAGTCAAGGCACTGGCCCGTAGGGATGAGGCGGGTACAGAGATTTTCTTCAAAGTTTTGGAGCCAAGACGACACTCTCTCCACAGTTGGCGTATCAATATCTGGGAAATACATCGCTGCCAGGCTGTTAGAATATGACGGTGGGGCGCTCTGAATCACCTTCCTCCACATAGCCCGTGTGCACAGGACATCGTCTGGATCTTTGGAGACCTCATCATTGTCTAGATCCCTGTAGATGACTTCCAGTACCGCTAATTCTCTCAGGTACTGGATGCCTTCATCTGCAGTGGTCCACTTTCCTGGGGAGTTCACAAGATCTTCCTTGAATGGATACCTTGCCCTCACACTTGAGAGGAGTCGTCTCCAGAGACTGCAAATTGCTGCCTCTCTTCCAATTCCTCTCTCAATTCCCCGGTTCCTAGCAAGGGATCCCAGCTGTTGGGCTTCCTTGCCTTCCAGTTGCTGACTGTCGGCCCCACTATCCCAGCATCGGAGCAGCCAGGCAGCAATCCGCTCACCTGGCTGGCGGCTGTAATCTTTCCGCATGTCTCGAAGTTCTGCTGAGGTCAGGGACCGGGTAGTTTCTGCTTCCTGTCGAAATTCTCTCACTCCTTCCTCTGATGTCCTTGTCGAAGGACCGGCTTCGTGATCCGACCCTTCCTCTTCTTCCTTTTCCCTTACTAATCGAGGGTATGGACCCGTTGTCCTCCTTGTCCATTGCTTCTTTTTGACTACTGGGGCAATTACTGTAGTTGGTGGTGGTGTTTGGGTCCCTATCTCAACCATGGTGTCCTCAGGTGCAGTTTGGGTCCCTGCCTCAACCGGAGTCCTCTGGGAATGCTGAACTGCGGCTCGATAGGCACAAGCCAGGCCCCAGTACAACGCTAGAAGCTGGTGGTTCTCATTGGGATAGGCAAGGCACCCTTCTATCAGGTGGCGCATCAGTTTGCTAGGGTTGCTCACTTGTTCAGGTGTAAAGTCCCAGGCTATGGGAGGTGTTAACCGCCCTAGGAACCTGCCCAAGTCCTTCCACACACCCTGCCACCCTGGGACCGGCTGCCTCAGGTCACGCTTCAATATAGCCTCACCCAAAAGTTGTCTTCTCTTCCACCAGGACGAGACCAGATTCCACAAACCCCATAATATGCCAACAATATTAGTAAGTAATACCAAGCAGTTCACACAAGGGTGAGTAAAGACCTCAGGAGCCTGTGTAATAAGCCTGTCTACATTAACCCTGGGTAGGGAGAGGGAGATGATGTATTCCCTCATCCTCTCCACCAGATAGCTCCCCCAGCACAGTGAGACCGTCAGTGCCAGAACAAACCACATTCGCATTAACATGTTGCCAAAAGTCAAGAGATAAACAACGCAACCAGCAAACTTTTTTTTTCGACCCGTGCAGGAGCTTGTCACTTAGTAATTACTACAGTTAGAGCACACTTAATACAAAAGTGCTGTTGTCGTGCCCCACGTTGGGCGCCAAAAAAGACTGTCGTGGTTTAGCCCCAGCCGGAGGCTGAGCCACGCGGTCGCTCGCTCACCCCCCACCTCCCGGTGGGACGGGGAGAGAATTGGGATGAAGAAAAGCAAAAACTCGTGGGTTAACAACAACAACAGTTTAACCAAACAACAAAGGGAAAGAGAACAAAACAAGCGAGAAACCCCAACAATGACAACAACAGCGAGTACTTAGCGGTGCTTCCCGGACAGGTCGCTCCCGCCCGCAGCCCGATGCCCAGCCCGCTCCGAGCAGCGATCCCCGCCCCGCCAGTCACCCCCTCTAAATAGTGAGCGTGACGGTCACATGGTATAGAATAGACCCCGGCCAGCTTCTGGTGAAAATTAACCCTATCCCAGCCGCAACCAGGACACTTCACCACAGGCAAGTCCTGCCTGACCAATCTAGTGGCCTTCTATGATGGAGGGACTACATCAGTGGACAAGGGAAGAGCTACAGATGTCATCTATCTGGAATTCTGTAAGGCCTTTGACATGGTCCCCCCCCAACATCCTTCTCTCTAAATTGGAGAGATATGGATTTGATGGGTGGACTGTTTAGTGGATGAGGAATTGGTTGGATGGTCACATCCAGAGGGTAGTGGTCAATGGCTCAATGTCCAGATGGAGATCAGTGACGAGTGGTGTCCCTCAGGGGTCCGTACTGGGACCAGTACTGTTTAATATCTTCATCAATGACATAGTGGGATTGAGTGCACCCTCAGCAAGTTTGCGGACGACACCAAGCTGAGTGGTGCTGTGGACACGCCTGAGGGACAGGATGCCATCCAGAGGGACCTGGACAAGCTCAAGAAGTGGGCCCATGTGAAATTCATGAGATTCAACAAGGCCAAGTGCAAGGTCCTGCACCTGGGTCTGGGCAACCCCCAGTATCAATACAGGCTGGGGGATGAAGGGATTGAGAGCAGCCCTGTTGAGAAGGACTTGGGGATATACTGGTGGATGAAAAGCTGGACATGAACTGGCAATGTCTGCTCGCAGCCCAGAAAGCTGACCGTATTCTGGGCTGCATCAAAAGAAGCATGGCCAGCAGGTTGAGGGAGGTGATTCTGCCCCTCTGCTCTTGTGAGACCCCACCTGGAGTACTGTGTTCAGCTCTTGGGTCCTCAGTACAGGGAAGACATGGACCTTTTTTACATTGGTTTAAATGTTATGGGTTGGGGTTTTCTTTGAGGGCTGAGGGCCCATGGTGAAAGCATGGAAACTAAATGATAAACCATACTATAAAAAGAGAAAAAAACTGTCTTGGAGAAAGCGTCATATTGTGTTGCGACCAGCTGAGAGGACTATAAGTAATAAATGAACCCAGACACACAAGGAAACCTTACTTTAAGCTGATTTTCAGATCTTTTCATTTTCACCTTTATACAGCTTCTGGTGCTCAGAAAGGATTAACGAAGCAATTTTGCTGAAACAGCTGTACAGCCTCCTTTGTCGTTGGTGTCAATGCCCCATTTCAAATTACTTTGTCTTACTACTGTCTTATTATCTTAAAGATGGTGAAGGTATTGTTAGATTCATGTTTTATACATGGTATCTAATGTCTTATCAGTGTAAATGTCTTGGTTTTGAATTAGCGTTAGAGTTCACTAATTGGCCTTCTTGCTTGCTAACGCCTGACATTTCATACGTTGTGTGTGTTCTCATGCATCGTTTATGACAATTCACCATTAACACTATTAATGCTGTTGCTCTGTTCCAGATGAGTAACAGTAAGTTTTGTAGATAAAATCATTTAATAGGCTCTAATAGTAAAATTGATATTTATTTTAAAGTTTGACTGCAGGTGGTTGGCCTTTTCAACTTGCAAGATTCTTTTTGATCTCAAGTAGGTTCTTCTGTTACGGTGCTTTAGAAAAAATCTTGCAAGTTTACTGCTAATAGAGTGTGTTCCCCAGGGCTCAGTACTGGGGTCAGTTCTGTTTAATATCTTTATCAATGATCTGGATGAGGGGATCGAGTGCACCCTCAGTAAGTTTGCAGATGACACCAAGTTGGGCGGGAGTGTTGATCTGCTTGAGGGTAGGGAGGTGCTACAGAGGGATCTGGACAGGCTGGATCGATGGGCCAAGGCCAATTGTATGAGGTTCAACAAGGCTAAGTGCCGGGTCCTGCACTTGAGTTGTAGCAACCTCATGCATGCAATGCTACAGGCTTGGGGAGGAGTGGCTGGAAAGCTGCCTGGTGGAAAAGGACCTGGGGGTGTTGGTAGACAGCCGGCTGAATATGAGCCAGCAGTGTGCCCAGGTGGCCAAGAAGGCCAATGGCATCCTGGCTTGTATCAGAAATAGTGTGGCCAGCAGGACTAGGGAAGTGATTGTCCCCCTGTACTCGGCCCTGGTGAGGCCGCACCTTGAGTACTGTGTTCACTTTTGGGCCCCTCACTACAAGAAAGACATGGAGGTGTTGGCGCACGTCCAAAGAAGGGCAATGAAGCTGGTGAAGGGTCTAGAGCACAAGTCCTATGAGGAGCGGCTGAGGGAACTGGGGTTGTTTAGCCTGGAGAAAAGGAGGCTGAGGGAGACCTTATTGTTCTCTACAACTACCTGAAAGGAGGTTGGAGAGAGGTGAGTATCGATCTCTTTTCCCAAGTACCAAGTGATAGGACAAGAGGAAATGGCCTCAAATTGCACCAGGGGAGGTTTAGATTGGATATTAGGAAACATTTCTTCACTGAAAGGGTTATCAGGTACTGGAACAGGCTGCCCAGGGAAGTGGTTGAGTCACCATCCCTGGAGGTATTTAAAAGACCTGTAGATGTGGCACTTAGGGACATGGTTTAGTGGTTGACTTGCTAGTGTTAGGCTAACAGTTGGACTCCATGATTTTAAGGGTCTTTTCCAACCTAAATTATTCTGTGGTTCTATGATAATTGTAGCAATTATAACTTGGTCTTGATCTGAACTGAAAGTTGAATTGGTTCAATAAAAGCCATACAGTTTTTAAAGCAGCTTCATTCTAGCAGTGCAACTTCCAGGGTGGCTGAGACTTTGGGTAGCTGTGACAGAACTTTCTTTGTTCAGCTTCCAGGCATAATCCCTTAAACCTGTTTGGAAAGAATTACCTGTGATGTGGGAGGATAAATTCAGTCTCTGTATTTGATCTTCTGTTGAGATTGCAGATGGGGTGCCAGTTGGTGCCATCTGTGTTTATAGATTTTGTAATAGCATTCACCAGGAGATTATCTGAAAGCCAAATCAGTTTACATACGTCAGTGAATTGCAGCTTGCAAGGCTTACATTTGAGATCACTGTAAACAGATTTTTCAGAGTTTTCATTGAACTTTCATTTGTCAAAACCTAACCTCATCACTAAAGTGTGTGATGGTGCTAATGCACTGGTTTTATATGCTGGCAAATGCATTTGAGAGAAGCTTTATTTTAATGGTTACATACTCTTGTTTTGTCTCTGGACATGTGCATATTGCTTTGATATATACTGTGCAAACAGTAATTTTGTGGAGGGAAAGCTGTAAGAAAAGATACTTTCATATATAGGAGTGGTGGTTTTTATTCCTGAAATGTTAAATAAGTAATATGTATGCAGTGCTGTAAATATAGTCACTGTTCCTGCAGTAAAGTACCTGTAAAAGATAAAGTGCTGCAGAGGAGAGTACAATTTTCAGATGTCTGGAGTTTACTAAAGCAAGGCTTGTACAGAATTTCACAAGATAATAGTTCTTTGCAAAGAACGACAGCATCTTTCTGCACAACTATTTAGTATTGATGAATTGCATATATTGAATTGTGCTTGTAATATAAACAGTGGAGGATATCTTATGCAAATACTATAGCGCGCTCAGCCTTCTATGGAACTCATTCATTTCACAAAATAAGGCAGTAAGCGTATATAGTCATCATGACAGTTTTAGCAATTGTAACTCTATTTTGGAACAGACACTTGATAAAACCCGAGCATCATTCTGCGCAGGTGAGTCTGCATAATTAAAAGTTTACAAGAAAATTTCAAATGTAAGTTCTAGTCTAAATATGATAATGTATTCTTTTAGAGTTTTTACATGCTGAGATTAGTTGCACATATGCTAATTTTAAATTCGGTCATATTTTTGGATTTGTTTCTGTGCTTTTAGAAAATTGTTTTAACTTATGAGTTCAACAATAAGTGGTGGATCAAGTTTGGCATGATAATGCAATTATAGTTTTATGCTCAATAGAAAGTTTCATGAAATGTTATGTCTCCTCTCTTTTCTCTCTCTGGATTGATTTTTCTCAGGACAGTGTTGCTCTGGTATGGTTTACCTTTCAAGAGTTAACAAAGATCTCATTTTTCTCTCTGCTTTTTGTTTTCTGATTGTTCTGCTGAGATGCTAGATAATTTAGCAGAGGTTAGTGAGTTGCAGAAATGTGCATGAGGTTTGTGCTGCACATACATGTTTATTCAGTCATTAGTCATGATAATGACTGCATAAAGTCAGTGTAATTATCTACAACCAATCTTTATATAAAGTGACCCAGACCACATTCCATGACAGCCCTGACAGCTTGAATTAGAGCTTGCCTTTCATCACAGCCAAATTTGGAGTACAGAAATATCCAGCCTTTCTTGAGTTTGCTCAGTGCAAGAATGGACATGCTAATGTGAAAGAGCGAAAGTCCAGTCTAAAACAAAGCCTTAGGAATGTTCTAATTCATTGGTGCTTGACCAGTCCATACCAGCAGAATTTACCTCATTTTTCTGTTGCACGTTGCATACATTGCACACATTGCACAGTAGATGTGCAATCTATTGCTTTCAGGGTGCATCAGGGCTATCGCACATGCACATATGCACTGTACTGTGCACAGTATGCCTCTGCTTCCAAGCCACGTTTGAAGAATGGGGAAGGTCAGAGAATAGAAGTCCACACTTTCAGCATAATTTGTCCAGCCTTTGGCTGCTCCTAGCTTTCCTTTCTTTTCCCAGGTTTCTTGGAGTTGGCCAAGGAGAGGGTCTGTATGAATAGTTCATGTATGAGCAGGCTACTTTAACCTCCTGTTTCCAAGGCAGCCCTGTAACCCTTTTTCTTGTTAAATCACTGGAAAGAAGAGATTCTGCTTCAGGTCCCAAGGAAAAGATCATAAGAAGACAGGACTAGAAGAGACCTTATGAAGTCATCGAATCCATTCATCTGCCTCAGGTTAGGATCATCTATATAGTGTGTGTGTATATGTGACTTGTTCTTAAGGGACTTAACAGTCTCCTCTACATCATAGAATCATTTAGGTTTAAGATCATCGAGTCCAACCATTAACCTAACACTAGCAAGTCAACCACTAAACCATGTCCCTAAGCGCCACGTCTACATGTCTTTTAAATACCTCCAGGGATGGTGACTCAACCACTTCCCTGGGCAGTCTGTTCCAATGCCTGATAACCCTTTCAGTGATGTTTCCTAATATCCAATCTAAACCCTCAAGCAGATCAACACTCCGTCCCAGCTTGGTGTCATCTGCAAACTTACTGAGGGTGCACTCGATCCCCTCGTCCAGATCATTGATAAAGATATTAAAGAGAACTGGCCCCAGTACTGAGCCCTGGGGAACACCACTTGTGTCTGGCCACCAACTGGATTTAACTCCTTTCACCACAACTCTTTGGGCCTGGCCATCCAGCCAGTTTTTTACCCAGCGAAGAGTACGCCTGTCCAAGCCATGAGCAGCCAGTTTCTCCAGGAGAATGCTGGATAAACTTCTCTTGCCATGAGAAAATTTTCTTTTCATGTTATCCAATTTACATCTTTCTTGTTGCAGTTTAACAGGATAACCACTCATTCTGCATCTGTCTTGGACAGAGAAAATAATTGTTTTTCTTCTTACAATGTGTTTTATTATGTTTCTTCTTATCTATCATAGCCTGCTATTTCTTTAAGCTTAATTTTTGACCTCAGAGGTACTGTTTTCTGTGCACCACTTATTTTTGTTGCTTTTGTTTGGATTGTCTTCCATTACTTCACAACTATTTTGTTCTGTCCGAGTTAAGACTCTGTTCCACTTGAGGTTTTAATGATGTTGAATAAAATGGAATGGGATCCTCTTCATACTTATTGATATGATGCTTGTCTTTTTTGTGGCACTGTGACTCTTTTTCATGTTCAGGCACTGATCCACCAGATCCTCATCCAAGGACACATGTTCTAAGACATTGTTCTCATTGATCATTTTATAGATGGTTATTTCTGCCTAACTGTAGCATCTTGCACATGTTCTTACTGAAGATGACACTGTTTTTTCAGGTCATTCCTCCAGTTTGCCATTTTGAATTCTCATCTCTTCCTCCAACAAACATGCTACCTTTTCTAGATTAACGTTGTCTGGTAATATAATAGCTTACTTTTTTCAAGTTCCATATGATGTGATATACTGAAACAAATATTCTTCAGAAACCTTACCTTAAAAAAGGGAAGACATTTTTAGCTAAGTCTTTTTTTCTACTTGTAATGATCCTTTTCAGGGAAGAAAATGTAGAAGAGAGAAAATTTTGGGACAAAATATTTTCCTTGTAGTGCAAGTGATTTAAATTAGCCATGTGTATTGAAGAATCTATGGAGAGAAAAATTCACCAGACTTCTGGTGATCCTGTGGACTGGGGAAAGCAATTCATGCAGATGTTAATGCTCAGAGGGAAACCTTTCTCCTCAAGTCTTTCCATTAGTTTACAGATGATGGAGGTAAATATTTTCACAAGAAACTGTTGGCCTCCATCCTTGTCTATTTTGGTATTATTAATACTGGGTCATTGTGTAATCAGTGTCGGTTGAAAATGCGGTTTCAAGGGTAGTAGCTATAGTTCAAAAAGTACAAGTTGTGTGTGAAAGAGGAAAGCAGAAAAGGACAAACTCTGGCAAAATTAAATGTCCACAAGAAGGCAGGTTAAAAAGAATTTGAGGAATAAGTTGAGGAGCAGGAAGCCTGCCAGAGAGTCTGTAGGGCCAACAGATTATCGGGGAATAAAAAGAACATTCAGGGAAGGTAAGGCCATAGTAGAAAGACTAAATTAATATTTTGCTTTTCTGGCTTTTCTGTTCCCGGTGGAAGAAATTGATGGAGGTTTCTGCCCTGGAGTTCTTTTTTTATGGGAGACTCCTCATTAGAGGGTCAGTCTCAATTGAAATGTTGTGCTGTGACAATTTCTTTAAAATGCTTTGGTAGTGAGGGCTGAAAATGGTAAATGCATGGCAGCTTTGGTGGGATTTCAGGGGAGATTCAGGAACTACAGAGCAGTGTGCCTGCTGTCTGTAATATGCAGGTGTACCAAGGAGTAGACATGGTGGACACATGCATAAATACGAGGCAATGGGAAAGAGATAACATAAGTTTTTCAAGGGAAATAATGCCTCATAAACCTGGAGGCACATAGATGGATGGAGATCAAGTTGATTTTTAGGCTTCTTAGATTTTAGAAAGGCTCTTCAGGAAAGCAAACTGCTGTGGGAGGAGAAGTGAAGCTTCTTGCACAGATAAGAAAGCAGAAAACTGAGGGTAGATGTAAATGGTTTGTTGTCACAATGGAGGGAATTTACCAGTGGAGATGCACATGGATCTGTTGTAGTGCCTCTGCTGTTCATTTGTTCATACATGATTCTGAAGAGATGATAGGTTGCATGTGCTGCTGTGTTAACCAGGGTAGTATTCACGTGCAGAAATACTTTATAAGACTAAGTAACTGTTAGGCAATTGTCCTGGTTTAGGCTGGGATGGGGGCTAGTTTTGTTCTCAGCAGCTCCTGTGTTTTGGCTTTAGTGTGAGAAGAACAGTGATAGCACACTGATGTTGCTGGTTGCTGCTGAACCACCAAGGACATTTTGTTGTTTTCCAGGTTCTGCTAACGTGCAGATGCAAAACTTGGGAGGGGTAGAGACAGGATAGTTGATCCAAACTGGCCAAGAGAGTATTCCATACCATAGACGTCATGCTTGATATAAGCGAGGGTCGGTCGGTGGGCCACTAGTTTTTTTTCTAGATCTTTTTTGGTCTTTTGGGCTTTTGAGGCTTTTGAGACCTTTAACTTGCCCTAATCCTTAAGCTTCCCTTCGGGTTGCTTTTTGTTTCCCTATTTTTACCTTTTTGTTTTTTTCGCATCGTTTGGCTGTTTGTTCCCTCGCCTGCTTTCCCTGGAACTTGCTGTTCTGGGATAGCTGGGGGGGATACCCCTGCTCCCTGCCTGCTGCTCGGGACGGGCTGCATCGGTCGTCGGGTGGTGAGAAATTGTGTATCATTTGTTTCATATATTCTATTATCCTGTATATATTATCATTATTATCATTATTAATATATTTTCATATTTTTTACTTTGCTGTCCTGGTGAGCTGTTTTTATCTCAACCCACGAGTTTTCCTTTCTCTCCAATTCTCCTCCCCAACCCAGCGGGGAGAGGGGGAGTGAGCTAGCGGCTGCGTGGTATTGGGTTACAATTTGGGGTTAAACCACGACAGTCCTTTTTGGCGCCCAACGTGGGGCTCAAGAGGGGTCCGGCTAGCTCAGCTGAGAGAGCATCAGATTGAGAGTCCAGGGTTTAGAGCCCCTGATCAGGCTCAAAGGGTTGAGATAACAACAGACTTGACCAGAGTGTGTTAAAACAATTTGTTATAAGCATCCATTGTATTACTTTAATTGTCGCTGGTCACAATGTTGTTTGAATTGTTTACAGAGTGCTTCTCAGAGCTGTATCGTGTATCACCTTACTGTATGCTGTTGGTCACTGTTTATGCGTGGTTTGTTACCTCTGGCCTTTTGATTAGGTTTACTGCTTCGGTGTGTGGTTTAGCACTGGCTTATGGCATGGTAAAATCATTGGTGTTTAGACCAGTTTACTACCTGTATTCATATACGTTGGGAGGAAGCAATGTGCAGAACGAAGCGTCACCAACAGTTACAGCTTCGTACTTTGGGACTAATCTGGTGGGGACTATCAGTAATTATTCCTTTATTTTTTCCTTCCCGGGGGGCCAACAGGGGGAAACTTCCTCCTTTGCTTTCTCTCTCCCCTCCTGGGTAAAAATGCCTTCCTTTGATTTCTCGTGGCCCTCCTGGTTAGTTACGGGAGTTTCTGAAAACTTGGAATACCTTTGGGATGTTCAGACCGGATTGTTACTCCTATCAGTAGGAATATGTTTGTGTCAAATCTTGCTTAAGCTTAGAAGCCGGTGCAGGCGTAGGCTCAGGGCCACCCCAGTTCCCTGCTACAGCCCCCGCGGCCGCGCCGTCCCCCGCCACGGGCGCCACAGCCGCCCCACGCTCCGCTATGGGCACCGCGGCTGCTCCGCTCCTTGCCACACGGGCACCGCGGCTGCCCCGGCCCCGGCCCCGACCCCGACCCCCGCCGCAGGCACCGGCGGCCGCCCCAGGGCCCGCCAGGGCCCCCGCGACCGCCCCAGCCCCCGCTGCGGCCCCCGCGGCCGCGCTAGCCCTGCCATGGGCGCTGCAGCCGCTGCACCCCCCGCCGTGGGCACCGCGGCCGCTCCAACCCCCCTGCTCCGGCCGTTGCGGCCGCGCCAGCCCCCGCCGCGGCTGTGCCACCCCCCGCCACGGCCGCTGCGGCCGCTCCACCCGCTGCTATGGGCATCGCGGCTGCTCCACCCCCCCGCCGCGGCTGTGCCACCCCCCGCCGCCGCTGCTACACCCCCCGCCGCGGCCACCGCTGCTGCCCCAACTCTCGTAACGGGCACCCCGACCGTCCCGCTCCTTGTTGCAGGCACCGCGGCTGCTCCACCCCCCGCCGCGGGCATCGCGGTTGCCCCAGTCGCTGCTACGGGCCATGGGCGCTGCAGCTGCTCCACCCCCGCGGCCGTTCCAATCCCTGCCGTGGGCACCGCGGCTGTGCAAGCCCCAGCTATGGGCACCGTGGCTGCTGTGACAGGCACTGCAGATCCACCTGTGCCGTTATCAGTTGCGCCTGTACAAAAGAAGAAAAGCACAAAGAAATCAGCTCGCCTCCCGAAAGGTGAGGATGAAGCAGGGACATCACAGGAACAGGGAGAGGCAGACTCAGAGATAATCACCCGACCCCTATCCCTGACTGAGCTGCGAGATATCTGTAAAGATTACAGCTGTAATCAAGGTGAGCAGCTTGTCACCTGGCTGCTCCGATGCTGGGATAATGGGGCCAGTAGCCTGGAACTAGAGGGCAGGGAAGCCAGCAGCTGGGATCCTTGTCTAAGGAAGCAGCCATTGACAGGGCAATTGGAAGAGAGGCAGAAGCCCACAGTCTGTGGAGGAGACTCCTGTCAGGTGTGAGGGACAGGTATTTCTTTAAGGAAGATATTGTATGCCACCCAAAGAAGTGGACCAATATGGAGGGAGGTATTCAGTTTCTGAGGGAATTAGCTGTGCGGGAATTGATTTATCATGACCTGGATAACCCGCAGACACCTGTAGATCCGATGAGGTCCAATGTACCCGACCCATGTGGCAGAAAGTTTTTACATAGTGCACCATCATCGTATGCCAACTCATTGCCAACAATGGTTGGAAAGACGATGATGCACCACTGGTGCGTGCAGTGGCTAACCAACTCCGGCAGTATGAGGACAATATCTCTTCCTCCATACGGGCCTGTGTCTCGGCTGTGGAAAAACTGGCTGAAAGAATGTGCCAGGAGTTTCGGCAACTCAAAGAGGAAAGGTCCTACTTGCCACCTGCACGGACCAGAATCTCAGCTGTTAGGAGAAAATTTTCCCCTGCTCAAGAGAGACGGTACACATGGCGAGGTACCCTGTGGTTTTACCTCCGTGATCATGGAGAAGACATGAGAAAGTGGGATGGAAACCCACCTCGACCCTAGAGGCAAGGGTACGTGAGTTGAAAAGAAAACAGCTACAAATAAGGGTTCTTCCAGGAAAAATGCTGCTCCAGTCTCCAGTGGGCAGTTCCCCAGATGGGGTAGAAGGGCTTCTGATTCGTACTTACAAGAAATGAGAAACAGGGATGAGATTCGACCCCATGCCTCCCACACGAACCCATTTGTTGACAGCGGGTATTATAATCAGAATTAGAGGGGCCCTGCCTCCAGCCAGGTGGAGAGAGGGATAACCGAGTTTACTGGACTGTGTGGATTCGATGGCCTGGCACATCAGCCCCCCAGAAGTACAAGGCTCTAGTGGACACTGGTGCGCAGTGCACCCTGATGCCATCGAACTATAGAGGGGCCGAACGCATTTCTATTTCTGGAGTAACAGGGGGGGTCCCAAGAGTTAACTTTCTTGGAGGCCGAAGTGAGCCTAACTGGGAACAAGTGGCAAAGGCACCCCATTGTGACTGGCCCAGATGCTCTGTGCATCCTTGGCATAGACTACCTCAGGAGAGGGTATTTTCAAGGACCCAAAAGGGTACCGGTGGGCTTTTGGTGTAGCTGCTGTGGAGACAGAGGACATTAAGCAGCTGTCCACCTTGCCCGGTCTTTCAGAGGATCCTTCTGTTGTGGGGTTGCTGAGGGTCAAAGAGCAAACAGGTACCAATTGCTACCACAATGGTGCAACCGGTGGCAATATCGCACCAACCGAGACTCCCTGACCCCCATCCATAAACTGATTCGTCGCGGAAAGCCAGGGAGTGATCAGCAAGACTCGCTCACCCTTTAACAGTCCTATATGGCCAGTGCAGAAATCTAACGCAGAATGGAGACTAACAGTGGACTATCGTGCCTGAATGAAGTCACGCCACCACTGAGTGCTGCCGTGCCGGACATGCTAGAAATTCAGTACGAACTGGAGTCCAAGGCAGCCAAGTGGTATGCTACCATTGACATTGCTAATGCGTTTTTCTCAATTCCTTTGGCAGCAGAGTGAGGCCACAGTTTGCTTTCACCTGGAGGGGCATCCAGTACACCTGGAATCGACTGCCCCAGGGGTGGAAACACAGCCCTACCATTTGCCATGGACTGATCCAGACTGCCCTGGAAAAGGGTGGGAGCTCCAGAACACCTGCAATACATTGATGACATCATTGGGTGGGGCAACACAGCAGAAGAAGTTTTGAGAAAGGAGAGACAATAATCCAAATCCTTCTGAGAGCTGGTTTTGCCATAAAACGAGGTAAGGTCAAAGGACCTGCACAGGAGATCCAGTTCCTAGGAATAAAATGGCAAGATGGATGTCGTCAGATTCCAATGGACGTAATCAACAAGATACACAGCGATGTCTCCACCAACTAACAAAAAGGAAACCCAAGCTTTCTTAGGCGTTGTGGGTTTCTGGAGAATGCATATTCCAAAATTACAGTTCTATTGTAAGCCTCTCTATCAAAGTGACCCGAAAGAAGAATGATTTCACATGGGGCCCTGAGCAACGACAAGCCTTTGAACAAATTAAACAGGAGATAGTTCATGCAGTGGCCCGTGGGCCAGTCTGGGCAGGGCAAGATGTTAAAAATGTGCTCTACAACCCGCAGCCGGGGAGAATGGCCCACCTGGAGCCTCTGGCAGAAAGGACCAGGGGAGACTCGAGGTCGACCCCTAGGGTTTTGGCGCCGGGGATACAGAGGATCTGAGGCCCACTACACTCCAACTGAGAAAGAGATCTTGGCAGCATATGAAGGGGTTCGAGCTGCTTCAGAAGTGATCGGCACTGAAGCACAGCTCCTCCTGGCACCCCGACTGCCGGTGCTGGGCTGGATGTTCAAAGGGAGAGTCCCCTCTACACATCATGCCACCGATGCCACATGGAGTAAGTGGGTCCGCACTGATCACACAACGAGCTCGAATAGGAACCCCAGTTGCCCAGGATCCTGGAAGTGATCATGGACTGGCCAGAAGGCAAGATTCGAATGTCACCAAGGAGGAGGTGACACGTGCTGAAGAGGCCCCACCGTATAATAAACTTCCAGAAGATGAAAAGCGATATTGCCCTGTTCACTGATGGATCCTGTCTTATTGGTAGGAAAACATCGGAGATGGAAAGCTGCCGTGTGGAGTCCTACACGAAGAGTTGCGGAAGCCCTGAGGACAAGGTGAATCGAGTCAGTTTGCAGAGGTGAAAGCCATCCAGCTGTGCTTTACATATTGCTGAGCGAGAGAAGTGGCCAAAGCTCTACCTCTACACCGACTCATGGATGGTGGCGAATGCTCTGTGGGGATGGTTTACAACAATGGAAGCAGAACAACTGCAGCGCAGAGGTACAACCTATTTGGGCTGCTGAACTGTGGCAAGATATTTGCTGCCCGGTAGAGAAGCTTGTTGTAAAAGTACGTCCATGTAGATGCTCATGTACCCAAGATTCGAGCCACCGAGGAACATCAAAACAACCAGCAAGTGGAATCAGGCTGCTAAAATTGAAGTGTCTCAAGTGGACTTGGACTGGCAACGTAAGGGTGAACTATTCCTAGCTCGGTGGGCCCATGATACCTCAGGCCACCAAGGAAGAGACGCAACATACAGATGGGCTCGTGATCGAGGAGTGGGACTTAACTACGGACACTATCGCACAAGTTATTCATGAGTGTGAAGCATGTGCCGCAATCAGCAAGCCAAGCGATTAAAGCCTCTCTGGTATGGATGACGAGTGGCTGAAATATAAATATGGGGAGGCCTGGCAGATTGACTATATCACACTCCCACAGACCCGCCAAGGCAAGCGCCATGTCTCACAATGGTGGAAGCAACCACCAGATGGCTGGAAACATATCCCGTGCCCCATGCCACCGCCCGGAACACTATCCTGGGCCTTGAAAAGCAAGACTTATGGCGAACATGGCACCCCAGAAAGAATTGAGTCAGACAACGGGACTCATTTCCGAAACAACCTCATAGACACCTGGGCCAAAGAGCATGGCATTGAGTGGGTGTATCACATCCCCTATCATGCACCAGCCTCCGGGAAAATTGAACGGTACAATGGACTACTAAAACTACACTGAGAGCAATGGTGGTGGAACCTACAAAACTGGGGATACACATTTAGCAAAAGCCACTTGGTTAGTCAACACTAGGGGAATTCTACCAATCGGGCTGGCCCTGCCAGTCAAAACCTTTACGCACTGTAGAAGGAGACAAAGTTCCTGTGGTGCATGTAAAAAACATGCTGGGGAAGACAGCCTGGGTTATTCCTGCCTCAGGCAAAGGCAAACCCATCCGTGGGATTGCTTTCGCTCAAGGGCCTGGATGCACTTGGTGGGTAATGCAGGAGGATGGAGAAGTCCGATGTGTACCTCATGGAGATCTGATTTTAGGTGAAAATAGCCAATAGTCTGAACTGTGTGATGTTAATTACTAAATTTACTGTATATAATCATTTATTATGTATATATTGTATATAATCATGTATATAATCATTTCTATAGTTGGGTTCTATCAAAGGTATTACAGGAAGAATCACCCGACTCAATGAAGAGCAAACTCTGATGAAACCGAGCAAAGTGCGGCAGTGATGGACTGACTTCAAACAACTGGCACACAGTCGAGATCAACACCTTCGACCTGCCGACTGTGGACAAGCTACACCAGCCATGCCAGATACACCAGCTGTAAGTTCCAGATGCAGCATGCAACAATCCGACACTGCACAGCATCTCTCCTACCCTGAGAGACTGTTAAGACAGATGCAACCCAGGATCGTGGACTAAATGAACTCAATAGACATTTTGGAGGGATGGTCCATAGACTAAGGGAATGGTATCTGTGTGTATATATTAAAGACATAAAGTGGCAGTGATTAATTGAAAGTGAGAGACCTGAGCATAACGTAATGGTATGGAATAAGGGGTGGATACTGTCCTGTTTAGGCCAGGATGGGGCTAGTTTTGTTCTCAGCAGCTCCTGTGTTTTGGCTTTAGTGTGAGAAGAACAGTGATGGCACACTGATGTTGCTGGTTGCTGCTGAACCACCAAGGATTTTGCTGTTTTCCAGGTTCTGCTAACGTGCAGATGCAAAACTTGGGAGGGGTAGAGACAGGATAGTTGATCCAAACTGGCCAAAGAGAGTATTCCATACCATAGACGTCATGCTTGATATAAGCGAGGGTCGGTCGGTGGGCCACTAGTTTTTTTTCTAGATCTTTTTTGGTCTTTTGGGCTTTTGAGCTTTTGAGACCTTTAACTTGCCCTAATCCTTAAGCTTCCTTCGGGTTGCTTTTTGTTTCCCTATTTTTACCTTTTTGTTTTTTCGCTCGTTTGGCTGTTTGTTCCCTCGCCTGCTTTCCCTGGAACTTGCTGTTCTGGGATAGCTGGCGGGGGGATACCCTGCTCCCTGCCTGCTGCTCAGGACGGGCTGATCGGTCGTCGGGTGGTGAGAAATTGTGTATCATTTGTTTATATTCTATTATCCTTGTATAATTATCATTATTATCATTATTATATATTTTCATATTTTTACTTTGCTGTCCTGGTGAGCTGTTTTTATCTCAACCCACGAGTTTTCCTTTCTCTCCAATTCTCCTCCCCAACCCAGCGGGAGAGGGGGAGTGAGCGAGCGGCTGCGTGGTATTGGGTTACAATTTGGGGTTAAACCACGACAGCAATAAAACAGTATATGCAACTCAGTGTTGAAGAAAAACTGATGAAATATCAGGGGGCAGGGAGAGCAGACTACCTTTGCTTGTAATGTGATGGCTCTGAGCTGACTATTATCTCTTGGATATAAGACCTTAGATTGTAATAAATGGTTCCATGAGTATGACACAGTCAAAAAAGCAAAGTGAGTGTTAGAAATCTGGGGTTTTGTAATTTTTCTTAAAGGAATAGAGCACAAATCCACCACTTGTATCGATGGTGTACCCACATCTTGCATGTTGTGTGCATTTCTGAACTACCATCTCAAGAGGGATCCAGGAGGACTGGAAAAGACCCAGAGAAGTGCTACAAGGACAATCAGAGATGTGTATCACCTTCCATACAAAGAACAGTTAAGTTGATGAGGAAAATAGACAACTGGGGATGCAATGATAGTTTTATGAAATCATGAATGGCATGGCGAGGGTGATAGGGATCAGTTCATTGTCTCTCCGTATAAGAACTAATGAGCATGGAAATGAAACCAGTAGGTGTTGGGTTTGGAACAGCAAAAAGAGTTTTGTTTCATGCACATATCATTAAGTTGTGTAACACCACAGGATGTGGTAGATACTGAAAATTTATACCGATCCAAAGGCAGACTGGACAAAATGAATGGAAAAAATGTCTGTAGAGGATTATTAAATACATAAGCATGACCTCTGGCTCTGAAAGTCCCTGAGCTGCAAATTGTTGGAGATTGGAGAGTATTTGGGGAAAGTATGACTAAACGCTTACACTATTTATCTTCTTCCCCAGACATCTGCTTTTGGCTGCTCTTGGAGACGGGAGTACTGGGTAGAAATTTGACCTGGTATAATTTACATTGTCTTTTTGAATTGTAAAAACTGAAGACACATTTTTCTGTGAGTTAGCAGCTCAGGGTAGCATCTGTAAATTGTCCTGGTTTCAGCTGGGATAGAGTTAATTTTCTTCCTAGTAGCTGGTATAGTGCTGTTTTGGATTTAGTATGAGTAATGTTGATAACACACTGATGTTTTAGTTGTTGCTAAGTAGTTGTAGTGCTTATACTAAGACAAGGACTTTTCAGCTTCCCATGCTCTGCCAGCGGGGAGGTGCACAAGAAGCTGGGAGGGGGCATAGCCAGGACAGCTGACCCAGACTGGCCAAAGGGATATTCCATATCATATAATGTCATGCTCAGTATATAAACTGGGGGGAGTTGGCCAGGGAGGGATCACTGCTTGGGGATGGGCTGGGCATTGGTCAGCAGGTGGTGAGCAATTGCATTGTGCATCACTTGTTTTGTATATTCTATATTATATTATATTCTTCCTTTGCTGTCCTATTAAACTGTCTTGATCTCAACTCACGAGTTTTACTTTTTTTCCATTCTCCTCCCAATCCCACTGGGAGGGGGGAGTGAGCGAGCAGCTGTGTGGTGCTTAGTTGCCAGCTGGGGTTAAGCCTTGACAGTCTTTTTGGCACTCAACGTGGGGCTCGAAGGGTTTGAGATAATAGCAGATTAACCAGAGTGTATTAAGGGATTTATATCTGTTAACAGTTGCGGGTCACGATTGATTCACCTGTTCTCGATATTAGTTTATCTGATTTGCACCATGCTTTTGCTGTAAATGTTAAAGATTGGTGTTGGCTTTTGCAGTTTGCTGTGCTCTGCAATGATTAGTGATGTTTTGCCTGGGAGATTTGGTTTTAGGACACTGACCTTGAACTTAATCTGGTATTTGAGCTTTGTACTGAAGCCATTACTGTACTTCGGGTACCATCTTGTGGAGACAATTAGCAATTACACTCTTCCTCTGAGAGGTTTTTTATGGAGGAAATACAGAATGGCACCTTCGCTGCCTTCTACCATGATGTTTCCTCCTCTGTTACAATAACTTTCAGTATCTTTAACATCCTTGGGTAGTTAAAATACTACTACTGGGATTTCTTGGGAAATTGTTTTGGTTTTGTCTAGGTTAGCAAGCAATTTAAGAATATCATCCAGAGATCTCCCCAAGGCTGGATAGTTATGAGTGGCAGGGTGTGTGGAATAGCATGGGCAAATGCCTAGGACGGTGGGCACATCCAGTATTTGGAACTTCACCCCTGAACAAGTGCAGAATCCTGAAAAACTAGAATATTTGGAAGAAATATGCTGTCACCCTGGCAATTCCAGGGAGACACAAATCACTGCAATTTGCTGGGGCCTGGCC
This sequence comes from Phoenicopterus ruber ruber, assembly GCA_009819775.1. Lineage (NCBI taxonomy): Eukaryota > Metazoa > Chordata > Aves > Phoenicopteriformes > Phoenicopteridae > Phoenicopterus > Phoenicopterus ruber. The sequence continues at coordinate 16,327,523 of CM020247.1, forward strand.
CATGCCTACTGAGCCCTGTTCAACACTATTGTCGTGGTTTAACCCCAAATTGTAACCCAATACCACGCAGCCGCTCGCTCACTCCCCCACTCTCCTGCTGGGGTGGGGAGGAGAATTGGAGAGAAAGGAAAACTCGCGGGTTGAGATAAAAACAGCTCACCAGGACAGCAAAGGAAAAATATGAAAATATATTAATAATGATAATAATGATAATATACAAGGATAATAGAATATATAAAACAAACGATACACAATTTCTCACCCCCGACGACCGATGCAGCCGTCCCGAGCAGCAGGCAGGGAGCAGGGGTATCCCCCCGCTATCCCAGAACAGCAAGTTCCAGGGAAAGCAGGCGAGGGAACAAACAGCTAACGAGTGAAAAAACAAAAAGGTAAAATAGGGAAACAAAAAGCAACCCGAAGGGAAGCTTAAGGATTAGGGCAAGTTAAAGGTCTCAAAAGCCTCAAAAGCCCAAAGGACCAAGAAAGATCTAGAAAAAACTAGTGGCCCACCGACGACCCTCGCTTATATCAAGCATGATGTCTATGGTATGGAATACTCTCTTTGGCCAGTTTGGATCCACTATGTCTCTACCCCTCCCAAGTTTTTGCATCTGCACGTTAGCAGAACCTGGAAAACAACAAAATGTCCTTGGTGGTTCAGCAGCAACCAGCAACATCAGTGTGCTATCACTGTTCTTCTCACACTAAAGCCAAAACACAGGAGCTGCTGAAAACAAAACTAGCTCCATCCTGGCCTAAACCAGGACACTATTCAGTATCCTCAAAGGGAAGAGAGGGTCTCTGGATCTGACGACAATGCGACAGGCACTGCGTCTGCTCCAACCCCAGTGACAAGCACTGTGGTTACCTCAACCCCTGCAACAGGCACTGTGGCTACTCCAAGCCCGGCAACAGACACTGCGGTTGCTCCAACCCATGTGATAGGCACTGCAGCTATTCGAACCCACGCGACAGGCACTGCAGCTGAACCAGAGAACCAACCCATACTGGTATCAGTCGCCCCTACACAAAAGAAGAAATCTTGGAAGCGGAAGTCAGCTCATTTAGTAAGGGATGAAGAAGCTTCTTCTAAGAAGGAGCAGGAGGAAGAAATGGACGAGGCAGATTACTCTGAAGCAGGGTCATCACAAGAACAGGAGAGGGAAGAGAAGCGGCCGCTGCGGGGAGGAGGAAAAGGAAGAACTCGTACGAGGTGGTAACCACTGATCCCTATCCCTGAGTGAGCTGTGAGATATGCAAAAAGATTTCAGCCGTAGTCCAGGCGAGCACATTGTCACCTGGCTACATCGAAGCTGGGATAATGGGGCCAGTAGCCTGAAATTAGAGGGTAAGGAAGCCAAGCAGCTGGGATCCCTTTCTAGGGAAGGGGGCATTGACAAAGTGATTGGAAAAGGGGCACAAGTCCTCAGCCTCTGGAGGCGACTCCTGTCAGGCGTGAAGGAAAGGTATCCCTTCAAGGAAGATGTTATATGGCACCCAGGCAAGTGGACCACCATGGAGAGAGATATCCAGTACCTGAGGGAATTAGCCATGCTGGAGGTGATTTATGATGACCTGAACAACAAGCAGTTATCCACAGATCCAGATGAAGTCAAGTGCACATGACCCATGTGGCAGAAGTTTGTACAGAGCGTACCATCATCGTATGCCAATTCATTGGCAGTACTGAGCTGGAAAGACAGAGAGGAAGAAACGGTGGATGAATTGGCTGGTCAACTTAGGCAATGTGAAGAGAGTCTCTTCCTCCCTATGGGCCTGCATCTCGGCTGTGGAGAAACTGCCAGACACACTAGCCGAGAAACTGTCCCGGGAGTTCCAGCGACTCAAAGAGAATAGTTCTGCTCCCCACCCATACGAACCAGTATCTCAACTATTAGGAGTAAGCGTTCTTTTGCTCAAGAGAGAGGATAGAGTGGGTACACACCACGGGCCACCCTGTGGTTTTACCTGCATGACCACGGCAAGGACATGAGGAAGTGGGATGGAAAACCTACCTTGACCCTAGAGGCACGGGTATGTGAGTTGCAAGGAAAAACAATCACAAAAGGGGGTTCTTCCAGGAAAATTGCAGTTTCCAGTGGGCAGTTCCCCAGACAGAGTAGAAGGGCTGATCTTAATCCTGATCCTCTTCAAGGGACTTCTGATACATATGTACAAGAAGTGAGTAACGAATACTATGACCAGGACTAGAGGGGCCCTGCCTCCAGCCAGGTGGAGGAGAGGGACAACCGAGTTTACAGGACTGCGTGGATTTGATGGCCTGGCACATCAGATCCCCAGAAGTATAAGGCTCTAGTGGATACTGGCACACAGTGTACTCTAATGCCATCAAGCTATAAAGGGGGAGAACCCATCTGTATTTCTGGAGTCACACCCCACTGTGACTGGCCCAGAGGCCCCGTGCATCCTTGGCATAGACTACCTCAGGAGAGGGTATTTCAAGGACCCAAAAGGGTACCGGTGGGCTTTTGGTGTAGCTGCTGTGGAGACAGAGGACATTAAGCAGCTGTCCACCTTGCCTGGTCTCTCGGAGGATCCTTCCGTTGTGGGGTTGCTGAGGGTCAAAGAGCAACAGGTACCAATTGCTACCACAATGGTGCACCGGTGGCAATATCGCACCAATCAAGACTCCCTGATTCCCATCCATAAGCTGATTCATTGACTGGAGAGGCAAGGAGTCATCAGTAAGACTTGCTCACCCTTTAATAGACCCAAATGGCCCGCGCGGAAATCTAATGGAGAGCGGAGTGCTGCATGCCGGACATGCTAGACATTCAATATGAACTAGAGTCAAAGGCAACCAAGTGGTATGCCACAACTGACATTGCTAATACATTCTTCTCAATCCCTTTGGCAGCAGAGTGAAGGCCACAGTTTGCTTTCACTTGGAGGGGCATCCAGACCTGGAATTGACTGCCCCAGGGGTGGAAACACAGCCCCACCCTTTGCCATGGGCTGATCCAGACTGCCCTGGAAAAGGGTGGAGCTCCAGAACACCTGCAATACATTGATGACATCATTGGGTGGGGCAACACAGCAGCAGAGGTTTTTGAGAAAGGGGAAAAAATAGTCCCAATTCTTTTGAAAGCGGGTTTTGTCATAAACAAAGTAAGGTCAAGGGACCTGCACAGAGAGATCCAGTTCCTAGGAATAAAATGGCAAGATGGATGTTGTCACATCCCAATGGATGTGATCAATAAGATAACAGCTATGTCTCCACCAACTAACAAAAAGGAAACCCAAGCTTTCTTAGGCGTTGTGGGTTTCTGGAGAATGCATATTCCACATTACAGTTTCATTGTAAGCCCTCTCTATCACGTGACCCGAAAGAAGAACGATTTCAAACAGGGCCCTGAGCAACAAGCCTTCGAACAAATTAAACAGGAGATAGTTCATGCAGTAGCCCTTGGACCAGTCCGGGAGGGCAACATGTTAAAAGTGTGCTCTACACCGCAGCTGGGGAGAATGGCCCTACCTGGAGCCTCTGGCAGAGAGCACCAGGGGAGACTCGAGGTCGACCCCTAGGATTTTGGAGTCGGGGATACAGAGGATCTGAGGCCCGCTATACTCCAACTGAAAAAGAGATCTTGGCAGCATATGAAGGGGTTCGAGCTGCTTCGGAGGTGGTTGGTACTGAAGCACAGCTCCTCCTGGCACCCCGACTGCCGGTGCTGGGCTGGATGTTCAAAGGGAGAGTCCCCTCTACACATCATGCCACCGATGCCACATGGAGTAAGTGGGTTGCACTGATCACACAAGGAGCTCGAATAGGAAACCCCAGTCGCCCAGGAATCTTGGAAGTGATCATGGACTGGCCAGAAGGCAAAGATTTCGGAATGTCGACAGAGGAGGAGGTGACGCATGCTGAAGAGGCCCCACTGTATAATAAACTGCCAGAAAAGGAGAAGCAAATGTGCCCTGTTCATTGATGGGTCCTGTTGTATTGTGGGAAAGCATCGAAGGTGGAAGGCTGCTGTGTGGAGTCCTACACGATGAGTCGCAGTAGCCACTGAAGGACAAGGTGAATAGAGTCAGTTTGCAGAGGTGAAAGCCATCCAGCTGGCTTTAGATATTGCTGAGCGAGAAAAGTGGCCAGTGCTCTACCTCTATACTGACTCATGGATGTTGGCAAATGCCCTGTGGGGGTAGTTGCAGCAATGGAAGCAGAGCAACTGGCAGCGCAGAGGCAAATCCATCTGGGCTGCTGCACTGTGGCAAGATATTGCTGCCCGGCTAGAGAAGCTGGTTATAAAAGTATGTCACGTAGATGCCTACGTACCCAAGAGTCGGGCCACTGAGGAACATCAAAACAACCAGCAGGTGGGTGGATCAGGCTGCTAAGATTGAAGTGGCACAAATGGATCTGGACTGGCAACATAAGGGTGAATTTTTCCTAGCTTGGTAGGCCCCTGAAACCTCAGGCAATCAGGGAAGAGATGTGACATACAGATGGGCTTGTGATTGAGGGGTGGACTTGACCATGGACACTATCACACAGGTTATCCATGAGTGTGAAACATGCGCTGCAATCAAGCAAGCCAAGCTATTAAAGCCTCTCTGGTATGGAGGACAATGGCTGAAATATAAATATGGGGAGGCCTGGCAGATTGATTATATCACACTCCCACAGACCCGCCAAGGCAATTGCTATGTGCTAATGGTGGAAGCAACCACGGGATGGCTGGAAACATATCCCATGCCCCATGCCACCGTCTGGAACTCAATCCTGGGCCTTGAAAAACAAGTTTTATGGTGACATGGCACCCCAGAAAGAATTGAGTCAGACAATGGGACTCATTTCTGAAGCAACCTCATAGGCACCTGGGCCAAAGAGCATGGCATTGAGTGGGTGTATCACATCCCCTGTCATGCATCAGCCTCCGGGAAAATTGAATGGTACAGTGGACTGTTAAAGTCTACACTGAGAGCAATGGGTGGTGGGACCTTCAAACTTTGGGATATACGTTTAGTAACAGCCACCCGGTTAGTTAGTACTAGGGGATCTACCAATCGAGCTGGCCCTGCCCAATCAAAACTCTGTCCCACCTCAGGCAAAGACAAACCCATCCATGGAATTGCTTTTGCTCAAGGACCTGGGTGCGCTTGGTGGGTGATGCAGAAGGATGGGGCAGTCTGATGTGTAGCCAGAGGGGATTTGATTTTGGGTGAGAATAGCCAATGATTTGAATTGTATGATGTTAATTGCTATATAACCCTGCCACTGTGTGTCATCATTACCACAGTTGCTATATGCCATATCAATGGTATTATAGTAAGTATTACCCAAATTAATGAAGAATGAACTTTGATGAAACCGAGCAAAGTGCAGCGGTGATGGAAGCAGAACTGGATTCAGCATGCAACAGTCCAACACCACACACCATCTCCCCTGCCCTGAAGGACTGTTATGACCGATGGAGCCCAGAGTCATGGACTAAATGAACTCAACGGACGTTTTAGAGGGATAGCCCGTAGACTAAGGAAATAACATCTGTGTGTATATATCAAAAGACAGGAAAAGTGGTGGTGATTAATTGAAATGTATTGTAAAGTGAGACCTTGGCATGACGTAGATGGTATAGAATAAGGGGTGGATGCTGTCCTGGGTTCGGCTGGGATAGAGTTAATTTTCTTCTTAGTAGCTGGTATAGTGCTGTGTTTTGGATTTAGTATGAGAATAATGTTGATAACACACTGATGTTTTTAGTTGTTGCTAAGTAGTGCTTATACTAAGTCAAGGACTTTTCAGCTTCCCATGCTCTACCAGCGAGGAGGTGCACAGGAAGCTTGGCGGGAGCATAGCCAGGACAGCTGACTCAGACTGGCCAAAGGGGATATTCCATACCGTATGATGTCATGCTCAGTATATAAACTGGAGGAGTTGGCTTGGCTGCCGGGATCGCTGCTCGGGGATGGGCTGGGCATCGGTCAGTGGGTAGTGAGCAATTGCATTGTGCATCACTTGTTTTGTATTCTATTATTATTATATTATTATCTCTTCCTTTGCTGTGCTGTTAAACTGTCTTTATCTCAACCCATGAGTTTACTTTTTTTCTATTCTCCTCCACATCCCACTGAGGGGGAGGGGGAGTGAGCGAGTGGCTGTGTGGTACTTAGTTGCCAGCTGAGGTTAAACCACAACATTGAGTTATGCTGGGAAAGACAGAAAAAGAAAAGAAAAATGGCCTTATATCTAGCTATCAATCAATTGATCAACTGATCATTGACCTCAGATGTAGTATCCATGATAGTGATTCTTCCGCTAAGTTTTAGGTAACGAGACCATCCTTTTAGGAGAAAACTGTTAGACACTCTTTTCTGTGGTGAGATTATGGAAGGGAGATCATTAATTAAATGATACTCCAAATAAGTCTTACTACCATCCTTTCCTCCTGCAATAATCATAGTTAAAATTTAGGGTATGGTAATAATAATAGTACAACATATCTGTCAGAGTTGTTCAGACACTATGTTATTCTTCATTCTATATTATATGCTTCCTGAAGATGTCAGGAAATTGCTCAAATGCACAGGAAGTTCTAATGTTGTCATAAAAAAATATTCATAACCGGTTAACAATATATCATTTGAAGTTTTTCATTCTGAATCCTTATCTGTGGCCATAGAGTTCTCTGCCAAGGAATAGTCTACATTTGCAGTCAGTTATGTTTATGCTTTATTTTCCATTTGTGCTTGCTTTTGCGACTAAATAGAATATATTATTTTATTGAGTACATTTTTTTTTTTTTGCAGTGAGGATGAAGAGTTCAGATTTGTATCAAGTCAGATAACGTGGAAAATGAGTATGTCCCTTTCCAATATCTACTTTCCTCTACTGGAAAGACTGAACAAAAACAAAGACTGATCAAAATCAATGCTCTCATTACTCACTTGTGTTTTTATGTATCTGATAATGTGAAAGGTTATTTACAAGCACTGGTTAATTAAAATCCAGTGCATCAGACCTGTGTCTGTCTGTCTGGCTGAGATATCATTCATCAGCTGAGGGGAGTAGTGTACGTGTAGCCATCTTTGCAATTCACGTAATATACTCCATGTTATCTCTCAAATCCTCAGACATTACAGCCCATTGCAAGAAGATGTTGGTTTGATAAATAAAGAATGGGCAATTACAGTCCCATTGTGTGCATGGTGAACCAATTTGCAATCTAGGGGAAAAAAATTATCCAATACTTATTTTTTGTGGGCTGACTTAGACCATTATGTGCCCCTCCTCAGCCGAGTTCTCAAAAATATAAAGGTTATTTCCCATTTTTTTTTTTTAGAAAGCAGTGTTTTGTTTTTAATGTTACTTTCCCATGGTTTCCTGCAAAGCCTCAGAAGCTCAAAACATCATTATGTATCTCCTTATCAGAGAGGAAACAGGTACAGTAAAGTGTGGGTTTTTTAAAGGAACCGTAATTGATAAGAATAGCTAAAAACATTACATGAAATAGTAACAAATAAGCACTGGCTTCATATTCACAGACATTGTCTATAAGAGTCCTGCACACAGGACATATTGTCATTGTAAAGAGAGGAACAGACAGAAGGTCTAAGTTGATGGTGCGAGGGTGAACACAAGGGTTGAACATGTGGACTCTGAAATCTGGGCTCCTCCTGGCAAAACCTGCAGCGCTCTCCTTTCTCTCCAACAGTTTTTTGTGAGCTTCCTTGCTCAGGGCAGAGAGGTCTCTGTTGTCTTTGGATCATCACGAGCATCTCAGTTTCACTTGTGAGAAGCAAACGTCATACCTACTAATCTGTGTTTATCTCATTACCAGATGATAGAAATAGTCTGTCTGCTGGTCTTGCAGTAAAACTAGTGTCATGTTTAAAGAATAATAAATATGTCCACCTACTGGTTCTGTCTGCCATTCACAACTGGCAACTTCTTAAAGTCTCTCTTCTGTACACTACCGTTCTGGTTTTGCATATAACTCTAAATTGTTTGATCCTGGATGAGTTATATGTCCTAGTACCTTGGATTTAACTAGCTCAAATTAAATGTTTCTTTTGTTTTAACATGTGCATGCTATTACCCATTAATGGTTGAGTAATATAGTAATAGTCTTTCTTTACGAACCAAGAGAGGAATGAAAATTGCTGCTCAGCATTGTCCTCAGTGGGTAGAGGCTGATCCATGTTTTAAGCTTTGAATCTTAATTTTTCCATGCATACTTTATTCTAGGTTTGGGGTTTTTTGCCTTCATGTGACTGAGATAAAGAATTAAAGGGGAGTATTACTATATATGGCTATAGTCAGCTAAACCTGTCTATGCAGCAGAAGCTTGATTTTTTTTTTTTTTTTCTTTTTTCTGTGAAGTTCACATGCTCTCACAGTGGAATAAATGATTCAGTAGTTGTTCCCTCCCCAAGGATCATGGCTCTGCTGAGAGCCAAGTTTTTGAATGGCTCCTATTTCATCTATTTTGTTTTAAAGATAGGGTACATATGTTTTTTAAAAAGGGCAGTTTTACTGCAGTGACATTTCTTACCTGTCAGCCAGTTGGAGGAGAAGCAATCATTGAGTGAAAAATTTCGTATTCCTTCTCTAATTTAACGTGATCGGGAAGTACTTGGTTTTCCCTTTCCTTTTGCATAGAGGTTTGGATGTTTGTAACTTGTAGGCTGGCACAAGTTGATCTGTACCCACTTCTGTGGTTGTTGACTGTGGCTCAGAGAGCTCTGCAGTTCTGAAGGCTTTTGCATCTTAAGTTTAAAAAATAAATGAAGCAGTCAATGGAAGACTTTGTCTAAAAATGAATTCATTTCTCCTGTTGTGTTGGAATTATTTGGGGATGCAAGCCTGTGCAGAGGCCTGTAGCTATTCTTGCATCCTCAAATGCCATTGGGATAGATGGAGTTCAGTCTGGCAATGGTAGTAGTTCTTGAGGTGCTAGTAACCATTTAATGAATGTCTCTCTCTGCTTTTCTAGCCATATGTAAGTGATCTTAGCATTGCCCTGAGTGGGTTTGTTGCTTCATCACTAATATGTGTGACTTTCTGGAGGGAGTGTGTGGTCCAAGAGACCTCACAGATTTCCTGGATGTGGCCCGCACTGTAGTTGTGCCTGTTATTTATTATATCCTTTCAGAAACAGAAGATAAACTAATTTCCCTAAGGATTATGGGTTTTTCATGTGCTTAAATGTGTTTCTGCCTTTAGAGGGAAGTTATTTTGCCTCCCTTTCACTTATTTGTCTGTGTACTAGTGTTCTTGCTCAGCTGGAAGATTGACCACCTACGCATCGATTTATTCCAGCACAAGGTAGATAGCTATTTAAATATGTGAACAGTTAAATTTTTAAACACATGCACTGTCTGGAATATATTATAAAAGTAAGTGGCTATGTGTTGTAATTTTATGATATTTAATGTGATTATAATAATAAATGTGATTACTTGTTACATAGTTTTTGAGATGTATTTCTAGTCTTACGTATACAGACACATTCTTAATTTGTTTAATTGGACATGTGAAAAAAGTATTATTTGGCCATAATTTAATAAATGATTTTTTAGAACTCACAATTGACTCCTGTGCAGAACAGGAATCTGTTAAGAAAATACTAGCAGAGACAGACATCATAGTATCATCCCTCATTCAGCATCAAGCCTCCCAAATTAAATTTCAGCAGGAAAAAACACTATATTGAGTTTTATCTTGAAAAATGTTATTTAATGTTATGCAGTTTAAACTAAAAAGCAAATGGGACTGAGAAACCTAAAACCTGTTAATATTTAAAGAAATGGGAGAATACATAAGATCTGTGTTTGAGATAGTAATGGAAAAAGATCAGTTCCAGTTAAGTCTGCAAAAACATTCTATGGACCAAGAAAGGGGGAAAACAAAAAAGTGTTTCTTCCCAGTTTTATAACATGCCTCTCTGTCCTGGAATACATTTACATTTGTTTGAATTGCAGGCAGTTTGAGGTACCTCTTATGAAAAGATCTTGACAGAATCAAAGTAATTAAGAAGAAGGTATCAAAAGGATCAAAGGGTTGGGGGATGATTTATGAGGAAAACAAAATTACTCTTAACGGCTTTGTTAAACAGTGGTGAAATGAGGTCAAAGAAGCAAGGATGAAATGAAGAAAATGTGGGATGTGTGTCTGTTACTTTGTATATTGAAATAATTTTCTCTGGAACTGTTTCTTGTCAAATACCAAAAATTATCATAAAATTGTTTAGGTTGCAAAATACCTTTAAGATCATCAAGTCCAACCGTTAACCTAGCACTGCCCAGTCCACCACTAAACCATGTCCCTAAGCGCCACATATACATGTCTTCTAAATACCTCTGGGGATGGTGACTCCAGCACTTCCTGGGCAGCCTGTTCCAACGTTTGATAACCCTTTCAGTGAAGACATGTTTCCTAATATCCAATATCTAAACCTCCCCTGGTGCAACTTGAGGCCATTTCCTCTTGTCCTGTCGCTTGTTACTTGGGAGAAGAGACCGACACCCACCTCGCTACAACCTCCTTTCAGGTAGTTGTAGAGAGCGATAAGGTCTCCCCTGAGACTAAATTGCATTAGTCAGATTAATAAAATTTAATAGGATTATTGTTCACAAAGCAATGCTGTAATGAGCAGTCTTGCATTGACCTAGACTGACCAGACTGTCGGTTCCCTATCTCCAGTTTCGGAGAACAGTTTGTGGGGTTTTTTTTGGTTTTGTTTTGTTTTTAAATGAACTTTGGCTTCATTAGTGCTAAAGTTCACTAGTTCTTGAACTTGTGTTAGAAGTTGTGATGGAAATATTGTTTGAATATTGACCTTAATATACAGAACCTGGAGGGTCACCGCAATACTTAGATGTGTAGGTCTGTAGTTAACCCTTTCACTCTCCATCTCTGGGAAACTTTTCCATTTCATGCATGTAAACTACTTTGTTTTCCATGATTTTTCTCCTTTTATGATTTTTTTTTGTTTTCTTTAATCATAGAATCATAGAATCCTTCTGGTTGGAAGAGACCTCCGAGATCATCGGGTCCAACCATTAACCTATCACTACCAAGTCCACCACTACATCATCCCTTAGCGCCACATCTAAACGTCTTTTCAGTACCTCCAGGGATGGTGACTCTACCACCTCCCTGGGCAGCCTGTTCCAATGCCCAACAACCCTTTCAGTGAAGAAATTTTACGAATATCCAATCTAAACCTCCCCTGGCGCAACTTGAGGCCATTTCCTCTTGTTCTGTCGTCTGTTACTAGGGAGAAGAGTCCAACCCCCATCTTCTACAATCTCCTTTCAGGTAGTTGTAGAGAGCAATAAGGTCTCCCCTCAGCCTCTCTCCAGGCTAAACAACCCCAGTTCCCTCAGATGCTACTCATAGCACTTGTGTTCTAGACCTTCATCAGCTTCATTGCCCGTCTCTGGACACGCTCCAGCACCTCAATGTCTTTCTTGTAGTGAGGGGCCCAAAAGTGAACACAGTACTCGAGGTGCGGCCTCACCGGTGCCGAGTACAGGGGGACGATCACCTCCCTACTCCTGCTGGCCGCACTATTTCTGATACAAGCCAGGATGCCGTTGGCCTTCTTGGCCACCTGGGCACACTGCTGGCTCATATTCAGCCGGCTGTCGACCAACACCCCCAGGTCCTTTTCCGTTAGGCAGCTTTCCAGCCACTCCTCCCCAAGCCTGTAGCGTTGCCTGGGGTTGTTGTGACCCAAGTGCAGGACCCGGCACTTGGCCTTGTTGAATCTCATACCATTGGCCTTGGCCCATCGATCCATGTCCAGATCCCTCTGTAGCGCCTTCCTACCCTCAAGCAGATCAACACTCCCTCCCAACTTGGTATCATCTGCAAACTTACTGAGGGTGCACTCGATCCCCTCGTCCAGATCATTGATGAAGATATTAAACAGAACTGGCCCCAATACTGAGCCCTGGGGAACACCACTTGTGACTGGCCACCAAAAGGATTTAACAACATTCACCACCACTCTTTGGGCCCGGCCATCCAGCCAGTTTCCTACCCAGCGCAGAGTACGCCCATCCAAGCCATGAGCAGCCAGTTTCTCCAGGAGGATGCTGTGGGAGACGGTGTCAAAGGCTTTACTAAAGTCCAGGTACAAACGTCCACAGCCTTTCCCTCATCCACTAAGCGGGTCACCATGTTGTAGAAGGAGATCAGGTTAGTCAAGCAGGACCTGCCTTTCATAAACCCATGCTGACTGGGCCCAATCGCCGGTTGTCCCATACGTGCCACGTGATGCCACTCAAGATGATCTGCTCCATAACCTTCCCGGGCACCGAGGTCAGAGTGGCAGGCCTGTAGTTCCTCCAATCCTCCTTCCGGCCCTTCTTGTAGATGGGCGTCACATTTGCCAGCCTCCAGTCAACTGGGACCTCCCCAGTTAGCCAGGACTGCTGATAAATGATGGCGAGTGGCTTGGTGAGCACTTCTGCCAGCTCCTTCAGCACCCTTGGGTGGATCCCATCCAGCCCCATAGACTTGTGTGTGTCTAAGTGGCGTAGCAGGTCACTGACCATTTCCCCTTGGATTATGGGGGCTTCATTCTGCTCCCCATCCCTGTCTTCCTGCTCAGAGGGGGGTACCGGAGAACAACTTCCCTTGCTGTTAAAGACTGAGGCAAAGAAGGCATTAAGCACCTCAACCTTTTCCTCGTCCCTTGACACTATGTTTCCCCCTGCATCCAATAAGAGGAGGGAGATTTTCCTTAGCCCCCTTTTTATTGTTAATGTATTTGTAGAAGACTTTTGTTGTCTTTTACGGCAGTAGCCAGACTAAGTTCTAGTTGGGCTTTGGCCCTTCTATTTTCTCCCTGCATAACCTCACAACATCCGTGTAGTCCTCCTGAGTTGCCTGCCCCTTCCTCCAAGGTTGTAGGACTCTCCTTTTTTCCTAAGTTCCACCAGAGCTCTCTGCTCAGGCCAGGCCGGTCTTCTTCCCCGCCGGCTCATCTTTCGGCTCAGTGCGGACAGCCTGCTCCTCGCCTTTAAGATTTCCCTTTGAAGAATGTCCAGCCTTCCTGGACTCCTTTGCCCTTCAGGGCTGCCTCCCAAGGGGACTCTGCCAACCAGACTCCTAAACAGGCCAAAGTCTGCCCTCCGGAAGTCCAAGGTGGCAGGTCTGGTGACCCTCCTCCTTACTTCTATGAGAATTGAAAACTCTATCATTTCATGGTCACTATGCCCCAAGACGGCCTCCGACTGTCACATCACCCACAAGACCTTCTCTGTTCACAAACAACAGGTCCAGCGGGGCGCCATTCTCTCGTTGGCTCCCGCAACCAGCGTGTGGAGGAAGTTATCTTCCACACAACTCCAGGAACCTCCTGGACTGTTTCCTCTCTGCTGCATTGTATTTCCAGCAGACATCTGGCAAGTTGAAGTCCCCCACAAGAACAAGGGCTAGCGATCGTGAGGCTTCTCCCAGCTGCCTGTAGAATACTTCATCTGCCTCCTCATCCTGGTTGGGTGGTCTATAACAGACTCCCACCACAATGTCTGCCTTGGTGGCCTTCCCCCTGATTCTTACCCGTAGGCACTCACTCTCGCATCACCGTCCTCGAGCTCAAGGCAGTCAAGATGCTCCCTAACACAGAGGGCTACCCCACTGCCTCTCCTTCCTTGCCTGTCTCTTCTAAAGAGTAATAATGTGGTTGTGCCGTCATTCACATCCTCCTTTCTTTCTTGAGGTCCGTCAGTCATAAGCAGAGAGAGGGCACTGAGCTGGATGAATTGCGAACTGTATCCTGCCCCAATGTCTCTCCCTCATGAGAACTCCACGGTCCCACCATGCAGCAGCACTGGGTACTTGTCAACTGCGGATGCGTGGCCATGTGACTGGACGACAGATGTGCAGATCATGAAGCCAGAGATCATGCCATAACCTGTTACATTAACTGGGATTTGTACATTTTGATAGTATGAATGTATATACATATAATTATTTATGACTGACTATTTGAGAAGGTATATATCTTGCAGCAGCCAAAAGGGTGGATGCTCCATTTCAGGCAACATCTACCAGACATAGCCATTGTCATGGTTTAAACCCCAAATTGTAACCCAATACCACGCAGCTGCTTGCTCACTCCCCCCCTCCCCAGTGGGTGGGGAGGAGAATTGGAGAGAAAAGAAAACTCGCGGGTTGAGATAAAAAACAGTTCACCAGGACAGCAAAGGAAAATTATGAAAATATATTAATAATGATAATAATGATAACATATATAAGGATAATAGAATATAAAACAAAACGATGCACAATTTCTCACCACCTGACGACCGATACAGCCCGTCCCGAGCAGCAGGCAGGGAGCAGGGGTATTCCCCCCACAGCTATCCCAGAACAGCAAGTTCCAGAGAAAGCAGGCGAGGGAATAAACAGCCAAACAAACGAACAAAACAAAAGGAAAAACAGGGAAACAAAAAGCAACCTGAAGGGAAGCTTAAGGATTAAGGCAAGTTAAGGGTCTAACAGCCTAGTGGCCCATCGACCGACCCTCACATTATATCAGGCATGACGTCTATGGTATGGAATACTTCTGGCCAGTTTGGATCAACTATCCTGTCTATACCCCTCCCCAAGTTTTTGCACCTGCTCATTATCAAAACCTGGGAAGCTGCAAAAATGCCTTGGTGGTTCAGCAGCAACCACAACATCAGTGTACTATCACCATTCTTCTCACACTAAATCCAAACACAAGAGCTGCTGAAAACAAAAACTAGCTCTCTCCCTGGCCAAAACCAGGACAGTATCCACCCTTGTTCTGTACCATTTACGTCATACTCAGGTCTCTCACTTTCCAATTAATCACTGGCCACTTTAATGTCTTTAATATATACACAGAGATATCATTCCCTTAGTCTTGGACCTCCCTCCAAAATGTCTATTGAGTTTCATTTAGTCCAGACTTTGGGTTCCATCTGTCTTGACAGTCTTTCAGGGCAGAGAGATGGTGTGTGGTGTTGGATTGTTGCATGCTGCATCTGGAACTATACAGCTGGTGTATCTGGCACGACCGCTGTAGCTTGTCTGCAGTCGGCAGGTCAAAGTGTCAATCTCGCTGTGTGCCAGTTGTTGAAGTCAGTCCATCACTGCTGCACTTTGCTCGGTTTCATCAGAGTTCCTCTTCATTGGAGTTCAGGTGATTCTCACTGTATACCTTTGATATAGAACACAACTATAGAAATGATTCTATACAGATTATATACAATATATATATTATATAAATGATTATATACAGTATATTATAGCAATTACATCATACAGTTCAAACTATTGGCTATTTTCACCTAAAATCAAATCTCCATGAGGTACACATCGGACTTCTCCATCCTCCTGCATTACCCACCAAGTGCATCCAGGCCCTTGAGCGAAAGCAATCCCACGGATGGGTTGCCTTTGCCTGAGGCAGAATAACCCAGGCTGTCTTCCCCAGCATGTTTTTTATCATGCAACCACAGGAACTTTATCTCCTTCTACAGTACTTAAAGGTTTTGATTGGGCAGGGCCACTCGATTGGTGGATCCTCTAGTGTTGACTAACCAAGTGGCTTTTGCTAAATGTGTATCCCAATGTTTGAATGTCCCACCACCCATTGCTTTCAGTGTAGTTTTTAACAGTCCATTGTACCATTCAATTTTCCTGGAGGCTGGTGCATGATAGGGGATGTGATGCAACCCACTCAATGCCATGCTCTTTGGCCCAGGTGTCTATGAGGTTGGTTTTGGAAATGAGTCCCGTTGTCTGACTCAATCCTTTCTGGGTGCCATGTCGCCATAAGACCTTGCTTTTCAAGGCCCAGGATAGTGTTCCGGGCGGTGGCATGTGGCACGGGGATATGTTCCAGCCATCCGGTGGTTGCTTCTCACCATTGTAAGCACATGGCGCTTGCCTTGGCGGGTCTGTGGGAGTGTGATAGAATCAATCTGCCAGGCCTTCCCCATATTTATATTTCAGCCATCGTCCTCCATACCAGAGAGGCTTTGATCGCTTGGCTTCCTTGATCGCAGCGCATGATTCACACTCATGGATAACTTGTGCAATAGTGTCCATAGTTAAGTCCACCCCTCGATCACGAGCCCATCTGTGTGTTGCATCTCTTCCCTGATGGCCTGAGGTGTATGGGCCCACTGAGCTAGGAATAGTTCACCCTTAGGTTGCCAGTCCAGATCCACCTGCACCACTTTAATCTTAGCAGCCTGATCCACCTGCTGGTTGTTTTGATGTTCCTCAGTGGCTCGAACTCTTGGGTACATGAGCATCTACATGGCGTACTTTTACAATGAGCTTCTCTAGTCGGGCAGCAATATCTTGCCACAATTTGGCAGCCCAGATGGGTTTGCCTCTGCGCTGCCAGTTGCTCTGCATCCATTGCTGTAACCACCCCCCACAGGGCATTCGCCACACCATTCATGAGTCAGTATAGAGGTAGAGCTTTGGCCATTTCTCTCGCTCAGCAATATCTAAAAGCCAGCTGGATGGCTTTCACCTCTGCAAACTGACTTGATTCACCTTGTCCTTCAATGGTTTCCCCAACACTTCATTTAGGACTCCACACGTCAGCTTTCCATCTTCAATGTTTTCCTACAATACGGCAGGATCCATCAGTGAACAGGGCATATCGCTTTCATCTTCTGGCAGTTTATTATACGGTGGGGCCTCTTCAGCACACGTCACCTCCTCCTCTGGTCGACATTCCAAAATCTTTGCCTTCTGGCCAGTCCATGAGCACTTCCAAGATTCCTGGGCGACTGGGGTTCCTATTCGAGCTCGTTGTGTGATCAGTGCGACCCACTGACTCCATGTGGCATCGGTGGCATGATGTGTAGAGGGGACTCTCCCTTTGAACATCCCAGCCCAGCACCGGCAGTCGGGGTGCCAGGAGGAGCTGTGCTTCAGTGCCGATCACTTCCGAAGCAGCTCGAACCCCTTCATATGCTGCCAACATCTCTTTTTCAGTTTGTCAGATACAGATCCTCTGTATCCCCGGCTCCAAAACCCTAGGGGTCGACCTTGAGTCGCCCCTGGTCCTTTCTGCCAGAGGCTCCAGGTAGGGCCATTCTCCCCGACTATGATGTAGAGCACATTGTTAACATGTTGCCCTGCCCGGACTGGCCCAAGGGCTACTGCATGAACTATCTCCTGTTTAATATTTCAAAAGCTTGTCGTTGCTCCGGACCCCATTTAAAATCGTTCTTCTTCTGGGTTACTTGATAGAGAGGGCTTACAATAGAACTGTAATTTGGAATATGCATTCTCCAGAAACCCACAACGCCTAAGAAAGCTTGGGTTCCTTTTTGTTAGCTGGTGGAGACATCGCTGTTATCTTATTGATCACATCCATTCAACAAGATCCATCTACAAGAAGGGCCGGAAGGAGGATCCGGGGAACTACAGGCCTGTCAGCCTGACCCTCGGTGCCCGGGAAGGTTATGGAGCAGATCATCTTGAGTGCCATCACGCGGCACATACGGGACAACGGGTGATCGGGCCCAGTCAGCACAGGTTTATGAAAGGCAGGTCCTGCCTGATCAACCTGATCTCCTTCTACGACATGGTGACCCACTTAGTGGATGAGGGAAAGGCTGTGGACGTTGTGTACCTGGACTTTAGTAAAGCCTTTGACACCGTCTCCCACAGTATCCTCATGGAGAAACTGGCTACCCATGGCTTGTATGGGCGTACTCTGCGCTGGGTAGGAAACTGGCTGGATGGCCGGGCCCAAAGAGTGGTGGTGAATGGAGGTAAATCCAGTTGGCGGCGGTCACAAGTGGTGTTCCCCAGGGCTCAGTACTGGGGCCAGTTCTCTTTAATATCTTTATCAATGATCTGGACGAGGGGATCGAGTGCACCCTCAGTAAGTTGCAGATGACACCAAGTTGGGAGGGAGTGTTGATCTGCTGGAGGGCAGGCAGGCGCTACAGAGGGATCTGGGACAGGCTGTATCGATGGGGCCGAGGCCAATTGTATGAGGTTCAACAAGGCCAGTGCCGGGTCCTGCACCTGGGTCACAACAACCCCAGGCAATGCTACAGGCTTGGGGAGGAGTGGCTGGAAAGCTGCCCAGCAGAAAAGGACCTGGGGGTGTTGGTCGACAGCCGGCTGAATATGAGCCAGCAGTGTGCCCAGGTGGCCAAGAAGGCCAACGGCATCCTGGCCTGTTACCAGAAATAGTGCGGCCAGCAGGAGTAGGGAGGTGATTGTCTCCCCGTACTCGGCCCTGGTGAGGCCGCACCTCGAGTACTGTGTTCAGTTTTTGGGCCCCTCACTACAAGAAAGACATTGAGGTGCTGGAGCATGTCAAAGAAGGGCAACGAGGGCTTGGTGAAGGGTCTGGAACACAAGTCCCTATGAGGAGTGGCTGAGGGAACTGGGGATGTTTAGTCTGGAGAAAAGGAGGCTGAGGGGAGACCTTATTGCTCTCTACAACTACCTGAAAGGAGGTTGTAGAGAGATGGGGGTCGGACTCTTCTCCCTAGTAACAGACGACAGAACAAGAGGAAATGGCCTCAAGTTGCATCAGGGGAGGCTTAGATTGGATATTCGTAAAAATTTCTTCACTGAAAGGTTGTTGGGCATTGGAACAGGCCTGCCCAGGGAGGTGGTGGAGTCACCATCCCTGGAGGTATTCAAAAGACGTTTAGATGAGGCCCTAAGGGATATGTAGTGGTGGACTTGGTAGTGATAGGTTAATGGTTGGACCCGATGATCTCGGAGGTCTCTTCCAACCAGAACAATTCTATGATTCTATGATTCTATGATCTGACGACATCCATCTTGCCATTTTATTCCTAGGAACTGGATCTCCTGTGCAGGTCCTTGACCTTGCCTCATTTTATGGCAAAACCAGCTCTCAGAAGAATTTGGATTATTTTCTCCCCTTTCTCAAAAACTTCTGCTGCTGTGTTGCCCCACCCAATGATGTCATCAAGTGTATTGCAGGTGTTCTGGAGCTCCACCCTTTTCCAGGGCAGTCTGGATCAGTCCATGGCAAAGGGTGGGGCTGTGTTTTCCACCACCTGGGGCAGTAGGATTCCAGGTGTACTGGATGCCCCTCCAAGTGAAAGCAAACTGTGGCCTGCACTCTGCTGCCAAAGGAATTGAGAAAAATGCATTAGCAATGTCAATGGTGCCATACCACTTGGCTGCCTGGGACTCCAGTTCGTACTGAAGTTCTAGCATGTCCGGCACAGCAGCACTCAGTGGTGGCGTGACTTCATTCAGGCCACGATAGTCCACTGTTAATCTCCATTCTGCGTTAGATTTCCGCACTGGCCATATAGGACTGTTAAAGGGTGAGCGAGTCTTGCTGATCACTCCCTGGCTTTCCAGTCAATGATTCCTTTTATGGATGGGGTTCAGGGACTCTCGTTTGGTGCAATATTGCTGCCGGTGCACTGTTGTGGTAAGCAATGGTACCTGTGTTCTTTGACCCTGTAAGAGACTGAGGGGCTGAAAGAGTTAATGTCTCAAACATTCGGCAAGGAAGGACCTTGAAGAAACTGAGAAGTTGAAAGAATTATTGTCTGGACAAAGGAGGACCTGGTGTGAAGGGAATACCACACTAATGAGATAAGGTGTAGCTGGAAGGGAGGATCTTGGGAGGCAGGATAGCGCTTTTCTGGGCCTTATCTTGAGTAATTGCTACAAGCCTGAGACAGCATCACCCCTGCATTTCGACAGGAGTGGGGGGGCAGCACTAGCCTCAAACCCCCCCAACCCCTCAAACCCCCCGACCCATTTTGAGAAGGTTCGAGAACAACAGACTACGCATGCGAAAGTAATTAGCATATGCAGTGGGACTAGTCAATAAATGGCGCAACTCAGAGGGCTGGGCGCGCGCCCACCATCCGACGGAACCGGACCAGAGACATCGCTGGAACCTAGGGTGGTGATCTTTCCTTTACCTCTATTTTTTTTCTCTGTCTCTATCTTTTAATTTAGCCCAGGGTATACATGATATACTCCTTTAGACATAAACCGTTGACCAAGTCTGAGACTAGGACTGGACTCAGCCGCACCTAGACTCCTCTCTGAGAAGGAGTTTAGAAAGCAAGGGGGTCCTTTCTGAACCTCATGACTCAACGGGAGGGCCTCCCTGACCACTGACCAGAGACCCCTGTTGGCTGGACCAACGCTGGACCCTGGACTGATGATTGATTTCTCTCTCTCGTCTCTCTCTCTCTCTCTCTCTTCCTTTTTGCTGAAAAGCGGATTAGCAATTAGTGAACTTACTGTTATTCAGTGATACTTGTATGCCCAGTATTGAATGACAACTTGTACGCCCAGTTACTGATGAACAAATTGGCATAGTAACCGAGTCACTCGTCCCTCTTCTCTGTCACTATCTGTTTATGACCCATGAGCTGGGGTACAGCATCGCTGCAGGCAGGGAAAGTTAGGGACGTGACCAGTAAATCTGATTGTGAACCTTAGCACCATCTTGCCATTCCAATAAAGTAAGATCAGGCGAACCTGAGTCACTCCTCCCTCTTCTCTGCCACTATTTGTTTATGACCCATAGCTGGGTGCAGCATCGCTGCGGGCAGAAAGTTGGGCCGTGACATTAAATTGGCGTAGTCGGCAGGAATCTAGTCTTGTGTTGGAAGGTTCACAGGGGATACCAACTCTCTACCCGGTAGCACGGGCAGGGAGAGTTGGGAAGTGACCTCTCAGCTATAAGCCAGGAGAGGTTCGAGCAGTGGCAAGCCATGGCTGCCCAGGCAATGCCGGTGCTTGACTGGCTCCCCCATTGTTGAGAAGTTAAAGGAGTACAAGGCGTGCCCTTCCCCACCGGGATGATCTGGGCTCTTAATAACTGGCAAAATCCAAATGCAATAACAGAAAGATCACTATGATGGCTAAAGAGAAAAAGCTGCGACCAGGAAAAGGAAAAGCTGTAGTATGTGCGATATTGGGAGCAGCACTAGTAGCAGCTCAGGAGAGTAGGAAAGTTGGTGATGAAATGGTTAAATCCCTGCAAGAACAAATAAACACCCTGCAGAGTCAACTGACCGCTGAACGTAGCACCACTCAGCAGCTCCACATGGCTCTGTCGGATGCGTTGGACGGAGAAAAAATTTTACGGTCCGAATTAGAGGAAAAGGAGCAAGGGTCAGACTCTGACTTTGTTCCAGATAGTGAACCAGGATTCACAAGTGTGGCACAGTTAGCCGGGAAACAGAACCAAAAGTCTGAGTACCCATTTGAGGAACTAGAAATTAGCCGAAGAGCTTTTTACCCCAAGAATGAGGAAGTGGCAATGAGGCCTCTGATTAAAACTGAAGCTACTGAAAATGGCCAAGCGGGGCAGCCCCGCAAGTCACCACCCGAATGGTACCGTATTCAACAGCCGAATTATCAAAGATTCAGGAGAAATATAGTAGGCTAGCTCAGGAGACGGAGACAGAATATGTATGGAGAGTTTCATTAACGGGCGGAGATCGAATCTTACTCTCGGAGGATGAAGCACAAGGGTATTGGGGGCCCGGTGTATTTTTAACTATGGATGATCAAAGAGAGCCATGGTCACTAACCCAGCGAGCCACATATTGGGCAGGAGGCTTAGACCCCTTAGAAAGAGGAGACCCGGTGGCTATTGAGACCCCCAATATAAATCAATTAACTGAAAGTTTACAGAAAGCTGCCTGCCTCCAGTTGATGCACGACAGGTGCCTAGTTCCCAAACAACCTTCCCCGATGTTGCTGAATGCAAACCTTGATAGAATGACTCCCCTGATTCAGGGTCTGCCTGATTCCTTGAAACTGTATGCAATACAATTACAAGACTGTTTGCGGGATGCATTAGCCCCACGCAGTGGGAGACAGGCCCGGGGAGGAAATTCCATGACTTGGGGGGAGGTAGCCCAGGAACTGGTAAATTACGGTAGGAGAATGGGTCTCATGGGAGGGGTTACGAAATCAAGAACTGCCATACGGAGAGTAGAACAGTGGGACAATCGCCGCACCCCCCCCAGTCACAGGGTTGAGAAGGAATTTATTGTGGGCTGAGGGAATTGAGAAGGGAATTCCCCGAGGTTTAATGGATGGAATGCCTACCACGTCTTTGGAAAAGCTTATCGAGACGTGGAAAGATAAGAGGAAGACACCCCTGAGGATGAGCCATCCGCTCCGGAGAGCATGTGGGCAGAGACCCCTGAGGCATGTACCACCCCCGCGGGAGATTTGATTGACCTGGGGCTGGGAAACGAGAGGCGCCGTCCCCAGTAGGTGAGACAGGGGACGGCCAGTGGATTCACTTATGAGGCTCACAGAAACTGCTGAAGGGGATTTGCTTATCACCTTCCCTCTTGGCCCCCTTAAAATCCCAGTTACTTTCTTAGTTGACACGGGTGCTCAAATGTCAGCACTCCAAATAGATGTTGCTAATCGCAGTGGAATAGTTGCCGATAAAAAACAAATTTGGGTCACAGACGTGTTCGGAAATTCTCGTCCCCAACTGACAGCTCGGGTTAAATGCTGGCTGCCTGGAGATGAAACTGCAGTAGAGACTCTAATGATCCTAGGGACTTTACCAACAAATATTATGGGGCTTGATCTGCTTAAAGGGCGTGCTTGGGACTCGGGAGGAAAAGAGTGGGTGTTTGGCCTCCCGGCTGCCTCAGTACGACTGCTCCAACCTGCACCAGAATTGCCCCCTTCAAAAACTGTAAATGTCAAACCCTACCCTCTTCCCTTAGGGGCCCGAGAGGGAATAACTCCTGTGATAACTGAGCTGCGGGAACAAGGGATAATCATCCCAACTCACTCACCTTATAACTCCCCAGTGTGGCCAGTCCGTAAACCCAATGGTAAATGGCGACTGACCATTGACTATCGACGTCTAAATGCCAACACAGGCCCCTTGACAGCTGCAGTGCCTAACATAGCCGAGCTGATTGCAGCCATACAGGAGCAAGCCCACCAAATTTTAGCAACCATTGATGTGAAAATATGTTTTTTATGGTTCCTATACAGGAAACAGACAGAGATCGCTTTGCCTTTACATGGGAGGGCGTGCAATTCACTTTTACACGTCTCCCCCAGGGATACTGCCACTCACCAACCCTTGCTCACTATGCGTTGGCGCAAGAACTTACCCGAATTTCCCCAGCCGAGGGGGTAAAAATATATCAATACATCGATGATATATTGATCGGCGGCCCTGATGCCACTGCAGTAGGACAGACCCAAACTGAAATAATTGATCATTTGGAAAATTTAGGGCTCCAAATCCCAGCAGAAAAGGTACAGCTTCCCTCTTCTGAGGTAAAATTCCTAGGCATTTGGTGGAGGGGAGGAACAGTATGTATTCCCCCCGAAACCTTAACTGCCCTTGAACAAGTAAAAATGCCTGGAAATAAGAAGGAGCTACAACATGCCCTAGGCCTGCTGGTATTCTGGAGAAAACACATCCCAGACTTTTCCATAATAGCCCGCCCCTTGTATGATTTGACACGCAAAAGAGCCACCTGGGATTGGACCCCCATTCATGAAGAGGCCTTAAAGTTGTTAATTTTTGAGGCTGGGGTATATCAGGCCTTAGGGCCAATACACCCGACAGACCCACTCCATATCGATGGGGTTTTGCTATTCATGGACTATCTATACATATGTGGCAACGCGGGCCTGAAGGTCCGACTCGTCCCATAGGATTTACTCACGCAGTTTTAAACGATGCAGAGAAACGTTACTCAATTTGGGAGAAGGGCCTTTTTGTGGGTTAGCTAGCTTTACAGGAAGCTGAGAAAATCATACGGCAACAACCAATTATTTTAAGGGGGCCATTTAAGGTTCTGAAAACCAATATTAGCTGGAACCCCCCCCCCCCGTGGGGTGGCACAGAGAGAGACAGTGAGAAGTGGTATGCTCAGTTAGATCACTACTGCCATGCACGCCCGGTAGAGGAGGAACACCCAAGCTGCTCCAGATACAGGATCCACCCTCTGATCACCCAGACCAGGAGCCTCCTCCCTCCTATATAAAACCTGCTCCCCCATTTGAATCCCACCTAAAGAACGTATGGTTCACTGATGCATCCTCAAAAAGAGAGGGGAAGGAATGGAGATACCGGGCAGTAGCCTTACATGTTGATTCAGGGGATCAATAGTGACTGAAGGTGAAGGAGTGCTCAGGTAGGGGAATTGATCGCAGTTTGGAGTGTGATAAAAAGAGAGGCTGAGAACAAAGAACCGGTATTCATTTATACAGATTCGTATGCAGTATTTAAAGGATGTACTGAATGGCTCCCCTTCTGGGAACAAAATCAGTGGGAAGTTAACCGGGTACCTGTGTGGCAGAGAGAAAAATGGGAACAAATTTTAGAAATCGCTAAACGGGACGTTTTGGGTGGGGTGGGTAGCTGCACACCAACAGGGAGAACACTCAGCCCATATTTGGAATAATCGAGTAGATTCGCTAACCCGTTTAGCAGCAATGTTGCAGAAGCTGAAGAAGAAAAGTGGGAACACCTGCTAGAATGGTTACACGTAAGACGTGGTCATTCAGGAGTTAAAGACCTTTTCAGGGAAGCCGTAGTAGGGGCTGGCCTGTAACTCGAGAGCTGTGTAACACAATCATCTCTGCTGTGGTCAGTGCCGTACCCGATTAGAAAGGCATCCCTTGCAGGAATCCCCTCTCCACTTACGGGATGGGAAAGGCCTGTGGGAAACTTGGCAAGTTGATTACATAGGGCCTTTTAAGAAGTCAGACGGGAAGCAGTATGTTCTTGTTGGGGTGGAAGTAGTGTCGGGACTTACACAGGCTGCTGCTGTTGCAAGGGCAACTGGGGACAACACAGTGAAAGGGTTGAAGTTATGGTTTAGTTATTTACCTAAACCCCAATCAATCCAATCAGACAACGGTAGCCACTTTACTGCCGGGGTGGTTCAGGAATGGGCCAAAGGTGAGGGAATACAGTGGATATTTCACACCCCCTACTACCCTCAGCTAACGGGATAGTGGAAAGGACGAATGGATTGCTGAAGCGTGTCCTCCGTCCCCAAAATTCCGGATGGAATACACAACTCCCTGATGCCATAACCAAAGTGAATAGCCGCTGGGGAGTGAATGGTTGCCCCTGACTTACGGCATTTTATCCAACACCCCCGTCTATTCTACCTGGGAAGGGAAAGGACACAGATCCAGCTAATCCACTCCATTATCCTGGACAACCCGTTTTGGTAGATTTGCCCACTGGACTTCTGGGGGAGGTCGACCTGTAACGCGTCTCACCCTGAAATGAACTTTACTTTTGATGGCCATTCCAGTATTGGCACTCCCAAAGTATTCGATGGGCAAACGTGACCATCCTACCGGGAACTTACTCCATACCCCAAACCGGTCCCTATTCGGTACCCTGTTCTTATTTTCCCTTTGACCCCTATTTTCACCCTTTAAAACAGCCAGACTATTATGAAGCCGACTATTCTTTGATGTAACCCTACCCTGGTGATCCACCTTCCGAATAGCGCGGGAACAGAGGAAATGAATTCCCCCTCAGACATCCAGTGGGTGTGGTCTAGGAATAAAACCTGTCCTAGAACCCCTGAAGTATGTTACTCCACCACAACATGCCTCCTCCACGCTGCTTAATTGTACAGGATTCTTAACTGTATAACGGGTCCAGGGGATCCCCCTATCACCTGGCTTGTGGAGGGGATAAGAATACTTATAAGGGATATGTGCACTTGTTGGGGATACCCATCTAAGGGATTTCAAAACAAAGACCCCCACTGTGAGGGAAAATATGATAAGGGCAATGCAGCAAGGGCCAGATACTGTGGGGTGCCACGTACCCACTATCCTCTAAAGGGCATTTCTCTTTCTTCACAACCAAATATCTATCTCATGGATTATAACGACACCTGGACTTGCCAGACAGCATCTATCCAGCACCCTTTGGATTAGCATGGGGATGCTCGAACAGAAAATTTTATTCATATCTTAATCTCCACGATCATGCGGGATTGCGATGTGGAGTAGTAACACCCTCGCTTTGTCCTAAGAGAATCTTTACTTATACGCACGCTCACATGCAACATAAACGATCCTTAGATCAGCCGATACAGGCATATGAATGGATCCAGGTGTCCAAGAGCCTGACTATTGGACCCTAGGAATGAGGGTCTCATTCAATTTACAAGCTCTGTTGCAGGACCCGGAATACTTAAAACCCACCAACATGCGTTGGAGAATCTAACCTGGCAGGTCCATGTGTTGTGCAAATTGGACCCGACGTGTTCGGAGAACTGAATGTACCACAGGTGTCTAAGATGACTCTACAAAACAGGTTAGCCTTGGATAGTTACTATTGAAAGAACAAGGAGTGTGTGGAATGTTGATCTAAGTGGATGGGGAATGCTGTGTTACCGTCCACAATGCCTCCACCTTGATCGAAGAAGCACGAGCGAAAATGAAAGAAGTCGCTGACCAAACCGGGGAACTGTTCCAAGCCCTACTACCTAAAGATTGGTTCGCGGGTTTGGACCCTAGGGGTTGGCTCCACTCAATGTTACGAAGTCTGGGACTCACGGGGTGGGAAAATGGCTAGCAATACAGGTCTTATAATGCTGTGTGGAATTTTGCTGCAATAGTTAGTATTACGATAGTGAAATGCATGATCTCTCGCCTCCTTTCCTCTCTCTCTCTCTCTCTTCTACTTCTGTCTGCTATGTATGGATCACTACCCTAGAAGAAGATGAACTCCACAGGAACGAGATTCGACCGACTGTTTGAGCCACGGGGTGGTGTAAGAGACTGAGGGCTGAAAGAGTTAATGTCTCAAACATTCGGCAAAGAAGGACCTTGAAGAAACTGAGAAGTTGAAAGAATTATTGTCTGGACAAAGGAGGACCTGGTGTGAAGGAATACCACACTAATGAGATAAGGTGTAGCTGGAAGGGAGGATCTTGGGGAGGCAGGATAGCGCTTTTCTGGGCCTTATCTTGAGTAATTGCTACAAGCCTGAGACAGCATCACCCCTGCATTTCTGACAGGAGTGGGGGGGGCAGCACTAGCCTCAAACCCCCCCAACCCCTCAAACCCCCCAACTCATTCTGAGAAGGTTCGAGAACAACAGACTACGCATGCGAAGTAATTAGCAGATGCAGTGGGACTAGTCAATAAATGGCGCACCTCAGAGGGGCTGGGCTCGGGGCGCCCACCATCCGACGGAACCGGACCAGAGACATCGCTGGAACCTAGGGTGGTGACCTTTCCTTTACCTCTATTTTTTTCTCTTGTCTCTATCTTTTAATTTAGCCCAAGGTTATACATGATATACTCCTTTAGACATAAACCGTTGACCAAGTCTGAGACTAGGACTGGACTCAGCCGCACCTAGACTCCTCTCTGAGAAGGAGTTTAGAAAGCAAGGGGTCCTTCTGACCTCATGACTCAACGGGAGGGCCTCCTGACCACTGACCAGAGACCCCTGTTGGCTGGACCAACGCTGGACCCTGGACTGATGATTGATTTCTCTCTCTCTCTCTCTCTCTCTCTCTCTCTCCTTCTCTCTTCCTTTTTACTGAAAGGCGGGATATCAAGTGATGTAACCTTACTGTTATTCAGTGATAACTTGTATGCCCAGATATTGAATGACAACTTGTACGCCCCAGTTACTGAATGAATAAATTGGCACAGTAACCCGAGTCACTCCTCCCTCTTCTCTGCCACTATTTGCTTATGACCCATAGCTGGGGTGCAGCATCGCTGCGGGCAGAAATTTGGGCCGTGACACCCTCAGCAACCCCACAACGGAAGGATCCTCTGAAAGACCGGGCAAGGTGGACAGCTGCTTAATGTCCTCTGTCTCCACAGCAGCTACACCAAAAGCCCACCGGTACCCTTTTGGGTCCTTGAAATACCCTCTCCTGAGGTAGTCTATGCCAAGGATGCATGGGGCATCTGGGCCAGTCACAATGGGGTGCTTTTGCCACTTGTTCCAGTTAGGCTCACTTCGGCCTCCAAGAAAGTTAACTCTTGGGACCACCCCTGTTACTCCAGAAATAGAAATGCATTCTGCCCCTCTATAGTTTGATGGCATCAGGGTGCACTGGGCACCAGTGTCCACTAGAGCCTTGTACTTCTGGGGGGCTGATGTGCCAGGCCATCGAATCCACACAGTCCAGTAAACTCGGTTATCCCCTCCCTCCAC
This sequence comes from Phoenicopterus ruber ruber, assembly GCA_009819775.1. Classification (NCBI taxonomy): domain Eukaryota; kingdom Metazoa; phylum Chordata; class Aves; order Phoenicopteriformes; family Phoenicopteridae; genus Phoenicopterus; species Phoenicopterus ruber. The sequence goes on from CM020247.1 coordinate 16,355,692, forward strand.
CTGGCTGGAGGCAGGGCCCCTCTATTCTGATTATAATACCCACTATCAACCAATGGGTTCGTGTGGGACACATGGGGTCGAATCTCATCCCTGTTTCTCATTTCTTGTAAGTACAAATCAGAAGCCCTTCTACCCCATCTGGGGAACTGCCCACTGGAGCAGCATTTTTCCTGGAAGAACCCTTATTTGTAGCTGTTTTCTTTTTCAACTCACGTACCCTTGCCTCTAGGGTGAGGTGGGTTTTCCATCCCACTTCCTCATGTCCCTCTCCATAGTCACGGAGGTAAAACCACAGGGTACCTCGCGGTGTGTACCGTTCTCTTGAGCAGGGGAAAATTTTCTCCTAATAGCTGAGATACTGGTCCGTACAGGTGGCAAGTAGGACCTATCCTCTTTGAGTTCCGGAAACTCCTGGCACATTCTTTCGGCCAGTTTTTCCACAGCCGAGACACAGGCCCGTAAGGAGGAAGAGATATTGTCTTCCTACTGTCGGAGTTGGTTAGCCACTGCACACACCAGTGGTGCCTCATCGTCTTTCCAACCCATTGCTGCCAATGAGTTGGCATACGATGATGGTGCACTATGTACAGACTTCCGCCACATGGGTCGGGTACATTGGACCTCATCTGGATCTACAGGTGTCTGCGGGTCATCCAGTTCATGATAAATCAATTCCCGCACAGCTAATTCCCTCAGAAACTGAATACCTCCTCCATATTGATCCACTTCTTTGGGTGGCATACAATATCTTCCTTAAAGAATACCTGTCCCTCACACCTGACAGGAGTCTCCTCCAGAGACTGTGGGCTTCTGCCTCTCTTCCAATTGCCCTGTCGATGGCCGCTTCCTTAGACAAGGATCCCAGCTGCCTGGCTTCCCTGCCCTCTAGTTCCAGGCTACTGGCCCCGTTGTCCCAGCATCGGAGCAGCCAGGTGACAAGCTGCTCACCTTGATTACGGCTGTAATCTTTTTGGATATCTCGCAGCTCAGTCAGGGATAGGGGTCGGGTGATTATCTCTGGGTCTGCCTCTCCCTGTTCTTGTGATGTCCTGGTTCATCCTCATCTTTTGTGGGGCGAGCTGATTTCTTTGTGCTTCTCTTCTTTTGTATAGGGGCAACTGATGATACGGCATGGGTGGATCTGCAGTACCTGTCACAGCAGCCACGGTGCTCATAGCTGGGGCTTGAACAGCCGCGGTGCCCATGGCTGGGACAGGGCAGCAGCGATGCCCATAGCAGGGGGTGGAACGGCCGCGGTGCCCGTTGCAGGGAGTGGGGGCAGCAGCGGTGGCCGCGGCGGAGGGTGGAGCAGTGGCGGCGGGAGGTGGAGCGGCCGCGGTGGCCGTGGCGGGGGGTGGAGCAGCTCCAGCGCCCATCGCGGGGGCTGGCGTGGACGCGGGGGCCGCAGTGGGGGCTGGACGGGCGCGGGGGCCCTGGCGGGACCTGGGACGGGCGCGGTGCCTGCGGCGGGGTCTGGCGCGGCCGCGGGGGCTGTAGCAGGGAACTGGGGTGGCCCTGCACCTACGTCTGCACTGATTTCTGACCTTAAGCAAGATTTGACACAAATTTATTCCGAGTACTAGGAATAGCAAGCCGTCCGAACATCCCAAAGGTATTCGAAGTTCTAATAAGCTCCCATAACTAACCAGGAGGGCAACGAGCAAGCAAAGGAAGACATTTCCCCCTGGTGACCCTCCGGGAAGGAAAAATAAAAGCAATAATTACTGATAGTCCCCACCAGATGCTCCTGAAGTACGGAGCTCTAACCGTTGGCGCTGCTTCGTTCTGCACATCGCCCTCCCCCATTGTATATGAATACAGGTAGTAAACTGGTCTAAACACCAATGATTTTATCACGCCACAAACCAGTGCTAAACCACACACCGAAGCAATAATCTTAATCCAAAACCCAGAGGTAACAAAACCATGCATAAACACTGACAAACAGCATACAGTAAGGGTGATACACAATATAACTCTGAGAAGCACTCTGTAAACAATTCAAACAACATTGTGACCAGCAGCAATTAAAGTAATACAATGGATGCTTATAACAAATTGTTTTAACACACTCTGGTCAAGTCTCTTGTTATCTCAACCCTTTGAGCCTGACCGGGGCTTCAAACCCTGGACCCTCAATCTGATGCTCTCTCGGCTGAGCTAGCTGGACCCTCTTGAGCCCCACGTTGGGCACCAAAAAGGACTGTTGTGGTTAACCCCAAATTGTAACCCAATACCACGCAGCCGCTCGCTCACTCCCTCCCCCTCTCCCCGCTGGGGTGGGGAGGAGAATTGGAGAGAAAGAAAACTCACGGGTTGAGATAAAAACAGCTCACCAGGACAGCAAAGGAAAAAATACAAATATATTAATAATGATAATATATATAAGGATAATAGAATATATAAAACAAACGATACACAATTTCTCACCACCTGACGACCGATACAGCCTGTCCTGAGCAGCAGGCAGGGAGCAGGGGTATTCCCCCCCACCAGCTATCCAGAACAGCAAGTTCCAGGGAAAGCAGGCGAGGGAACAAACAGCCGAACAAAACGAAATGGAAAAAAAAAAGGAAAAATGGAAACAAAAAGCAACCCGAAGGGAAGCTAAGGATTAAAGCAAGTTAAGGGTCTAAAAGCCTAGTGGCCCACCAGCCGACCCTCTCTTATACTGGCATGATGTCTATGGTACTGGAATACTCTCTTTGGCCACTTCGGATCAACTATTCTGGCTCTACCCCTCCCAAGTTTTTGCACCTGCACGTTAGCAAAAACTGCAAAATGTCCTTGGTGGTTCAGCAGCAACCAGCAACATCAGTGTACTATCACCATTCTTCTCACACTAAATCCAAAACACAGGAGCTGCTGAAGACAAAACTAGCTCCTTCCTGGCCTAAACCAGGACAGCCATGCAATTCCTTTTTCTTTGATCAAGTGCATTTGAAGTTACTATTAAACACATAGACTAATACTGAGGACTTGAATATTTTGGATACTAGTGATGGTACAGCCGGTAGAAGAGTTCCCAGTCTTTCGCATGTGATGATGTGAAGAGGTGATTTATAACACCTTTCATTGGAAACTTTTAAATGTACTTACAAACAATGAACTACATTGAACAAAACAAGCCAATACAACCTCTGCTTTAAAAAATGGGGAAATGTTGATGCAGGTTTTTTAAACAAGAGGAACAGCTGATCTATTTCCATTCCCTTTCCAAAACCTCATAACTAAATCCCCTCTTGTGAATTAATAAGTACTGTTCACGAATGTACTTTTCAGATAACTCAGGGACCAACCATGTTGTAGTCATTCTTCTGGTGTTTCCTGAGAGGTGGGATATGGTACACCACCAGGAAGTGTGGTTTATTAAATTAATTATCTGTGGTAAATGCAAATTTGAAGATATGAGGCACTTACATACTTCACAATTTTAGACAGCTTTCTGTGATTCTGTCTGCTTTTATTTTAGTTTGTGGATTTACAATTGATATTTTAAAATATGAACGTTATCTAAAATGAACAAAATTCGTTCCTAAAGGCAAAGTTAGCTTATCCATTTTTACATTTATCTTTTCATCACACTGTTGACTTATGAGGCTTTTTTAATGCATGAATGTTTTGAGATGGTTGACTTTTAAAGAAGCAACCAAATCCTCAACCATCCATATTCTGGCATAGCTGCTATTGAGAAAAAGTGCTTCTAAGAAACCTCGGTATTCTGAAACGTAGCAGAGGGATAATGTGTGATTAGTAAAACATGTAGAGCATCAGTGGTCTTTCATTTATAGCTAGGGAAATTTTTTTAGTAACATCATTTAAACAATTTCTGTAAATTTGTAAAACACTTGATTTGGTTGTATTCTAAAATAGGCTCAAATAGTATCTTTGTTTTCCTGCTATAAACAGATGAAGATGCAAAATTAGATTCAAATTTGGAGTTTCCTTTGGTTTGGCAGGAACAGGGCAGCAGAAATTTGAGCCATCTTGGCTGGGTGGTGTCAGTTTCTAGATAAAATTTCAAGTATTGATTTTTTGTATTGAAAACATGCCTATTAAAGGGAGTCTGTCTGTCTTGTTTCAGCTGAAATGAAGATACTTGCTTCAAAAGAGTGCATGTTCACTTCAGTGCCTTGAATTATTTTATCTTCTGCCCCTGCCAGTTCCTCAGAGCCTGTATTTATTATTCCTTTAGTCAATTTATAAAGCTTATGTTGAGCATTTGAGAAAGAAATTAGTTCAGGTAACACTGGAAGGTGAGAGATGTTATTTACTTAAGATATCTATTGCTGTTATCAAGGAAGCACATGCTTAACTGTGTGGTATGTATGCTAACGTACTTTCCATGTGCTGTTCATGTGTATGGTATACATTCATGTACTCTGGGCATATGGTCCCATTTAGTGGCACTTTTGGTTAGCTCTTCACATCCAGAGCTCATTAGTCTCCCATTCCCAATGGAGAACTCTTGAAATTTTATTCTTTTTCCATCCTGAAGTACAAATTTTCCTTCAGGAATGTGATTGGTGAGCTAGAAATTGTCATGCTTACCTTGGTGGTACTTGTGGATACATCACAGTGTTGTTATCCTTTTTTTTTTTTATGGTTGGTCTGACTTTGATAGAAAAAGAAAGTACTGAGACTGCACATCAGCAGCTTTGGAGAGGAGGTCCAGTACAGGGGGCTCATTGTGTGGTACCAACCGAACAGGGCATAAAAGCCTCCAAGCATTTAATGGCTGCTTCCATACTGAAGCTGGGAGTCATGTTGCATATGTTGTATTTGCTTTTAATCTCAGAATGGCCAAGGGAAAAGCTAACACTCATCTTTTGTCTGTTGCTTTAAACCTCTTCCATTTTCGCAGAGCTGCCCTGCCTTTCAACTTTAGAGGATTGTGAAGGAAACTGCTAGACACAGCTTGGGAAATGTTTGATTTTGCTCAGAAGAGGCTGGAACTGATTGTATTGACCTAGCTGAGGTCAGGCTTTCTGAGTACTTGGTGAATAGGAATTTTCCTCTGTAAAACTGGGTGGAAAATAATATTTCAGTCACCTACGGAAGTCTAATTCAATATATGCATTTTTTAATATAGAATTGAAGACACAAATTCAAATTCTTGAAACACAGTAAGCCTAGATAATAGTTACACCATGATTTGTCTATGATATACTTTCAGGTGCTTTCAGGAGAACTGTAGTTGTTAAGAGTGAGAGGAAACAGTTTCCATTTGGGGGGTTAAAACAAACAAAAAAAAAAGGAACCAGAGTACATTAAATAATGCTGTGAGTATTATATCTATTTCTCTTTCTCATCAGGAGTGATTACTGAGTAATATTGTCTGGAGCTTTTCTTTTTAAGCACTGTTGAGTTCATGTTGATGAGAGTTTGGGGTCTTTTTAAAGTTGTCTCAGAAGCTGACTGGCACTTAAGAGATGTAGTCTTCCATTCCTTTGTAAAACTTTGCTTGCTAACTTTATGGGAAAATATTAGCATCAATTATAACAGGAACTGATGCTGGAAAGTTTTAATAACTAGGAATAGCTATAGACAGCCTTTAGCTAGGGAATATTTGTATTTTAAGTTTATACGAATCTGTTGATCTAAAATGAAAGAAAATTACTTTTCTTAAAAGTGTTGAAAGACAGACTACCCATTTGGTAGTGATAGTGTTGCAGTGCCGGTGGAGATCTGACTTAAGTTTATAGAGGTATTATGTAGGGTAAGAGGAAATGAATTGAAATGTATGGTTTCCATCCATCAAGATTATACATGATATATATACTTAGGATCACATATATGAGAAGAAATTAGTTCTGCATGTGCAGAAATGCAAAATATAAGATGGAATGTTAATTTAAAAAACCCTAATCCAGCATACCTGATGTAGTCACTGTTTAAAGCCCTTTTTCAGCAGCAACCGCCCCATGCCTGTTTTCAGTTGTCATAAAATTCTGGAGGAACATCCAGGCACTTTCTTTGTGGATTATTTGAGAGCACAGAATTGCCAGAGGGTCTCTGGGTCCCAGAGTCTGGTCCCCAGCTGTTGAATGCAGCTATACAGTAGATTTCTAGTTTTAAGAGATTTGCAGAGTATCTCTGCCCACCACGACACACAACTCAGAATGCTTCCCAGTGCCACCCACTAAACTCTAGATGTCTGTTTGTGTCTTAAGACACACTATATCTGTATTAGGTTCCAATATACAAAAATAACAGCTTGGTTTTTGCATTAATCCTTTGTGTTTTAATTTGTTAGGGTGGGATAATAATCAGTGTTCTCAGAACTTAGTCTCATTGTGTTTCACCACACAGGTGACTTAAATCTTTGGACACCGACAATGCCTGTCGATAATTTATCATTATATTGTGTAAATATGTTCTCTGTATAGGGGTGCACTCAAACTGTTGGAAAAAAGTAATCAGAACTATATGTTTTAGCTCATTGTGATAGATCACTATCTGTACAGAGAGGAGCCAGCTACAAATCTTGTTTAAAAGAAGCCAAGACTCTGTCTCATGGGTGTGATTGTCCTGATCACTGTGTTCAGGACTGTAGAAATTGAGTTTATTTTATGAGGAGTAAATCAAACTGCAGCATTACAGTTGGTGCATTACTCGATAGGAATGGTATAACTGTAAATGAGAGTGCAAAATCAGCAAAAATTTTATTAGATAGCATTGTTCAGTATTTGGAAGAGAATACAGCTTTTTTCACAGGTTTATAACAAACCATATTCCAGTCCAGTAACGCCAGCCATTAAACAGCATCCTTTAAAATCACCAGGGCCAAAGAAAGTGCGTCCAGAAAATATGGAAAAGCTGAGCAGTGAGTTCTCTGCTCTTTTAGTGCTATTTACATCCCCATCCTTACTCCCCTCTCCCCCCAATTTATTTATTTATATTTTTTACTTCTGGAGACGTTTCAGAGACTAGAAAATGACATCAGTGTTTTGTCTCTAGTTTATTGGATTACATGTGATGACTTAATGTTGTACAACACAGACTTGTGGGCTGGATCTAGGTTTTGTTGTGGGCTGCTGGGGAGGAGAAGTTAGGAGGACGAGTGGGTGGACTGCGCTGTCAGCCCTGAACAGTTTGATTGCTATTGCTGCCTTGAGGAGGTAAGAGCAGATTGATGGTGGTGGGCAGTGATACACAAGAAAGTCACTGGCTCCTCTCCTATCGCCAGCAGCTTCAGCCTGACCCTCTGCATCAGGTTGTGGTAAGCAGCAATATTTTGCTCCTTGAGTAGTGGGTGCTACCTGAAGACTGCACTCTGCCTCTGCCAGGGAAAACATACTGGGTGGGCTGGATGGAAATGCTGGAAAAGCCAGACTTCAGGGTAGGACATCATGCTGTCCATGATGGGATTGAATTAATAGGCACTGAAAGAAGTGTATAAAACTAATACTAACTAGGATGGGTTTGTTGAAAATTTATCTGATAAAATTAACTTGATAATGTTTTTACATGAAGTGACAAGTCAATAAAGATGTAATAGGCTTAGGTCAAGTATTTAACCTTTCAACACCCATTTTTGTTCATGAAGTAGAACAAAGCAAAATTGAAGAATGACCTGGCTAAATGACAGGTGCCTAATGTAACTGTAAATACAGAGTTGTCATTGTTTAGCTGGGTTTGCAGATAAGCTGCTGACTCTTCACTGATCTTTTTATTGGTGTGTCACGGATGGAGTGAGTGACCACTCATAAGAGAGAAGCATCAATATACTTTATTGATATAAAACAGTGAGTTAACAAAGTTCAATGGTAAATGCGACAGTGTTTAACAAGATTCAATGGCAAGGTACACTGGATTATTTACTGCATAGAGGACAGGGTCAGACAAAACTGTCAGGAAGACCCTCCCATTGAGTCATGAGGTTCAGAAAGGACCCCTTTGCTTTCTAAACTCCTTCTCAGAGAGGAGTCTAGGGGCGGCTGGATCCAGTCCTAGTCCCAGACTTGGTCAACGGTTTATGTTTAAAGGATTACATATGCACAATCAATCCTTTATATCACTTAGCTAAGATCTCAAAGTTTAGCATGCCCTTAGTCACTTACTGAGGATCTGTTGTGGCAAGGAATCTCTTAACCTCCGAGGAGTAACCTTGAGAGGTGTCCCTACTCAAGGGGAGATCCTGACATGCAGCCCACTGCCATGCAGGAAAGCTCAAGAGGCCCTGGGCTGTCCACTATTTATAGAGTAAGGTGATTGGCCTATAGTCATATTTGCATACCAACTCCTTGCATTCCTGATACTCAAGGCTTGATTATTTCCAAGGAGCTAAAAACCAATGGCTCCAGTAAAAATTGGTGGAAGATGTACTGCTCGCCATCCCTGACTGCTTTTTATCATAGATCAAAGGGAAGTAATCTTGGTTTTCTTAAACATGCTAGGATTAAAGGTAAAATTCATCTATTCTCTAGTGTATCTTTTGCTTTTGGTGCTTGCTTAAAGACTGTTTACTTGGAGCTGTGCTAATATATGTTAGTTTTTCTAAAGAGATTGTCAGAAATTGATTTAAAAAAAAAAGGGTTTGTTTTCTAAAATTGGTAATCTTCTCCTGAAGAAAGATAAGAAAAGACTATGCTCTCTGCTAGTTGAGATTTATCCAGCAATTGACTTCAAATGTTTCACCAGGTAAATTTTCAGGGATTTCTTTGTTAGGTAAGATTGTAAAGACTTTAATTGAGAAAATAGATTTAAATTAGTTTCTCAGATCATAAAGAATCAGAAATAGCATTCAGACCACCAGGTTCCTACTTGATAGTTAAAGTAAACCTTAAAAAAAGTTACTTCATGTGCAAATACTGCCATTTGCTAGTGGCTATTGTATGTATTTCTACAAAGGAAATGGGCTGCAAATAGTTTTTAAGGCTAACTGACTTATACTTTCTGCAGACTGAAAATGTTAATATTTAAATACACAGACTCAAGGGGTTAACTTCTCTTTAAGTGATTATTCAGACTGGTTAAATATTTTGCCAATTAAGAAGCAATAGATTTTGGCTGACCCTCTAGAGGTGGGTGGGGATTGTTAGAGCTTGATCATTTATAGGTTACACTTGCTGTAAGGGGCTAATATTTATTGACTGAATTCTTGGTTTTAAGAGAACTTTTTCTGAAATACAGTGGGATCTAATTTTATTTCACATTGTTGTCAGAGAAGGGTTGTGTCTTGTTTTGTTTTTTCCCTCTAAATGTTGAAAATACTTTAAGTTACTGATACAATTAACTAAAGATCCATGGAGCTTTGCTTGCTAGAGATACAGATGCACAGACACAGAAATACATATGTATTGTATATGTGTATTGTATATGTGAATTAATTTGATTTAAAACCAACTCTTTTGTGGATGGGTTTAAAATCTGGAATATCTTGGAGACTGTTTTGGATTTATCCTGCATTAACTGAGAACTGAGCTTCACTGTATTTAGTGTGTAAGTAGTATACTGGCCACATGAGGCTCAATTAAGGCCCCATCAGATTTTCTCTGCAACACCTGTAATAGGAGTTTGACATGGAGAGGAGAGCTAGAAAGAAAAGAATTGGGTTAGTTTGGCATCTGATCAGGAAAAGGAGCAGATTTTTTTCTTCCTTTGTAAGAAGGTGGCTGGTTGTAGCCAGGAAAAAAAAAAAAAGAGAGAAACATTTTTCTGAGAAGGTAAGTCTTGCTGTGATTGGGTAGGAGCAAAGCAGTGGGACTCTGCTAAAGGCACACAGGATGGCCTTTTCTTGAGTGCTTTTTCCCCTTTTATTTGGGATGCTTGTCATCTCAAAGGAACATAGCTGAAGAATGTCTTGTGACCTTGTGAACTAAAATATCCCTCTGTTTCCAATGAGATCCAATGCATGCAGGTTTTTGGGAAGTTTGAAGTAGCCAAGAGTGCCACCAGGCTGCTGTTTGAGGAGTTGTGGCTGGTGGTTTACTCATGGCATGTGTGCTGTTGGACTGAATGCTATTATCCTACTTATGCCGTTTTTGTTATATGCCTGTTTTTCTGTGCAGTATGACTTCATGTGTTTCTGTTGCTCCCAGAATTACAGGAAACTTTGTGTCATTATTTCATCTGTTACAAGAAGTATTGCATTTATATTACCAACTTGTGGTAAATTTGTGATAACTAGGTGCTGTGTTTGAAAGCTTGGAAATTCTTTATAAAAGGGTGGGGTTTTTTTGTTTGGTTTAGTTTTTGTGTTATTTTTGTAAAATCTGCGCGCTCTTAAGAGAAGAGCTTGCTAATTCTCTTGCTTGCAAAGAAGGATGCAAATGAAATCTTATCTGAAAAAAAGATTTCTCTGTCTAGATTGAGACAGGAGGTTCCTCCAGTGTCACAATTTACTTTTTTTTATCACTTAAAAGGATAAAGTCCTGTTTTCCATAATGGCCAGCTCTTGATGTTTCTTAGCTTCAGAGGGTATTCACCCTTGCAGTACTGAAGCTTGGGTATCAAGTTTACCCTGATGTCATTTTGGCACTCTCCTTTAAGTAGGACTATTTAGATGGTATGAGGAATTTTTTTTTTTTTTTTTTTTTTTATTTGACCATTGAAGAACTTTTGCCAATGTTCACAACAGTGGTAAATGGGCAGGCTTTTTTAAGTGTTATCCCTCTAGATTTAAAAATCGCACAACAGAAGTTCTTTATCACTTGGGGCATACTTCAAGTGATCAGATATGTGTTCAGATATGATCAGATAAATTAGGTTGTTAACTGGTAGACAAGTTCAGGCTATTAAATTCCTGTTCTTTAAGCTTGTAAACTGCTATTTAAAATACATGTGGTCTTCTAAGAGATTGTGGATGCTTGCATAGTGGAAGTGAAAGATGCAGGTTTATGTTTTGTTGTAACATTAAGTATTCTAAAGAAAGGTAGGTCAGTAAATCATTAGCAGTTATTATTGTGCACTTTAAACTTAATTTTCTTAAACAAAAGCAGATAAATGGCAGGCACTAGGTTTAATATTCTGTGGAAGCATCATATTTTCTAACTAAACCGTGAAACATGCATTTGTCCCTGAAAGGGGATAATTTTATGCACATGTTTGTAAACTACATCCATTTGTTGGTTACTGTGCAAAATACTGTGAATACATCTGTGTTAAAATATTTAGGACACGTAATGCCAGCATGCCCTCATTACTTAATTTACAGATGTTTTATTTTAATGAAGTAGTGTGCTACAAACTTAACCGTGATTATGTTACTCAATAAGTACAACAGTAACATAAACAAAACCATACTCTTCAGTCAGTTAAAACAAACAAGCAAGCTAATAACATTTTTAGGTAGGTCTCTCTTAAATCTGAATGAGTTTCTGTTTATTTTCTGCCATAACTGCAGAAAGCCTTAGCATGAGCACTTACCAAGACCATGTATTTGTTCACTACTGCAGTCTTAATAGAAAGCAGAGATGTCTAGAGTAATCGGAAAAAAATCAATGTGTGGGCCTGACTCCTGTCAAATGATACAAGAAAAAATATTACAGATGGGGCAAATTAGAAATGTTTTAAAATCCAATAGATGAAGCAACCTTTTCCAATGGTGCTTGAAGTGGGCAGTCTTGAGAGCGGCCCAGTGTCTAGATCCCCCAGACCCAAGTGAGGGTGTACCCCTGCTCGCAGCGGGGGGGGGGGGGAGTGTCTTGCCTCCCTGGCTCCACTCCTGACCAGCCCTCCTCTTCCCTTCTCCCAAAGTAACTCAAGAGAAAAATATCCAGGCTTTTAAATGTAGTGTCTTATTAGGAGGGTCTGTCAAGTGCTGGTGTAAGGGAAGGGAAGAGATAGGACTGAGTGGCCAGGCGCAGGGCAGTGGAAAAGGAGAGCAAGAGGGGGAAGGTCTCTTTCATGTTCCCTTTTGGGTGGCAAGAAACCTTCAAACTGTTTTGGCTGCTCCTGAAACTGCATCCTTGGGGTTACTTGAAGGCCTCTTTCTTCTACCATATGCTTTCCTTTTGGGTGCAAAAGGGGCAACTCATCATTTTGATTACAGGAGGTCAGTGGATACAGGAGACTATAAGATGTATGAGAGTTTTAGGAACAGATCTCAGTCTTGGCTGCCTGTAAAGGCCATGACATGACTGAAATCATGAAACCAGCCTTGCTGCGCTTCAGATTAAAGTGTTGCAATCTGCTCCCCATCTTATTTCTACTTCCAGATAATTGGGGACAAGCACGTCAGGACACTGTCTGTCTGACACATCTAAATAAATTCTTAATGCAGAGATTCCTCTTCAAAGCATTCCCCCTTTACCCTCCCCAGCAGTTAGGTTTCGCAGATGGAAGGAAGCCATTTTGTTTTCACAACTTCTGTTGTTACTGTTTGATTCTCCCCTGGGTATCTTTTTTTCCAGGATTACAGTAGCAGTAATGTTAGTTTTGGAAAGAGGAAAATACACTGGTCTGTTCCTGGAAATCATAGTAGTGCTTTATGCAACAAGGAGAGCCGTGGTGCTGTATGTAGTACTCTGGATTGAGGAGTGACTGGGAGATGTGGCACTGGCCGTGCTAAGACGAGTGTTTCCGGGTACAAGGCTATGCCCTAGAAAAACATTAACGGAAGACACAGTTGATGGCAGCGAGGAGTAAGTGATATCACAGAAACAAAGCCTAGCTCCTCCTGAGACCTATCAAAATATTTGCTGTCTTGCAGAGACATACTCAATGGTTGAGTTACTTATCCGGTGACTGTGGATGTCTGTCTTCTGTGTCCTCATCTGCTGTGGGGACCATCCACTTCATCTGTTGACAGCAGAGAGCAACTTCTGTTGGAAGGGATCTTCCTGATTCGGTTCAGAGGAAGGGCATTCGAGGGTCTGCTCTATTTTACCCGCTACTCACTGAGGTGCTCTTGCCTACATGCAGCAGGCATGCACTGATGAGTATGTCAATACTTGTTACAAAAGCTGCAGTTATTCCTGTCCTGCAGAGTGATTCTCCTGTACCAGGTGAATCAAAGTTTCCCATTTCTTTGTGAACTGTCCATGCACTTCTTGCATTTATGTGAAGGAAGACTTGACCAATGCTTGTGTGATGGTGCCGACGGGCAGAGCAGCTCTCACAGTGAGGCGGAAGTACGTAGCACATCATGAGTCTTGCCAATGGGTTTGTGATTGATCTCTTTGCATCTGGAAACTGCAAATGATAATCCCATTCTGCCAGCCAGCGTGTGAGGACACAGTGGGAACTGGTGGAGGGTTTTTTGCTTGCTTGTTTGGCTTTTTTAAGGCTGTATTTGGATAAGTGTGTGTGTTTTTTTTTTTTTTTTTTTTTTTTTTTTTTTTTTTTTTTACTCAACTTTTCAGTGGTCTCCCATAATGGAACAAAAGATAGGACTGAGACCGTGGCCCTGATACTGTTTATACCTTTCTGGCTGGAGAATTCATTGCTCTTTGGTTTGTTTAATGAAACACAGAGGCTTTGCTAATGCACCTTGGCAGAGGGAGTTTCCTGGTGAATAGCAGGCTTCGATTTGGATTCATGTAGATTTAAAAGGAATGTTTGGATGATGTGGTACATTGCTGAGCTAGGCTCCAGAAAGAAGTCAACAAGTGGTGTACTGGTTTATGTAAAGTCCAGCAGTTAAATACCATGTTAAACGTGAAGCATAATCTTAATGACTTTTTATGAGAGTTTTGGGCAAAAGAATGATGATGATATACTGATGATGTTAACACATGCAAGAAAAGTATTCTTTGCAAGGATCCCAGCATTAAATGTTTCCTTAAGGCACAAATTTTATTCCAGCCTTGCAGTTTATAGATTGTGACTTCATTTTTCCCAACACTATATTAAAAATGTCTTGCTGTATCTTGAGATCTACTGCACCAGGAGATTTTATTTGAATTTGAGGACTTTCCTAGGAAAAATAAATGTTTCTAAATCATAAAACCACTCCTTGTAACTGTCATGCCCATTCACTCTCTTGTATTAATTCAAAAACTGTTCCTTCTTCATTTTAATATCAATATTAAGTCCTTTAGGAACTTTCTGCCTGGAACAATTATACAACATGAGTAAGGATCTAGTTGTCTGTCAAGTGCTAGTTCAGTATTGTGTAGTTTTCTTTTTCAGTCTTGGTCCCTTATTTACTGCAGATGTTATGTCTGTCTAATTTCTGGGGGAGCACAGGAGAGGGAGAAAAATCAAGGGGGAAAGAGCAGATGAAAGAGGAGAATGCTCGTTTACCATGTGCTGTATGTCCACACCTGAAGACTAATTCTCTCCTCTGCTTCCTGGAGGCACAGGTCCCATTCTAATGGCTCTGTGGACCTTTATGTAAGGAGAAAAGGAAAACTGTAATGTTTACCTGAAACTTTATTTTCTTTAAAAGATAAGTTTGCATAGATTCAGCTTAGTTATCTTGCTAAAAAGCAGAAATTGACCTTTTAGAGTTTGAATTTGTTTTAGGTAGAACATATCCTGTTTTGCAGAAAGAGAAATGAATTAAAGTGTGCTTAAAATAACTTGCTATTTAGGAAAGCACCTCTTATACTACATATACCCTGTATTATCTAGTGATACAGCTTTTCCAAAAAGTGGTGAGGTGCTAGGAAAGTGACCAACCTTATTAACAGATTTGGATACAAGTGACAAGCAGGCATTTCAGATCTAATTTTCCTTTGTGGCAGGTTTAACTTTTGTTCCATTGCTTAACAGTGAGGAATTGGATTCACTGCTACCTTTTGACTTTTCCAGCTGCACTCTTACTCCTGCTCAATCTGTGCTATCTGTGGCTTCAGGCTATTCCAGGCTTCAATACAGATGAGAAAGCAAACAACCCCTGCCACCCAAAACCAAACTAAAACAAAGCTGCTCTAAAAGAGTTTTCCATGCCTTTTTTTTTCTCCTGCTCTGACATACTCTGTCTTGGGATTTGAGATATTCTTTATTCAAGTTTATATGCTATCCTCACCCAGCAAACTTTAAAGAACTAACAATGCATGACTAATTGTCTTTGCTAATTAGGTGGGACTGAACTACATCTTTGTGGGATGTCAAAAGAAAATGAGTTTGCTTTATAGTTTCAAAAAGGGGGATGATTTTGGTAAGGAAAACTTTACATCCAGTGCCTAGAAAATTTCCAGAAATTATTTGAGAGGCACAAATAAATTTTTGAAATGAAACCTTGGAATTCAAAGGTTGTATAAAGCATACTTTCTATCAGTAATCTGCATATACTTCCTTTCCATCTTTGTCTTTTGAATATTTTATTCTTGCTCCTTCCCAGGGTTCCTTATTTTTGAGGAATTTGAAAATACAGAAAGAAGAAAGCAGCAGTTGATCCTGGTGTTACACAAGAACATCTGTCTGGAGTTTCAAAGGCAGCTAGCTATCAGCTAAGGCAGATCTTCTGTCTGGCTGTGTAAGGATTGTGTGAGTTTGTTGTGTCTATATTGAAGCTGCTATTGTTCTCCTGCTGTGAAATGACAGATGGATGTGTCTATCCTGAGAGATTTGCAACTTTTGGCTGACTTGTGCTTTCCTAATTCATGCATAATAGAGCTTGCTCTAGTCCTTCAAGAGGGAAGAAAAACAAAAATAGAAAAAAAAAAACCTGACACAAATGAAACACATGGTGCCAGGCTGTATTGTGAAATCGTCAGAAGTATATTCCTTTCTTCTTTTTGAAGATGGATAGGTTATTTTTCTGAAGGGGAGCTATCAGCTTTTGGTTTATTTTTGTAAGGATGTAACATATGCACTGCATATGTATGTATATAGTTTCCTTTGACTTAGATAAAAGAAGTTATGGTGCTATTCTAGAGTACTCACATAGCCAACCAGTACTAAAAATTGGGATCCTAAAAAAAATAATGATGGAGACTGAATTTATTGACAGGTTGGGAGGGGAAGGTGTATAATTCAGAAATACGTGTTTTGTTTTCTAATGACGAGAGTTAGCATGTCATTAGAAACATGCTAATTAGTTTTCTAATGACATGAGTTTCCTTTACTTCATATGTAGCATAAATGTATGTTAATTGGGGTAATTAATATATTTTATGTATATGAAAACAGGGTTTGTCTGGCAAAGTCTTATTAAAAACATTCATCTCTATTCAGCACAGATAACTGCATTTTTGTCTTGAGTGAAATGATCCTAGCATTAAAAAAGGAGAAGGAATTAGCACTGGTTTTGGAACATCTATAGGAAAAGTGCTACTGAATTCATAGAGATCACTGTTACAAAGTAAAACTGGGTGCTGATGCTTACTCCTCAATTTGCCGTTGTTTAGTTCAAATGCTGGCATTTTTGCTTCTATAATGTTTCATCTGCAAGTTCGTGAATTGTTAAGTCTGCTAAGGCAATCTGTTGGTCAAGTATGCACCACTGTAATTGTTTAAACTGGGAGCTATAAACCATCCTTCTAGAGTGAAAGATCTGTTTAAACAAAGTGTTTAAACAAAGCCCTGTACAAACAAATACATAATGAAGAGCTATATATTGTAGAAGGGGAAAACATGCAATGGGCTGTGGGTCAAGGCACCGTCTGTCTTTTCTGGGATGTTTTGTTGTTATGTGAATGGTAGGTGCGTATTTTTAAATTACTAGAAAAACTACTATTAGTTAAATATTTGGCTTCCCTTTCCTCATGGTATGCTTTAGATGGGTGTGTTACAACTCATCCCTGTGTTACCTTTAGTTCTGTACAGAATAGTTGAAGGAACCAGACGAGGCAGTGTGACGTGTACCTGGACACACGGCGAGGTATTGGTGGAAGCACGTTGTTCCCGAACAGAGGATCAGTCAGAGTCAGCCAGTCAGTATGTCTCTTGCTCTTAAACTAGTAAGAGACTGTCCAATCGAATTCCTTCAACTGCTGTGCTCTGTGAAAAGCAATTTCTTTCTGTTAATACGTAACTTTATAAATCAAAAATAATTTGTTCAATTCAGTCCTGTGTATTTGAAGGCCAGTATAGGTATTATAACCTTGATCCTCTTCAGTAAACTTTTGATCCAAATTCCAATGAAAGGATTCCTGCTTACCTAAATTGATGTTTGCCAATGTGGATCAAGAATCCTTGCCATCTGTGTTTCTAAATGACTCTAAGATGTCATAGTAAAGGCATGGCTGATTTCAGCCAAGTCTTTGTTGAATGATAAGGTATAAATAGTTACTGCTGGCAAAAACCATTTCAAATTCTGAATTTAAATAATGAAACATGGACATTTGTCAGGAGTCATGAAAAATGTGCTGATCCAGTCCTCCTTCATCCATGTATGTTACTGTGGTTCTCTCTAGTATGCTAGTATTCAGTTCAGTTCTTCTAACTGGGTTTTGGGTAAGTCTCTTAACTGCTCTAGCACTCTACTGTCTGATGAAGATACATCACTGTATTGGCAGCATACAGAAGATGTGGAGCCTTGTACTTGCTGCACTGAACATGGCAAACTGAAATTGTGCTGTAACTGTGCGCAAGTAATATCGCGGGCCCCAAGCTGATCAAACTAAAAGAATAAGTATGGATATTTTACTGATGAATGGGCACTGGTAAAGGGAGTGACTCTGCTATTATACTTTCTGGGCTACAGGTAGGTTTGAAGCTACAATGTATGTGTTAACCTAACTCAACATCTGTAATGGCAGCTAGCATTGATGGAGAATGGAACCAGAGTGCATAAATGCCAGAAATTCTGTGTTGAGTAAAGTGGGAAAATACTATTTGACTTTTTGATCTCTATCTCTTGCTCTTGGTTTTCTTTCTCTTTAAAAACTTCCTTCTCTTTAATTTTTCTTCTATTTAAAAAAAAAAAAAAAAAAGAGAGAAGCACCTTTTGATGTGCCTTGAAGGCTAAATAGGTTAGTGTGACCAATATTTAAATTAGTGCACTTATGGTAGGGTTGTTACTGGCAGGCTACTTTAGCTGATTAGTATGTAACAACACATATTAGCAGAGTAATGTCGTCTTCATGATATACCGAGTCCAGTGTTCAGCCTACCTTCTAGGTAACCTGACATTTCCATTTGCTTCAAGGCAGGTACAGAAAAAAAAATTGTCTTCTTGCTATTCCTGCTGCGTTCTCTGTGTCCTGACAGGATGTCAGAATGACTTGTGGGTCTCCTGTCCCTGATAGGATGAGCTGCATCCCAGTCTCGTGGAGAATTTTTTAACTACAGGCCTTTCTAGGCACTCGCGTTTTGGGAAACCTTGGCAGGAAAGAGACAGTTCTGACTGCAATTGAGAGCTAACGGGATTTCCATTAGCACAATAGCCTCCCGCTATAGCAATAAAGGGTACCTCACACTGGACCAATGGAGACACCAACTTCCCCATGCAACGCTATAGGCTTGGGAAGGAGTGGCTGGAAAGCTGCCTGGCGGAAAAGGACCTGGGGTTGTTGATCGACAGCTGGCTGAATATGAGCCAGCAGTGTGCCCAGGTGGCCAAGAAGGCCAACAGCATCCTGGCCTGTATCAGAAATAGTGTGGCCAGCAGGACTAGGGAAGTGATTGTCCCCCTGTACTTGGCACTGGTGAGGCTGCACCTCGAGTACTGTGTTCAGTTTTGGGCCCCTCACTACAAGAAAGACATTGAGGTGTTGGCACACATCCGAAGAAGGGCAATGAAGCTGGTGAAGGGTCTAGAGCACAAGTCCTATGAGGAGCGGCTGAGGGAACTGGGGATGTTTAGCCTGGAGAAAAGGAGGCTGAGGGAGACCTTATTGTTCTCTACAACTACCTGAAAGGAGGTTGGAGAGAGGTGGGTGTCGATCTCTTCTCCCTAGTAACAGGCGACAGAACAAATGGAAATGGCCTCAAGTTGCGCCAGGGGAGGTTTAGACTGGATATTAAGAAACACATTCACTGAAAGGGTTATCAGGCACTGGAACAGGCTGCCCAGGGAGGTGGTGGAGTCACCATCCCTGGAGGTATTTCAAAGATGTGTAGATGTGGTGCTTAGGGACATGGTTTAGTGGTGGACTTGGCAGTGCTAGGTTAACGGTTGGACTCGATGATCTTAAAGGTCTCTTCCAACCTAAATGATTCTATGATTCTGTTACTGTGCTTTCCCAGCAGTGGAGCCAAAGGCAATACCTGAGCAGGCTGCTGCTTCCCAAATCCGGCCAAAGGGATTTACGAAGTTGTTCAGAAGTGTGTTCTTAAACATCTATTTAACCAGACTGTTTTATTGCCACTCAACATGCTTCTCAAGGTAAGCAATAAGGTTAGTGGCTTAGGATATTTTTTTCTTACTATCATTATTTATTTATTTATTTATTAAGATGTTTGACCCACTGATATCCCCTCAGGCAGCAAACTAGTGAAATTATTTTATCTAGATGGCCAGGAATAACCCTTAGTCAAGTCTCGTTTCTCATCATTTTCTTCTCTGTCCTCTCCAGGGACCTCAGCATACTATTTAAGCTCCTGCTTGATTAACTTATCTTGCTCTTTCACTGATTTAAATAGCTTACTATGCTCAGATAAGAACTGGGAGGTTGCTAAATTGAAAAGTCAGCATTACTCTTCTCTTTGTCAGGGACCCTTTAGTATGAATCTTAGAGAGTGATTTTGAGGACAGGAGGAGACTCTTCAGAGACCTGGGGAAGGGCAAACATAGAACTAGACTCCCTCCATCTTTCTTTCTATTTTTTTTTTTTTTTAAAAAGTGCTGTGGAAAATGAAGGGAATTATAAGCCAGTTAATAAAACCTTAAAGAGGAAAGCAATTATAAACTGGTCAAGGAAACCTTAATCCCCGCACATTTTTTTAACAAGTTATTAAACAGTTTGTCCTAGTTCTGGCTGGGATAGAGTTAATTTTCACAAGGAGCTGGGAGGGGACACAGCCAGGATAGCTGACCCAAACTGGCCAAAGGGATATTCCATACCATATGATGTCACGCTCAGTATATAAAGTGGGGATGGTGCCAGGGGGCGGGATCGCTGCTCAGGAGCAGGCTGGGCATCGGGTTCCGGGCAGTGAGCAATCTGTACTGTGAATCATGCGCTTAGTATATTCTGTTATTGTTTTTTCCTCTTTTCTCTTCCTTTGTTGTCCTGTTAAACTGTTCTTATCCCAGCTCACAAGTTTTGCCTTTCTTTTTCCTGATTCTCCTCCCCATCCCACTGGGGGAGGGAGGAGTGAGTGAGCGGCCGTGTGGTACTTAGGTGCCGGCTGGGGCTAAACCACAATAAGATGATCTTTTGAAGTCTCTTCTAGCTCTTCTTAAAGTTGTTCTAGTATAGGAGTTAAGGGAAACTAAATGGCTCTTGAAACAGGAATGAGCATTCATGTGGAAAATCTTAGGTCAGAGAGCAGTAAGGTGCTATATTTTTTCAGTGGACTTGCTTGTGACTAGAACCAACAGGAAGGTATTGGTAATCATGGGAATAGAGTTAACTGTCTAAAGACAGAGGCATTCTCAGCCATTTGGACCAATCTATAAGGTATGTCTCCCCTTATCTCTCCTTAATAACTGAAGTAGTTGTGCCAAAACTGTTGTCCTCTTGATTTTGTTTTGGTTTACTAATAGGAACAGGTTCTCATATGTCACCTGACAATCAGGAATCTCAGCTGCTACGGGCATCAGAGTCACGCTAGTTTTCCAGTCTGAAGTATTATTGTCATTCCTGATGGCTATTGAGCATAGCAGTGAATAGCATTTGGGCAGCAAATTCTGTCCCAAAGAACCAAATCCTATTTCATAACAAAATTAAATCTTGGTCAGTTTGGTTTTTTCCCCATTGTACTGGGCTTGCGTGGCAAGGTTTTGGTAGCGGGGGGGGGGGGGGGGGGGGTTACAGGGGTGGCTTCTGTGAGAAGCTGCTAGAAGCTTCCCCTATGTCCGATAGAGCCAATGCCAGCCAGCTCCAAGACAGACCCGCTGCTGGCCAAGGCTGAGCCAATCAGCGACGGTGGTAATGCCTCTCTGATAACATACTTAAGAAGGGGAAAAAAAAAAAACTGCTGCAGGATTATAGCGGCAGAGAGAGGAGTGAGAAGATGTGAGTGCAACAACTCTGCAGACACCAAGGTCAGTGAAGAAGGAGGGGGAGGAGGTGCTCCAGGCGCTGGAGCAGAGATTCCCCTGCAGCCCCTGGTGAAGACCATGGTGAGGCAGGCTGTCCCCCTGCAGCCCATGGAGGTTAATGGTGGAGCAGATATCCACCTACAGCCTGTGGAGGAGCCCACACCAGAGCAGGTGGATGCTGTGACCCTGTGGGAAGCCCATGCTGGAGCAGGCTCCTGACAGGACCTGTGGCCCCATGAAGAGAGGAGCCCATGCTGGAGCAGGTTTTCTGGCAGGACTTGTGACCCTGTGGGAGACCCATGCTGGAGCAGTCTGTTCCTGAAGGACTGCACCCTGTGGAAAGGGCCCACGCTGGAGCAGTTCATGAAGAACTGTAGCCCGTGGGAAGGACTCACGTTGGAGAAGTCCATGAAGGACTGTCTCCTGTGGGAGGGACCCCACGCTGGAGCAGGGGAAGAGTCTGAGGAGTCCTCCCCCTGAGGAGGAAGGAGCATCAGAGACAATGTGTGATGAACTGACTGCAACCCCCATTCCCTGTCCCCCTGTACAGCTTGGGGGGAGGAGGTAGAGAAATTGGGAGTGAAGTTGAGCCTGGGAAGAAGGGGGAGGGGTGGGGGGAAGGTGTTTTTAAGATTTGGTTTTATTTCTCATTATCCTACTCTGATTTGATTGGCAATAAATTAAATTAATTTTTCCCCAAGTCGAGTCTGTTTTGCCCGTGTTGGTAATTGCTGAGTGATCTCCCTGTCCTTATCTCGACTCGCAAGCCTTTCGTTATATTTTCTCTCCCCTGTCCAGCTGAGGAGGGGGAGTGATAGAGTGGCTTTGGTGGGCACCTGGCATCCAGCGAGTGTCAACCCACAACACCCATAGAAAGGATATCAGAGTTAATATCACCCTCATTTTTAGAAAAAGTTGTGAAAAATTCTGTACCTAATTCTTCTTGCATTATCACTTATGCAATAAGAACTATAACACTGATAAACAAACAAACAAAACCTAACCCCCTGTTGTGGTTTAGCCCCAGGATAGTGTTCCGGGCAGTGGCATGGGGCACGGGATATGTTTCCAGCCATCCGGTGGTTGCTTCCACCATTGTAAGCACATGGCGCTTGCCTTGGCGGGTCTGTGGGAGTGTGATATAGTCAATCTGCCAGGCCTCCCCATATTTATATTCCAGCCATCGTCCTCCATACCAGAGAGACTTTGACCACTTGGCTTGCTTGATTGCGGCGCATGTTTCACACTCACGGATAACCTGTGCGATAGTGTCCATGGTCAAGTCCACCCCTTGATCATGAGCCCATCTGTATGTTGCATCTCTTCCCTGATGGCCTGAGGTGTCATGGGCCCACTGAGCTAGGAATAATTCACCCTTATGTTGCCAATCCAGATCCACCTGTGCCACTTGAATCCTAGCAGCCTGATCCACCTGCTGGTTGTTTTGATGTTCCTCAGTGGCCTGACTCTTAGGTACGTGGGCATCTACGTGGCGTACTTTTACAGCCAGGTTCTCTAGCCGGGCAGCAATATCTTGCCACACTGTGGCAGCCCAGATGGGTTTGCCTCTGCGCTGCCAGTTGCTCTGTTTCCATTGCTGTAACCACCCCCACAGGGCATTTGCCACCCTCCATGAGGCAGTATAGAGGTAGAGCACTGGCCATATGGGACTATTAAAGGGTGAGCGAGTCTTACTGATCACTCCCTGGCTCTCCAGTTGACGAATCAGCTTATGGATGGGAATGAGAGTTTTGGTTGATGCGCTATTGCTGCCAGTGAACTGTTGTGGTAGCAATCGGCACCTGTTGTTCTTCGACCCTCAGAAACCCCCAACCCTGAGCAGCAGCCACCCCAGAACATCAAGCTCCAGAGAGAGTGAGCGAGGGAACGAACAGCCGAACGAACAAACAAAAAGGCCTGAATGAACGAAAAAAAGGGAAAAAGAAGGGAAGTGGCCCACCAGCCAACCCCCACTTATACTGGGCATGATGTCTATCGTATGGAATACTCTCTTTAGCCAGTTTGAATCAACTGTACTGGGTATACCCCTCCCAAGTTTTTCCACCTGCACATTAGCAAAACCTGGGAAACTGTAAAATGTCCTTGATCATTTAGCAGCAACCAACATCAGCAGTGTATTATCAACATTCTTCACATACTAAATCCAAAACACAGTAGCTGCTGGAAAGAAAATTAGCTTCATCGTGGCCAAAACCAGGACAACCATCCAGCCTCAGGGCAGATCTCTGGGTGGTATTCTCAAACAATTTTTTTGTAACACTAAACAAGACCTGGGACACTTTCAGGAGACATAGCAATAAGAGCATGCTGGCTTGAACATCCCCAGGATATTAAGAATTCTCAAAAACTGTTGTAACTAGCCTGAAGGATAAAGAGAAGGTGAAAGAATGGGGGAAATTATCCCCCCTGCCTTCCCCATAGATTGAGAGTGATTATTTATGAGTTCTGAGATATGGCATCTGAGGTACGGGCATGACAGCAATGCCGCATACAGATACCAACTTAACCTCATGGCCATTGATGTTATCATATTATAACTTGATATTACACAGTACAGCAAAATGATAATCCTCACCATTCTCCCCGAGGTGATAAATAGCACCGCAGGGAATACCTAGTACATATAAGAATTTATATAACACAACCATGTGACTGTCACGTCCCAACTTTCTGCCCACAGCAATGCTGCGTCCCAGCTATGGGTCATAAACAAATAATGGCAGAGAAGAGGGAGGAGTGACTCAGATTTGCTGATCTACTTCGGTGGGATTGAGCACAAACTGTGCTAAGGTTCACAATTCAGGCATACAATGTATTCATTCAGTAACTGGGCGTACAAGTTATCACTGAATAACAGAAAGTTCACTAATTGCTAATCCCGCTTTTCAGTAAAAAGGAAGAGGGAAGGAGAGAGAGAGAGAAATCAATCATCAGTCCAGGGTCCAGCATTGGTCCAGCCAACAGGGGTCTCTGGTCAGTGGTCAGGGAGGCCCTCCCGTTGAGTCATGAGGTTCAGAAAGGACCCCCTTGCTTTCTAAACTCCTTCTCAGAGAGGAGTCTAGGTGCAGCTGAGTCCAGTCCTAGTTTCAGACTTGGTCAACGGTTTATGTCTAAAGGAGTATATCATGTCCTGAGAGGGCCGTCCTGGATGACTCACTTTGAGCGGGATACCCTTGGGCTAAATTAAAAGATAGAGACAGAGGAAAGATAGAGGTAAAGGAACGATCACTGCCCTGGGTTCCAGCAATGTCTCTGGTCCGGTTCTGTCGGATGGTGGGCGCATGCACCCAGCCCCTCTGAGTTGCGCCATTTATTGACTAGTCCCACTGCATATGCTAATTACTTCACATGCGTAGTCTGTTGTTCTCGAACCTTCTCAAAATGGGTCGGGGGGTTTGAGGCTAGTGATTTCAGTGCTGCCGCCACCCCCCCCCCCCGTCAGAGATGCAGGGGCAATGCTGTCTCAGGCTTGTCTGTTTTTTAAGCAATTACTCAAGATAAGGCCCAGAAAAGCGCTATCCTGCCTCTGCAAGATCCTCCCTTCCAGCTGCACCTTATCTCATTAGTGTGGTATTCCTTCACACCAGGTCCTCCTTTGTCCAGACAATAATTCTTTCAACTTCTCAGTTTCTTCAAGGTCCTTCTTTGCCAAATGTTTGAGACATTAACTCTTTCAGCCCCTCAGTCTCTTACAGTGACCCACCAAAGCAACATCGTGACCAGTGTAACTAATATAATAAGTCCATATAACAAATTTTTTGTCTCAATACACTCTGGTCAGATCTGTCATTATCTCAACCCTTTGTTGCCCCATGTTGGGTGCCAAAAAGGACTGTCGTGGTTTAGCCCCAGCCAGCAGCTAAGCACCACATGGCCGCTCGCTCACTCCTCCCTCCCCCAGTGGGATGGGGAGCAGAATCAGGAAAAAGAAAGGCAAAACTTGTGAGCTGGGATAAAAACAGTTTAACAAGACGGCAAAGGAAGAGAAAAGAGGAAAAAACAATAACAGAATATACTAAGCGCATGATTCACAGTACAGATTGCTCACTGCCCGGAACCCGATGCCCAGCCTGCTCCCGAGTAGCGATCTCGCCCCCAGCGCCATCCCCCCCTCTATAGACTGAGTGTGATGTCACATGGTATCGAATATCCCTTTGGCCAGTTTGGGTCAGCTGTCCTGGCTGTGTCCCCTCCCAGCTCCTTGTGAAAATTAACTCTATCCCAGCCGGAACCAGGACATCCCCCCCAAAACCACTCCATTCCTGTGTAGCTGGATTTGATTGGTGTCCTGGTTTCGGCTGGAATAAAGTTAATTTTCTTCCTAGTAGCTGGTATAGTGCTATGTTTTGGATTTAGTATGAGAATAATGTTGATAACACACTGATGTTTTTAGTTGTTGCT
The DNA here is from genome assembly GCA_009819775.1 of Phoenicopterus ruber ruber. Taxonomy (NCBI): domain Eukaryota; kingdom Metazoa; phylum Chordata; class Aves; order Phoenicopteriformes; family Phoenicopteridae; genus Phoenicopterus; species Phoenicopterus ruber. The sequence goes on from CM020247.1 coordinate 16,381,097, forward strand.
AAGTAGTGCCTATGCTAAGTCAAGGACTTTTCAGCTTCCCATGCTCTGCCAGTGAGGAGATGCACAAGAAGCTGGGAGGGGGCATAGCCAAGGCAGCTGACCCAAACTGGCCAGAGGGATATTCCATACCATATGACACCATGCTCAGTATATAAACTGGGGGGAGTTGGCTGAGGAGGGGGGGCGATCACTGCTTGGGGAGGGGCTGGGCATCGGTCAGCGGGTGGTGAGCAATTGCATTGTGCATCATTTGTTTTTTATATTTTATTATTATTATTATTCTCTCGTCCTTTGTTGTCTGATTAAACTGTCTTTATCTCAACCCACGAGTTTTACTTTTTTTTTTCCATTCTCCTCCTCATCCCACTGGGAGCAGGGGGGTGAGCGAGCAGCTGTGTGGTGCTTATTTGCTGGCTGGGGTTAAACCACAACAATTGGCCAGTTTACAGACTTCTACATAAATCTGAAGTGACTGTAGATCTTGATGGAAATTTAATAGTTAACCAAAAGAAAAGTAACATTTAAGACACGAAGTGAACAGAAGTCTTGGTCTAAATGACTTCTCACTCCTTATACTGGGCAGGATCTATGCCACCTGTCCAGTCTTTGTTTTCACTGAATTAGAAAAGCTTTCTAAAAGTGGACCTACGTTTAATCTCTTTGTATACTACAACATCAGCTTTTAAATCTGATTGTATCTAATTTGTTTTCCTGTTTGAGAGTTGACCATGGATCATGACTTGTTTCCCAGCAGCGAATGAAATCATACATATGAGAGAGGTAAAATATTTTTTCTCATTTGTAACTTTTGTTTCTCACAATAATTATACATGTCTGTCTAAATCTGTTGTGTCTTACATTATATCATGCTGTTTGCAGAAATGGTGATTAATGCTGTTTGTGAACTGGGAGGGGAATAAGAGTTTAATGTCTGCATACATTTTGTGCCTGTTGATTTGTCTGCCTTCATCTGGTATTTGGCATGTCTTCCATTATTTCATGAGAACAGAAGAATAAGTGTCTTTTTAGTTCCATGCTCTCTCCAAAGGCAGCCAGTAAAGATGCTTGGGGAGAAAAATGTAAGAAATCCATGAAGTATATGTAGTGATTCTTTCCCATGGTTGGGTCCCTTAATTAGTGGTTTAGGGACCTCCTTAGCTAAAGGTTGCATCCAAGCATTTGTTTTTTAAATAACCAGCAGTGGGTCTGTTATTCAAGAATTTAGTTCTTTTTTGAGTCCATTTATACTTTCTGTGTGTCCAATGTCTTGCTGCAGTGGTTCCGTAACTCAGGTATACATTGTGAAGAAAAAGCATTTCCTTGGTTGTTTCAGATCTACCATTTTGTAGGCTGCCCACTAATTTTTGTTGTGAGAAATGGTTCCTTGTTGACTTTTCCACACATCAGTCATTCTGGCAGCCTCTGTGCTCTTCTCCTTGGTTATTTTTCTTCTTTGTTGAAAACTTCAAGTCTATTTGGTCTTAGAAGGTTTGACAGTGCTCTGGTGGGAAGAGTCAATCTCACAACACTGTGAAAGTACTGCCATCTACTTTGTGGCCAAGGCACTGAATTTTTTTACTTTCCCACCAGTAAAACTAGGTTAAGATTTCTTTAATTAACTGAGTTTCTGTGAAGATGAGTGTCCTGGTTCCAGCTGGGATAGGGTTAATTTTCACAAGAAGCTGGCCAGGGGCTATTCTATACCATGTGACTGTCATGCTCAGTATATAGAGGGGGATGGTGCCAGGGCTGCTCTGGAGCCTGCTGGGTATCTGGCTTCAGGCAGTGAGCGACCTGTGCTGGGAAGCACTGCTAAGTACACTCTGTTGTTGTTATTGTTGGGGTTTCTTGTTTGTTTTCTTTTCCTTTGCTGTCCTGTTAAACTGTTGTTATCCCAACCCACGAGTTTTGCCTGCCTTTCTCTCAATACTCTCCCCCATCCCACTGGGAGGGGAGCAGCGAGCGAGCAGCCACGTGGTGCCCAGCTGCCGGTTGGGGCTAAACCACAACAATGAGTTAATGCCTATATTCCAATATTATGGGTTAGATGACATGTCAGTCGCCGAGGGGAGCTGCTCCAGAGCTGGTCCGATCTGCAGCGGAGCGGCAGATCTTGGCGCACAGGGGGTTTCCCGAGGCAGGGAACTGCCAGGGCAGCAGGGAGACATGCCAGGAGCCAGCAGCTCTCACGAGAGCCGCTGATGAGGCCTGGGTGCTGCCAGAGCAACGGCGGCCACCCCCACGCCTACAAAAAGCAGCCTAGGGAACGCTAATGACCAGGAGCGCTGTGAACAGAGCAGGCAGTCAGGGCGTGGCGCGGCAGTTCTCGTGGGAGGGCGCGCAGGGAGGGTGTAGTCACCCTACCGGCTCAAGAGGTGAGTTCAGTTGGTAGTCCTTGCCCTCTTGGCAGGAGCCCAGGTATGGTGTCCACCCGGCAAAAAGCCACATCCTCTGCACTCGCCAGAATGGACGTGGCTACCCAGACAGAGCTCCCACGAAAACATGCAGCTGTGCAGGTGTCAGGCTGCAGGGAGTGCCAGAGCCTTTCCTGAGAGCAGCTGTGTGAGGTGTGAGCAGGTGGATGATCTGCTCAGCCTGATGGCAGAGCTATGGGAGGAGGTAGAAAGGCTGAGGAGTATCAGGGAGTCTGAGCAAGAGATAGACTGGTGGAACCATGCTCTGGCCTCCCTGAGACAGAAACAGGAACAGCCACCAGAAAACACCCAAGATCAAAGGGGTCCTGTCTCCTTCCCCTGCCAGGATAAAGGCAGTAGCTTAAAGGAAAGGAGTGAATGGAGGCAAGTCCACTTTCAGGGTGGCAGGTGTACCACCACCACCCCCCCCCCACACCTTGCCTTCCCAGGTGCCTCTGTACCACAGGTATGAGGCTTTGGATGCAGAAGGCCAGTCAACGGAGGATGTGGATGATGGTTCATCTACACCAGAGGTGTTGCCAAGGCCAGAAAAGCCTACCCCTCGTATCACGACCACCTCCATGAGGAAGAAAAAAAGGGTTATAGTTGTAGGTGACTCCCTTCTGAGGGGAACAGAGGGTCCTATATGCCGGACAGACCCTCCTCTTAGGGAGGTCTGCTGCCTCCCTGGGGCCCAGGTTAAGGACATCACTAGGAAACTTCCTAGTCTGGTACAGCCCTCGGACTATTACCCATTACTGCTCTTCCATGTGGGTGGCAATGAAGCTGCAACGCGTAGTCCAAGGGCAATCAAAAGAGACTTCGGGGCCTTGGGAGGGTCAGTAAGGGAATCTGGAGCACAGGTTATCTTTTCCTCCCTCCTTCCAGTTGCAGGCAGCGACATTGGAAGAAACAGAAGGGTCCGGTCTATTAATACGTGGCTCCATGGCTGGTGTCACCACCACAATTTTGGGGTTTTTGACAATGGGATGGCCTACATGGCACCAGGTCTGCTGGCGTCAGATGGGGTTCACCTTTCTCAAAGGGGGAAGAGGGTCTTTGCCCATGAGCTAGTGGGGCTCATTGACAGGGCTTTAAACTAGACTTGAAGGGGGAGGGGGATAATATCAGGCTTTGCCATGACAAGCTGTGGGATGACGCACCAAGGTTAGAGGGATGGGGCGCTAGCGAGGGCCCTCAGCCTGTTGCTCCGAGATGTGCTGGCTACACTGGAGCACACTTGAAGACTTACAGAGAGGAGCCAGGGGCTCCTGAGCTAATAGGAGCCAACAGGGAAACACCAGTGAAAGACCTCAAAGGAATTAAGGGATGTCCCTCCATGAAGGTGACATGGCTGACAGCCCAGCTGAAGGGCCTCTACACTAATGCCCGCAGCATGGGCAACAAACAGGAGGAGTTAGAAGCCACTGTGCTGCTAGAGAGCTACGACCTGGTTGCCATTACTGAAACCTGGTGGGATGAATCCCATGACTGGAGTGCAGCTATCGATGGCTACAGGCTGTTCAGAAGGGACAGGTGAGGAAGGAGGGGCGGAGGTGTTGCCCTCTATGTCAAGAAATGGATAGAGTGTGAGGAGCTGTCTCTGAAGAATAGCCACGAGCAGGTTGAAAGCTTATGGATAAGAATTAGAAATGGAGTCAAAAAAGGGAACCTTGTGCTTATGGTCTACTGCAGGCTGCCCAATCAAGGGGAGCCTATTGATGAAGCCTTCTTACTCCAGCTACAGGAGGTATCGCGCTCGCAGGCTCTCGTCCTGCTGCTGGGGGACTTCAACCACCCCGACATCTGCTGGAATAGCAGCACAGCGAGCTGTAGGCAATCCAGGAGACTCCTGGAGTGCATGGAGGATAACTTCCTAAGCCAGGTAACAGACAGCCCCACCAGAGGGGATACTATGCTGGACCTGATGGTCACCAACACGAGTGAGCTAATTGGTGACATCAAGATTGGAGGCAGCCTGGGCTGCAGTGATCATGCGCTGGTGGAGTTCACAGTCCTGAGGGATGAGGGTCAGGTGAAGAGTAAGGTCAGGACCCTGAATTTTAGGAAAGCAAACTTCCAGCTGTTCAAGGAGTTAGTCAATAGGACCCCCTGGGAAACTGCCCTCAGGGACAAGGGAGCAGAACAGAGCTGGCAGATCTTTAAGGAGGCTTTCCATAGAGCACAAGAGCTCTCAGTCCCCAGGTGTAAGAAATCAGGCAAGGAAGGCAAGAGACTGGCGTGGCTGAGTTGAGACCTGCTGGTCAAACTGAAGGGCAAGAAGGAAATGCACAGGCAGTGGAAGCAGGGACAGGTATCCTGGGAAGAGTATAGGGAAGCTGCCCGGTTGTGTAGGGATGGGGTCAGGAAGGCCAAGGCACAGCTGGAGCTGAACTTGGCAAGGGACGCAAAGAATAACAAGAAGGGCTTCTACAGGTATGTCAGCCAGAAAAGGAAAGTCAAAGAAAGTGTAACTCCCATGATGAGCAGGAGTGGCAAATTGGTATCAACAGACGAGAAGGCTGAGGTACTCAATGACTTTTTTGCCTCAGTCTTCATTGGCAACCTCTCTTCCTACACCTCTCGAGTGGATGGACCGCAAGACGGGGACTGGGGGAGCAAAGTCCCTCCCACTGTAAGAGAAGATCAGGTTCGAGACCACCTGAGGAACCTGAATGTACATAAGTCTATGGGACCTGATGAGATGCATCCCAGAATCTTGAGGGAATTGGCTGATGTAGTTGGCAAGCCACTCTCCATGATATTGGAAAAGTCATGGCAGTCAGGTGAAGTCCCAGGGGACTGGAAAAAGGGAAACATTGCACCCATCTTTAAAAAGGGTAGGAAGGAGGACCCTGGGAACTACCGACCTGTCAGCCTCACCTCTGTGCCTGGGAAGATCATGGAGCAGATCCTCCTAGAAGCTATGCTGAGGCACATGGAGGACAGGGAGGTGACTGGAGACAGCCAGCATGGCTTCACCAAGGGCAAGTCCTGCCTGACCAACCTAGTGGCCTTCTATGATGGAGGGACTACATCAGTGGACAAGGGAAGAGCTACAGATGTCATCTCTCTGGACTTCTGTAAGGCCTTTGACATGGTCCCCCCCAACATCCTTCTCTCTAAATTGGAGAGATATGGATTTGATGGGTGGACTGCTCGGTAGATGAGGAATTGGCTGGATGGTCGCATCCAGAGGGTAGTGGTCAATGGCTCAATGTCCAGATGGAGATCAGTGACGAGTGGTGTCCCTCAGGGTTCTGTACTGGGACCAGTACTGTTTAATATCTTCATCAATGACATAGACAGTGGGATTGAGTGCACCCTCAGCAAGTTTGCGGACGACACCAAGCTGAGTGGTGCAGTGGACATGCCTAGGGACAGGATGCCATCCAGAGGGACCTGGACAAGCTTGAGAGGTGGGCCTAGGAGAATGTCATGAGGTTCAACAAGGACAAATGCAAGGTCCTGCACCGGGGTCGAAGCAACCCCTGGTATCAATAAAGGCTGGGGGATGTAGCGATTGAGAGCAGCCCTGCCGAGAAGGACTTGGGGGTCCTGGTGGATGAAAAGCTGGACATGAGCCAGCAACATGCACTCGCAGCCCAGAAGGCCAACCGTATCCTGGGCTGCATCAAAAGAAGCGTGGCCAGCAGGTCGAGGGAGGTGATTCTGCCCCTCTACTCCGCTCTGGTGAGACCCCACCTGGAGTACTGCGTCCAGCTCTGGAGCCCTCAGCACAAGAAGGACATGGACCTATTGGAGCAGGTCCAGAGGAGGGCCACAAGGATGATCAGAGGGCTGGAGCACCTTTCCTGTGAAGAAAGGCTGAGAGAGTTGGGCTTGTTCAGCCTGGAGAAGAGAAGGCTCTGGGGAGACCTTATTGCAGCCTTTCAGTACTTAAAGGGGGCTTATAAGAAAGATGGGGAAAAACTTTTTAGCAGGGCCTGTTGCAATAGGGCAAGGGGTAATGGTTTTAAACTAAAGGAGGGGAGATATAGGCTAGACATAAGGAAGAAATTTTTTACAATGAGGGTGGTGAAACACTGGAACAGGTTGCCCAGAGAGGTGGTAGAAGCCCCATCCCTGGAAACATTCAAGGTCAGGCTGGATGGGGCTCTGGGAAACCTGATCTAGTTGAGGATGTCCCTGCTCATTGCGGGGGGGTTGAACTAGATGACCTTTAAAGGTCCCTTCCAACCCCAACTATTCTATGATTCCATGATTCTATGTAGAAATTAAGGAGGAACCAAATTGTAGTTCTGAAAATGATAACTTCCACAAGTAGAATATTACTGAAGTTCCTCCCTTTGTATGCTGTACGTAGTCATTAATAGTGACTGCCATTATTTGATGAAAGATGTTCACAGGCATTTTTGTTGCTAAAAGCACTTGTAATAGCTCTATTTTTATTGTTTCTCCTTTTATTTTTATACAAAAAATGGAGAATAATGTAGGCAATCTTATTAAGGCGTCTTACTTTGAGAAACATGTTGATGAACAGCTGGCAAGGCTGAGAAACAAGATGTTATGTAAAATTTCAGTTAAATAGGAACAAAATTACTTTAGGTTTTAAAATAACAAACTCTTGATTTTGGTTCCAAAGAAAATCGTCTATTTACCTGATTATGAATTGGATCTTAACTGCGACCCAGTCTGTTGGGCCTGTAAGCAGATTCTCTCCAAGCACCTTGGCAGTGTGGTTGTGCCTCTCTCTTGCCCATCAACCAACCATATGTGCCTGTCTGTGATTTATCAAATGCTCTGTTACTCCACTTTTGGCTATGCTGCACCTTTATGGCCTTGCACAAAGGAGTGAGGATGTATTTGCCATACAGTAGTGGGAAGGACAATGTGGGTATAGTGTTGTGGCAGGTTTGGGATGTATAGTAGCGCTATGTGGTGTGGAGGATTAGGGAGCAGTGAGTAGTGGGAAGGGCTGGGCATGGCAGCTCTGCTAAATGCAAGCGTGTTGAGTGTGAGGTGGTGGGTGGTGGTAGGAAGTTCAGCAGAGAGGCTGGTGGGATGTGGTCCATGTGGCCTGGCAAAGAAAACGTCCAAGTCCTGTTCAGTTGTTTGCTCCTGTATTAGGAGGAAACTGCATCATTCTTTGATATTAGGGAGTAAGGAGCATGCATAGCACATAGCCCTCCCTGCCAGCAAGTGTCTTTTGTACAGTCTTGTTACAAGGCATTGTCCTCCCTCAGCTGTTAGGTTTCTGGGCTGGGCTCTATGCTAGAAGTTGCAAATTTGTGCTAGACCATGTCATTTCTACTATGTGTTGTTTGGAACTGCATCCCTTGCAGAACGTCAACTAGGGAAAGGAAAGACTCTGCTGAAGAGCAGAAAAAAGACTAGGTTGGCAGGCAAAAGGTGGGGCCAATATGTGGCCTATTATAAAATACCAAGCTTAAAATTCAGGGAAAATGTTTTATGGGTCTTTCCTCTATACATCTGTCAACGTTGTTTTGAGTTACAGAATTCAGAAGCAAACCACAGGTTTTGGCAGGTAGGCTAATGCTTTCTAGCCCAGTGATCATAAATGATGACGTAAAAGACTTTTTTTAAAATAAATCGATTGTACTATTATCTAATAACTCACACTATGTATAGTTAGAAAAGAGCCAAGGGACTGTAATAATCTATTTTAAATAGTAAATGTCCCTTTTCTTTAGAAACAGAGAATTCTGACTGGCAAGGTTTATAAGCCAAATAGATCAAATTTAGTGTAGTATTAAAACTGTAATTAAGTATTTTTAGTGCTTCAAAATTGAATTGTTCTATATGTCATGGTTTAACCCCAGATGGTAACCGGATACCACGCAGCCGCTCGCTCACTTCCCCCATCTCCCCAGTGGGGTGGGGAGGAGAATCAGAGAGAAAGGAAAACTCGCGGGTTGAGATAAAAACAGTTCACCAGGACTGCAAAGAAAAAATATAAAAATATATTAATAATGATAATAAAAAATATAAGGATAATAGAATATAAAAAACGAATGATGCACAATTTCTCACCACCTAATGACTGATATAGCAGTCCCGAGCAGCAGTCAGCGAGCAGGGATATTCCTCTGCAGCTACCCCAGAACAGCAAGTTCCAGAGAGAGCGAGTGAGGGAATAAACAGCCGAACGAACGAATGAACAAAAAGGCCTGAATGAATGAAAAAAGGGAAAAGATGGGAACAAGAAGGGAACCAGAAGGGAAGTGGCCCACCAGACGACCCTCGCTTATACTGGGTGTGACATCAATCATAGAATCATAGAATCATAGAATTGTTCTGGTTGGAAGAGACCTCCAAGATCATTGGGTCCAACCATTAACCTAGCATTACCAAGTCCACCACTAAATCGTATCCCTTAGGGCCTCATCTAAACGTCTTTTGAATACCTCCAGGGATGGTGACTCCACCACCTCCCTGGGCAGCCTGTTCCAATGCCCAACAACCCTTTCAGTGAAGAAATTTTTACGAATATCCAATCTAAACCTCCCCTGGCGCAACTTGAGGCCATTTCCTCTTGTTCTGTCATCTGTTACTAGGGAGAAGAGACCGACCCCCATCTCTCTCCAACCTCCTTTCAGGCAGTTGTAGAGAGCAATAAGGTCTCCCCTCAGCCTCCTTTTCTCCAGACTAAACATCCCCAGTTCCCTCAGCCACTCCTCGTAGGACTTGTGTTCCAGACCCTTCACCAGCCTCGTTGCCCTTCTCTGGACATGCTCCAGCACTTCAATGTCTTTCTTGTAGTGAGGGGCCCAAAACTGAACACAGTACTCGAGGTGCGGCCTCACCAGGGCTGAGTACAGGGAGACAATCACCTCCCTACTCCTGCTGGCCACACTATTTCTGATACAAGCCAGGATGCCGTTGGCCTTCTTGGCCACCTGGGCACACTGCTGGCTCATATTCAGCCAGCCGTCAACCAACACCCCCAGGTCCTTTTCCGCCGGGCAGCTTTCCAGCCACTCCTCCCCAAGCCTGTAGCGTTGCCTGGGGTTGTTGTGTCCCAAGTGCAGGACCCGGCACTTGGCCTTGTTGAATCTCATACAATTGGCCTCGGCCCATCGATCCAGCCTGTCCAGGTCCCACTGTAGCGCCTGCCTGCCCTCCAGCAGATCAACACTCCCTCCCAACTTGGTGTCATCTGCAAACTTACTGAGGGTGCACTCGATCCCCTCGTCCAGATCATTGATAAAGATATTAAAGAGAACTGGCCCCAGTACTGAGCCCTGGGGAACACCACTTGTGACCGGCCGCCAACCGGATTTAACTCCATTCACCACAATTCTTTGGGCCCGGCCATCCAGCCAGTTTCCTACCCAGCGCAGACTATGCCCATCCAAGCCATGGGTAGCCAGTTTCTCCAGGAGGATGCTGTGGGAGACGGTGTCAAAGGCTTTACTAAAGTCCAGGTACACAATGTCCACAGCCTTTCCCTCATCCACTAGGCGGGTCACCATGTCGTAGAAGGAGATCAGGTTGGTCGGGCAGGACCTGCCTTTCATAAATCCATGCTGACTGGGCCCGATCGCCCGGTTGTCCCGTATGTGCCACGTGATGGCACTCAAGATGATCTGCTCCATAATCTTCCCGGGCACCGAGGTCAGGCTGACAGGCCTGTAGTTCCCCGGATCCTCCTTCCGGCCCTTCTTGTAGATGGGCGTCACATTTGCCAGCCTCCAGTCAACTGGGACCTCCCCAGTTAGCCAGGACTGCTGATAAATGATGGAGAGTGGCTTGGTGAGCACTTCTGCCAGCTCCTTCAGTACCCTTGGGTGGATCCCATCCGGCCCCATAGACTTGTGCGTGTCTAGGTGGCGTAGCAGGTCACTGACCATTTCCCCTTGGACTACGGGGTCTTCATTCTGCTCCCCATCCCTGTCTTCCTGCTCAGGGGGCTGGGTGTCCAGAGGGCAACTTCCCTTGCTGTTAAAGACAGAGGCAAAGAAGGCATTTAGCACCTCAGCCTTTTCCTTGTCCCTTGACGCTATGTTTCCCCCTGCATCCAGTAGAGGAGGGAGATTTTCCTTAGCCCCCTTTTTATTGTTAATGTATTTGTAGAAGGACTTTTTGTTGTCTTTTACGGCAGTAGCCAGACTAAGTTCTAGTTGGGCTTTGGCCCTTCTAATTTTCTCCCTGCATAACCTCACAACATCCTTGTAGTCCTCCTGAGTTGCCTGCCCCTTCCTCCAAAGGTTGTAGACTCTCTTTTTTTTCCTAAGTTCCAGCCGGAGCTCTCTGCTCAGCCAGGCCAGTCTTCTTCCCCACCGGCTCATCTTTCGGCTCATGGGGACAGCCTGCTCCTGCGCCTTTAAGATTTCCCTTTTGAAGAATGTCCAGCCTTCCTGGACTCCTTTGCCCTTCAGGGCTGCCTCCCAAGGGACTCTGCCAACCAGACTCCTAAACAGGCCATAGTCTGCCCTCCGGAAGTCCAAGGTGGCAGTTCTGGTGACCCTCCTCTTTACTTCTCTGAGAATCAAAAACTCTATCATTTCGTGGTCACTGTGCCCAAGACGGCCTCCGACTGTCACATCACCCACTAGACCTTCTCTGTTCACAAACAACAGGTCCAGCGGGGCGCCTTCTCTCGTTGGCTCCCTCACCAGCTGTGAGAGGAAGTTATCTTCCACACACTCCAGGAACCTCCTGGACTGTTTCCTCTCTGCTGCATTGTATTTCCAGCAGACATCTGGCAAGTTGAAGTCCCCCACAAGAACAAGGGCTAGCGATCGTGAGGCTTCTCCCAGCTGCCTGTGGAATATTTCATCTGCTTCCTCATCCTGGTTGGGTGGTCTGTAACAGACTCCCACCATGATATCTGCCTTGGTGGCCTTCCCCCTGATTCTTACCCATAGGCACTCAACCCTCTCGTCACCATCCTCAAGCTCAAGGCAGTCCAGACTCTCCTTAACATACAGGGCTACCCCACCGCCTCTCCTTCCTTGCCTATCCCTTCTAAAGAGTTTATAGCCGTCCATCGCGGCACTCCAGTTATGCTTGTCATCCCACCATGTTTCCGTGATGGCAACTATATCATATTTTTCCCCTTTCACAATGGCCTCAAGCTCCTCCTGTTTGTTGCCCATGCTCCCTGCATTTGTGTAGATGCACTTCAGCTGGGCTAATGATCCTGTTGCCTTTGTGGTGGGAGAAGCCCTACTTCCTATGTGTCCCATCTCAGGCATTTCCGTGGTTCCTAGCTGATCAATGACCCCTGTGTCCCTGCTGCCACATGGGTCTCTCTGTCCTACCTCATCTGAGACGGCTGACCAAAGGGCCTTGCTGGCACACCATCCCTCATTCATTGGCGTGCCACCCCCAGGCTTATCTCTAGCGAGCCTGGTTTTATCCCCTTCCCCCTTCAAATCTAGTTTAAAGCCCTTTCAATGAGCCCTGCTAACTCCTGCGCTAGGATCTGGGGGTGTTGGTTGACAGCCAGCTGAATATGAGCCAGCAGTGTGCCCAGGTGGCCAAGAAGGCCAACGGCATCCTGGCCTGTATCAGAAATAGTGTGGCCAGCAGGAGTAGGGAGGTGATCATCCCCCTGTACTCGGCACTGGTGAGGCCGCACCTTGAGTACTGTGTTCAGTTTTGGGCCCCTCACTACAAGAAAGACATTGAGGTGCTGGAGCGTGTCCAGAGAAGGGCAACGAAGCTGGTGAAGGGTCTAGTACCGTCTCTCTTGAGCAGGGCAAGATTTTCTCCTGATAGCTGAGATACTGGTCCATACAGGTTGGAAGTAGGACCTATCCTCATCAAGTTGCTACATCTTCCATCACATTCTCTCGAACAGGTTATCAGATCTTTTGGCCAGTCTTTCCACAGCCGAGACACAGGCCCGTAAGGAGGAAGAGATATTGTCTTTGTAATGTCAGAGTTGGTTAGCCACTGCATGCACCAGTGGTGCCTCTTCTTCTTTCCAACCCATTGTTGCCAATGAGTTGGCATACGATGATGGTGCACTATGTACAGACTTCCGCCACATGGGTCGGGTACATTGGACCTCATCTGGATCTACAGGTGTCTGCGGGTCATCCAGGTCATGATAAATCAATTCCCGCACAGCTAATTCCCTCTGAAACTGGATACCTCCCTCCATAGTGATCCACTTCTTTGGGTGGCATACAATATCTTCCTTAAAGAAATACCTGTCCCTCACACCTGACAGGAGTCTCCTCCACAGACTGCGGGTTTCTGGCTCTCTTCCAATTGCCCTGTCAATGGCTGCTTCCTTAGACAAGGATCCCAGCTGCCTGGCTTCCCTGCCCTCTAGTTCCAAGCTACTGGCCCCATCTCTGAGTCTGCCTCTCCCTGTTCTTGTGATGTCCCTGGTTCATCCTCATCTTTTGCGGGGCGAACTGATTTCTTTGTGCTTCTCTTCTTTTGTACAGGGGCGACTGATAACGGCACGGGTGGATCTGCAGTACCTATCACAGCAGCCACGGTGCTCATAGCTGGGGCTTGAATAGCCGCGGTCCCTGTGGCGGGGACAGGGGCAGCAGCGATGCCCATAGCAGGGGTTGGAACAGCCGCGGTGCCCGTAGCAGGGAGTGGGGCAACCGCAATACCCGCGGCGGAGGGGTGGACTGCCGCGATACCTGTGGCGGGGGCTGGGGCTGCCGCGATGCCCATAGCAGGGGGTGGAGCAGCCGCGGTGCCTGCAACAAGGAGTGGGACGGCCGCGGTGCCCGTAACAAGGGGTGGAGTGGCCGCGGTACCCACGATGGGGGGTGGCACAGCCGCGGAGGGGTGTGGAGCAGCAGCGACAGGGGCTGGAGCGGCCGCGATGCCCATAGCAGGGGGTGGAGCGGCCGCGGTGGCCGTGGCGGGGGGTGGAACAGTCGCGTTACCCACGGCGCGGGGTGGAGCAGCTCCAGCGCCCATGGCGGGGGCTGGCGCGGCCGCGGGGGCCGCAGTGGGGGCTGGGACGGGCGCGGGGGCCTTGGCGGGACTTGGGGCGTCCGCAGTGCCTGCGGCGGGGTCTGGCGCGGCCGCGGGGGCTGTAGCAGGGAACTGGGGTGGCCCTGCACCTACGTCTGCACTGATTTCTGACCTTAAGCAAGATTTGACACAAATTTATTCCGAGTACTAGGAATAGCAAGCCGGTCCGAACATCCCAAAGGTATTCGAAGTTCTAATAAGCTCCCATAACTAACCAGGAGGGCAACGAGCAAGCAAAGGAAGACATTTCCCCCTGGTGACCCTCCGGGAAGGAAAAATAAAAGCAATAATTACTGATAGTCCCCACCAGATTGCTCCTGAAGTACGGAGCTCTAACCGTTGGTGCCGCTTCGTTCTGCTCATCGCCCTCCCCCATTGTATATGAATACAGGTAGTAAACTGGTCTAAACACCAATGATTTTATCATGCCACAAACCAGTGCTAAACCACACAGCGAAGCAATAATCTTAATCCAAAACCCAGAGGTGACAAACCATGCATAAACACTGACAAACAGCATAAACAGCAAGTAAGGTGCTGCATGATACAAATCTGAGAACAACTCTCTAAAGAAATAAAACAACATTGTGACCTGTGACAATTAAAGTAATACAATGGATGCTTATAACAAATTGTTTTAACACACTCTGGTCAAGTCTCTTGTTATCTCAACCCTTTGAGCCTGACCAGGGGCTTGAACCTTGGACCCTCAATCTGATGCTCTCTCGGCTGAGCTAGCCGGACCCTTCTCGGGCCTCATGTTGGGCGCCACAAAAGGACTGTCGTGGTTTAACCCCAGATGGTAACCGAATACCATGCAACCACTTGCTCACTCCCCTCCCTCCCCAGAGAAAGGAAAACTTGCGGGTTGAGATAAAAACTGTTCACCAGGACAGCAAAGAAAAAGATAAAAATATATTAATAATGATAATAATAATAATTATATATATAAAAGGATAATAGAATATATAAAACAAACGATGCACAATTTCTCACCACCCGATGACTGATACAGCAGTCCCGAGCAGTAGTCAGGGAGCAGGGATATTCCCCCGCAGCTATCCCAGAACAGAAAGTTCCAGAGAGAGTGAGTGAGGGAACAAACAGCCGAACAAACAAACGAACAAATGAAAAGGCCCAAACGAAGGAAAAAAGGGAAAAGATGGGAACAAGAAGGGAACCAGAAGGGAAGTGGCCCACCAGCTGACCCTCACTTATACCAGGCATGACGTCTATGGTATGGAATACTCTCTTTGGCCAGTCTGGATCAACTATTCTGGCTATACCCCTCCCAGGTTTTTGCACCTGCACATTAGCAAAACCTGGGAAACTGCAAAATGTCCTTGGTCATTTAGCAGCATCCAACAACATCAGTGTACTATCACCATTGTTCTCACACTAAATCCAAAACACGGTAGCTGCTGGAGACAAAACTAGCTCCGTCCCAGCCTAAACCAGGACACTGTAGTAGTCAGTAATAGCTTAAAGTTATTCTCACTGACACCAGCAGGAGCAGTTGAATTAAGCCAGTGTTTAGCATTTTTTAAAACTTTACTTTGAATATAACACATTTTTATTGTTGCTTTAGTGATTTTTTTTCTTTTTCTTTCGTAGCCAAGTGATTTCATATTACAATTTTCTATTTGCTTTGCTGTTGTTAAATACCAGTCAAAGAACAGTGATTTGGGGCGGCGTGTGTGTGTTCTTTGTAGCCTTGTTTCTAGGCATTTTTCCAAAGTATACAGCTAAAATGCTTTATAGGTTTTGTTTAGAGCAGGGCTCTTATTGCAAAGATTGCCACTGAGTTTTTTTTATGCAGTTTTGCAAATAACTTGATTCTTGATCTTTCCTTCAAACTCAACATTACATTTTAGTGATGGAGTGTGGCTGTTAAAAATATATGTGATTGTCCTGCATACTGTGTTTTAAAGAGGAACAGAGAACTTCTCAATTTTTTCTGAACATGTGACACTTTTGGAGAAGTCTGGTAATAAGAGAAGAGGACATGAGAATTAATTGTGTAGAAAGCTCAGAAGATCATCTTGCTGCAATGAACGTGAAGCAGAGAGCTTCCTTTGGACTCATTGGGTAAGGTTGTACCCTGATCTGCTCCTCAGTGCCCATGACTGAAGTTTATGATGCATGGTATCATATCAGTCAGTCACCGAGGGGAGCTGCTCCAGAGCCAGTCCGATCTGCAGCGGAACCGCAGATCTCGGCGCACAGAGGGTTTTCCTGAGGCAGGGAAACGCCAGGGCAGCGGAGAGACCTGCCAGGAGCTGGCAGCTCTTGCAGGAGACGCTGACAAGGCCTGGGCATTGCCAGCGCAACCACGACCACCCCCAAGCCTATAAAAAGCAGCCTAGGGAGCACTAGTGACCAGGGTGGGCAGAGCATGGCACATCAGCCATGGCATGGCGCAGCAGGGCGCGCAGGGAGGACGCCTCCTCATAGGTGGGGCATTCCACTGGCCAAGAGAGAGACTTGAAGAACACATAACCAAGCAACTGGGCACCGTTCTGTGACACGGGTCAAGGGCACTCATCCTACCTGACCCTCAAGGCAGAATGGTGGGCACTCGTCTGAGAGCAAAGGCTGCAGCTCCAGCTGGGGGATCTGCACCACCTACCCCAGCGGTGGCTGATGACTCCACACAGATTGAGCTGCTGAAGGGAGAGGCTGCAGTGCAGACCTCAGACTGCAGGAAGTGCCTAGACCTTTCTCCTGGGGCAGAGACAGGCAGCAGACCTGCCTGCAAAAGGTGTGCCAAGGTGGAGGACCTCCTGCAGCAGGTGGCTGAGCTGCAGGAGGCAGTGAGAAGGCTCTGTAACATCAGGGAGGCTGAGAAGGAGTTAGATAGCTGGTTCTAAGCACAGTCTGCAGTGGAACCACAGCCAAAAACTCCCCCACCAACACACACAGAAGGGAGGGGGGCCAATAATGCAGAAGAATGGAAGCTTGCAATGGCAAGGACCAGCAGGAGGAAGAGGCTTCCCCTGAAGCCTGAGGTGCCCTTGCAGAACCACTTCACTGCTCTGCAGACTGAAGAGGAAAGACCCGTCACATCAGGAGAGACGCTGGAGCTGAGTAAGGCAGCCCAATCTGCTCCCTGTATAACAATCAGTGCAACTAAGAAAAGGCAACGGGTAATAGTAGTAGGCGACTCTCTTCTGGGAGGTACGGAGGCACCCATTTGTTGACCTGACGCACTCTCTAGAGAGGTGTGCTGCTTACTAGGAGCTCGTATCAGGGATGTCACTTGAGAGACTACCAAGCCTCGTACAGTCTACTGACTATTATCCGCTGCTGTTGTTTCACATGGGCACCAGTGATACAGCCAGGAGCAGTCTGAGGAGTATCAAGAAGGATTACAGAGCCCTGGGAGCAGTGGTAAGGGACTCTGGAGCACAGGGAGTTTTTTCATCAGTCCTCCCGGTCAAAGGGAAGGGGTTTGAAAGGGCCATTCGAATCTGGCAAATCAACAAATGGTTACAGGACTGGTGCCACAACCAGGGATTCGGCTACTTAGACCATGGGACTCGCTTTGAGAAACCTGGTCTACTGGGGGCTGCTGGGGTCCATCTGTCAGAGAAGGGGAAGAGCGTCTTTGGTCATAGGCTTGCCAAGCTCTTGAAGAGGGCTTTAAACTAAAGTTGCCGGGGGAGGGGAACCTCAATCCATCCCACTCCTACCAGTTTGATGCCAGTGCCAGCAATAGATGCCCAGTGCCTGGAGGAGGATCACAGGTCAGCAGGAGAGCACCTGAAGAGCAGCCAGTAAGTCAGCTTCATCGGGGCCCACCTTAAATGCCTCTATGCAAATGCACATAGCATGGGGAATGAACAAGAGGAGTTAGAGATGTGTGCACACCTGCAGGGCTATGATCTTACTGGCATCACAGAGACATGGTGGGATGGCTCCTACGACTGCAGTGTTGGAATGGAAGGATACAGGCTCTTTAGGAAGGACAGGCAGGGGAGACAAGGAGGGGGTGTCGCCCTCTATGTCAATGACCAGCTGGAGTGCACGGAGCTCTGCCTGGGGATGGATGAGGAGCCGACTGAGAGCTTATGGGTCAAGATTAAAGGGAGGGCAGGGACAGGTGACATTATAGTGGGGGTCCCACTTCTGACATCAGACTGCTTTGTTTTTAAATTTAGTGTTTTGCAGACCACAGTGTGTGGTAATCTGGGGGCAATAATTTGGATGATAATAATACTCTTCAGAAGCTGTTATTTATTAAGCCAGCTGACATTTAGGAAGAAGAATAGCCTGAGCAGATGAGGCCCTCTATAGACAGATAGGAGCAGCCTCACGTTCACAAGCCCTGGTCCTCATGGGGGATTTCAACCACCCCGATATCTGTTGGAGGGACAACACAGCAGGGCATAAGCAATCCAGGAGCTTCCTGGAATGCGTTGATGATAACTTCCTTCTCCAAGTGATAGAGGACCCAACGAGGAGAGGTGCTATGCCAGACCTTGTTCTCACCAACAAGGAGGGGCTGGTGGGGAATGTGAAGCTCAAGGGCAGCCTTGGCTGCAGTGACTGTGAAATGGTGGAGTTCAAGATCCTTAGGGCAGCGAGGAGGGCGCACAGCAAGCTCACTACCCTGGACTTCAGGAGCGCAGACTTTGGCCTCTTCAGGGATCTGCTTGGTAGAGTACCATGGGATAAAGCCCTGGAGGGAAGAGGGGTCCAAGAAAGCTGGTCAATATTCAAGGATCACCTCCTCCAAGCTCAGGAGCGATGCGTCCCAACAAAGAGGAAGTCAGGCAAAACCGCCAGGAGGCCTGCATGGATGAACAAGGAGCTCCTGGACAAACTCAAGCACAAAAAGGAAGCCTACAGAGGGTGGAAGCAAGGACAGGTAGCCTGGGAGGAATACAGAGAAATTGTCTGAGCAGCCAGGGATCAGGTTAGGACAGCTAAAGCCCTGATAGAATTAAATTTGGCCAGAGATGTCAAGGGCAACAAGAAAAGCTTCTATAGGTATGTTGGTGCTAAAAGGAAGACTAGGGAAAATGTAGGCCCTCTCCGGCAGGAAACGGGAGACCTGGTTACCCAGGATATGGAGAAGGCTGAGGTACCCAACAACTTTTTTGCCTCAGTCTTTACTGGCAAGTGCTCTAGCCACACTGTCCAAGTCACAGAAGGCAAGGGACTGGGAGATTGAAGAACTGCCCACTGTAGGAGAAGATCAGGTTCGGGACCATCTAAGGAACCTGAAGGTGCACAAGTCCATGGGACCTGATGAGATGCATCCACGGGTCCTGAGGGAAATGGCAGATGAAGTTGCTAAGCCACTATCCATCATATTTGAGAAGTCGTGGCAGTCTGGTGAAGTTCCCACTGACTGGCAAAGGGGAAACATAACCCCATTTTTAATCTTGTTGATCCCCCTACGCCCTGCTCATTGTTGATCCTTTGCATCCCATGTGCTAATTATGTGCTTGTTGTGATTAGAGAAGAACACAGGGAGGGTCTAAGGAAGAACTTTAAAAATTTCAAATACTTTTTCAAGTGAATTTTGTTTAGTAAAGTGTTTATAAATATCTTACTTGCACTTCCCTGGCTGTAGGTGTAGGCTGACAGAGAGTGCCTTACAAATGCAGAGATAGACTCACCAACTGTTAATTGTACTTAAAAATAATAATAAATAATCTTTAAAAAAGCAACTGTGTTTTCTTGCCAAGCGATAGTTATTTGGAATAATGTAATATTTCTATTTCTCTGGTTTCCATAGCTGAGACAGTTTATGTGAAATATTTTGTATTTATGGGATCTTGTTTGATATCAGTGCCATTGGCAGCAAATGTAAGTTTTTAGCATCCGTAAATTTGGTTGTGCATGCTGTTGACTCTGGTGACCAAAACCAGAGAAAATGCAATACAGTGAGAAACTCTTGCCTTGTTTTTGTCTTCTTTTTTGCTTTTATGACCTCTGAGAATTATGCTTGTATAGTTCTTAATTTTTAGAAATACCATTTAGTTCAAACTTTGAAGGAATTTATCAGTGTAGAACATCATTTACCTTCAGGTAATTCTATATTTACTATCTCCTTTCTATTTCTGCCTGTATTTTATCAGGAGAAGCAAATAAGTGAATATTAAGTGAATTTGTCAGTTAATTTTGGCTTGTTACTTTTTGTCTACTGTTTTAATATCTACCTCCACGCCCCACCCCTCACCCCCACCATTTCTCGGGACTAAACTGCTGTATTCATGGTGTCATCAGTGCACAAGTGGAATGACTTGATACTTCCTGTGCATTTTCCATCTATATTATCCCTCCTCCTTAGTAAGAATGTGTCGTGGTTTAACCCCAAATTGTAACCCAATACCACGCAGCCGCTCGCTCACTCCCCCTCTCCCCGCTGGGGTGGGGAGGAGAATTGGAGAGAAAGGAAAACTCGCGGGTTGAGATAAAAACAGCTCACCAGGACAGCAAAGGAAAAATATGAAAATATATTAATAATGATAATAATGATAATATATACAAGGATAATAGACTATATAAAACAAACGATACACAATTTCTCACCACCCAATGACCGATACAGCCCGTCCCGAGCAGCAGTCAGGGAGCAGGGGTATTCCCCCCCACCAGCTATCCCAGAACAGCAAGTTCCAGAGAGAGCAGGCGAGGGAACAAACAGCCAAACGAACGAAAAAACAAAAAGGTAAAAATAGGGAAACAAAAAGCAACCCGAAGGGAAGCTTAAGGATTCAAGCAAGTTAAGGGTCTAAAAGCCTCAAAAGCCTAAAAAACCTAGTGGCCCCCCGACCGACCCTCGCTTATATCAGGCATGATGTCTATGGTATGGAATACTCTCTTTGGCCAGTTTGGATCAACTATCCTGTCTCTACCCCTCCCAAGTTTTGCATCTGCACGTTAGCAGAACCTGGAAAACAGCAAAATGTCCTTGGTCGTTCAGCAGCAACCAGCAACATCAGTGTGCTATCACTGTTCTTCTCACACTAAAGCCAAAACACAGTAGCTGCTGAAAACAAAACTAACTCCGTCCTGGCCTAAACCAGGACAGAATGAAACTTGTTCTTCCCTACTTCTGTAAGTGTTTGCGAGGGCATTCAAGAGTCCTCAAAAGTAAGTGGTACGTTTCCTGTTTGAGTTCATTTAGTACTCTAGAATAAATGTTACAGGTCCATGCCCACTTTTAATGTATTCAGTTATCTAGGATATTTTTGGTCACGGTGAATACCAGAAAGACCCAAACAGCATTCAAGTTCCCATAGAAAAATCCATGTTTTGCCCTTGCCCTTAAGTGTAGACTTAATAGGAGCAATGTTAAATTTCAGGACTGTGAAGAACTGTGCAAGAAGGAATTCAGACTACATTGAACCTCATCAACCAGTCTTGTCCTCACATGACCTACATGTATATGGCTTTATGTGGCTTCATTTACCTGTGTGCCAGCGTGACACATTTATTCGTGCTCTAAGTTAAGTGTTCCACAACACACAAGTGTGCCACTACATTGAAATAGATGTGTTAACCCAACAGGTACCACTCCAGTGCATGTATTATGTGATCCCACACAAAGCTGAAACTATTGTAAAGTTTCTTTACAAGTGTACAAGGGACAATTCTGGTCTGTGCCTCTTCATGTGTAGGATCTGATAAAACCATATGCCTGGTGTTCAGAAGTCACTTGTCCCAAACATTCTGAAAATAAAAACTATCCTTCTGTCAAGCTAAACATACCTGTAGTTTAAGGGAAACTTAAAGAAAATATAACCAGTGTTTTTAAAAGTAACTCTAAAACTTGCTTATGACTGCTGCTTGTTGGTGACTCAAGTGTGTTTAAAAGTAGTCTTATAAACAACTTAATACATGTGAAGCAACTTCTAATTTTTTTACTGACATTTAATTGCATGACTTCAAACTGAAGTAATTTCCTTCTTTATAGAGTTCTGATACTTGTTATTTTATTATTAATATGATGGCCATTCTGGTGGGATGCTCTGATACAGGGCCCTGATTCATCAGAGGATCAGAGGATATGCTTAAGGGCCATTGAAATACAGTTAAAATGGTATTTGTTTAGAAACTAAGAAGGTGTTTAAGAGTCTTGTTGAACAGGGAAAAAGCTGAAGCACCAGCTTTTGTTAAACTGGAACCTTGCTCATATTATGGATTATAGTGAGATATCATACCAAACTTTCACAGCAGTTGCTAGGGATGAAAACTGAACTGTGTACTGTATAGTACTCTGTCTAGCCTCAGTACATCGTAGGCAGTTTATATGGCTTTATTTAACGATGAATATAGGTATTCATTCTTTCAAGTTTGATGCTCTTTAAGAAGCTACTAGTTAAGAATTAAAGAGACTTCTTGTTAATTTAAAATTGCTTCTTGGATACTGTTACAGATAATATGACTTATTTTATAGTAATGTGCCTTGGACCAGTTAAGAGCCCTATAATGCTTAGCAACATAACAAAAACACTAGCACATGCATTAAGAACATGAAGCTAACTTAAACAGTGACTTGAGCAACTGTCAACAGCAGTAGGTGGGAAGCCAATGTAGAGGGTTAAGTGTAGTGGTGATGGTAAAATTGCAAAGGTCAGATGCTGCACTGGATGTTGATGTTGGACATCTCTGGAAGGCAGCAGGTGTTAATGTGGTTGAGGAATGTTAGCCTGGGCACTCCGATGGTTGATAATGAGACTAGACCTGAAAATTTGGAGGTTTGATCTCCTCTTTTAATAGCTGAAGTTTCACCAGCCAATTGCCAGTATTTTTGCCACAGGTTGATACATGGGTGTAGTTCTTGGACCACGGTCTTTTGGCATCCCAGCTACTCTGGAACCTGCCAGTTGATGTGACATATATTCTGCTATGTTACATGTAAAGATAACTATGGAAATAAATGTTTTGACCAGCCAGTCTGGTTCCTCTTCAGGTGATAATACTTACCTAGCTTTCCTGCATAGGGTCCCAGTTGGCACTGGAGGATGAGGATTGTGCTTCTGGCCTTGGGAAAAACTGAGAGAAACCAAGGTGAAGGAAAGCAAGCAGAGTGTCTTTCTGAAAGTCTTTCCTTGTGTCCTGATAACACACAGAGAAAGGACAGCTGTGGTAAAACCAGTGTTGCTGGTTTTACTTGTTTTTGTTAACAGCCAGAGTAAATAGGAAGTTATATATTTGTACTGCTTTTCCTTTATGAGCAACCTCTTTTCTGTGTCTGTGCTTTGCCTTTTTTTTTTTCTATTTCATATAACTTATCTTTGTATGTATGCTCCTTCTTCAGAGAACTTTAAGGTGATTTTAAAGCACTGACCCAAAATTGCACCCCACTTCCATTTAATAGAAACAGAAATAGCAGTGGACCTTTTTTCACTTTCTTTCCTTTTGTCTATCATCATAGGGGAGAGAGGATGAATTACTGAGTCAGGAAAATATTAAGGTTTGGAGTTCTTTCCTTGGGAAGGCACTGGGAACTTTCAGATGCTGCAAACCACGCTGAACTGATAATTTGTTTATGGAGCAACAAATACAATGGCTAATTTTAATTTTGTTATTTCTGGAACCTAGTGCAATTCTTGATGTGGAGATGCCATGCCACAAGCAGTGAGTAAATAGCAATTGCAGCCACAGGGAGAAGTGTGGCATAGTGGATAGGGCTGCCTGTCATGACTCTAGCATTCGATTTCTGCCTCTGTTATTAACCTGCTAAGTGATATTAGGAAAGTTAATTCATTTCTTACTCTTTTTGTCTGTTTAGATTGCAAGGCCTTTTATCCAGATATTATGCCTCAGTGCATCTCACTATGCTTTGGTGCCTGTGGATTCCTTCAGTTGCTATTGTATTACCTGTCAAAGTTCAAGGAGCGTCTGGACAACGCTCTTAGTCATATGGTTTAGTTTTAGGTAGTCCTGTGAGGAGCAGGGAGTTGGACTCGATGATCCTTATGGATCCCTTCCAACTTGAGATATTCTATGATTCTATTTTTACTTGCAGAGTTTCTCTCATGCTATGATATTAAATCTCAGGGACTTGCTGTGTGACATGGAATTCTGAAGACATTTGAATATTTATTCTGCAAGAAGAAAGCTAGTAATGTGAGGGAATGAAGGCACGGACTCCGGCATAGGTGGAAAGCGGAGACGCTTTAATGCGCACTTACAGGGGTTTTTAAAGCTTCCTTATCTACTACACGCGCTCTAACACCTGTCCACGCGACTGGCATGCATAGTTACAGCTTTGTGATTGGTAATTCTCTTCTGTCCACGCGAAGGGCAAACATTTCTTGATTGGTACAATTAAACATAACAAAGAAATTCTTTAGTGTAACAACAAACTTCTTTCTGGTTCTGACTGCTTCTGGTTACTCTTGTTTACCTTACTGTGTCCCTTCATTGACCTTTACAGCACTGCTGTTTCAATTACTGTACTGCTGTTACAATCAGCTCTAACCTGTCGTAAAACGGGTCACCTACAGTAATACTGTTCAGAGCATGGTTTAATGTTGCATCTGGTCTTGTGCAACTACAGGCTGATGCCAAAAGGGGCAGTACTGCTTCAGCCTGTTCTTCCCCTCTCTTGCATCAGCCCCCAGCCCAAAGGTGAGTTCAAGGTAAGCAGCTGATTCAATAAAAAACACCCTAACTGCCTGGGAAGGAAAACTACATCAGATAACTACACTGGCCTGGCTTGTCCTGTGGCTGTGAAATTACTAAATGTAACACAAGGGAAAAACAGGGAATAAGCAGCTGGAAGTAGGTGAGGAGAGCAGTACTGTTTCTTTCAGCAACAGGTAATAAATACACCAGATGAGACATAGCATGAAAATGTAGGCTTATTAAGAGCTGCATTTTACAACCAGATTTTGAACATAGCAGAAGAATGGCTTGCAATGGATGTGACAGCCCGATTTCATTTCTGCTAATGTTAGTTGCTGCTGTTACATATTCTTCGCTGGAAGCATTTTTTTCTAATATTGCTTTATAATTGGTTTTGCTGAAGTAGCAATCATCTTTGTGATCCACATTGTGTCTTCAAGGCATATTTCTGATGCCTAAATATAACTTCCATTTAATTTTAATTTAAATTGAAGTCTACTTAATCTTGCAAATTGAGCTGACAGAAGCTGTGCTTTATGTGATATATTCTACAGACCTTGTATTAATAATTTCCACTTTAAACTCTGTCAAGAAACTTCATTCTTCTTTGAAAATGACTTCTGTAATTGGAGTTGACTCTTTGAATAGCATTTTTCACCTACTGCCCTTTCTCTTAAAAATGTATACACCAGATTAGATTGGTTTCTTTGATCTTATTTTCTTTGTGAGCCTCGTGTAATAAGATCTTGTGTTGAAGGACCTGTCTTTTCTTCCCCACTTGCCCTAAGTGTCCATGAAATAAAGAGGGGCGAGTGGGAAGGAGGAAGGGAGAAGTGAAATGTTAAAATGATTTTGGAAAATGTAGTTACTAACTTTAATCAAAGAGCCTTTACACACAGCCCACACATGTTTGCAAGGACGTGAATATTTCCTGTCGATTGCATTCATGGCTGAGGTTGCGGAGTAAATTCAGCTAAGCAAGGGGAACAGTTCAGCTGCTCAAAATGCGAGCGTGCCTCTGAGAATGCTGCAGCCTGACAGAGACCCTGGCTCTGAAGCCATCTGTATGACTGACCTAGCCAATGATGTTGCTGAAACTTCACATCTGTTATTTCTTACTGCCCACTATTCTGGCAACAGCCAATCTTCATTTTTTCCATTATAGGCAGCTGCTGGAACTAAAAAGAGCTTGAGCTCATGTTCGGATGTGCTAGATAGATAGACTATGTTTTATCTTTCTTTTTCCTCTCCTTCTTTCTACTGCATACTACAGCACACTGACTTATTTCAAAAGTGTGGGATCTGTGTGTTGTGTTCTCTAGATGTGTCTGAAGATAAGCAGATGTGTTAGCCTGTGCATGCAAATAATTTCTTAGAAATGGGGCCATCATAAAGTCCAGGAAAAGAGATATTCTTAAGAATAAGAAGCAGTCAGTGAAAGAAGAAAGATTGAGAAGGACTGATTGTCAGGAATCACCAACATTATCATTGAAACCTGCTTTCTTCCCTGGCTGTGATTAGGGTTACCTTATGCAGAAAGTAGAGCAGTGCACAGAGCTCAATGATGGAGCCAAGTACTTTATGTCCAAGTAGAACTGAACTGCTTGAAAGAAATATAGTTCCTTTTTCATTTCTTGAGACTGACTTACCCTTTTTCTCTGTCCCACGGAGGAATTAGTTTCTTATATCCTTCTGATCCTCTCTAGCTTAAGCTATTGGAGCTGTTAGGTTACTTTCCAAAGCTATTAAAAGGAGGGTGGCGTTAGGGCCTCTAAGCAAGCTTACAAGTAACCTGTTGATGGCTGTTCAAACCCGTGTGTCTAAATACATTGTGGAATTGAAGCATATGAAAACAATATGGGGTTATTTTTCAATAATTTGTGCAGACAGAGCATGGAAAAAGTATTCAATGAGAATTATGAACTGGGAGTTATCCCTGCAGATAATTTGTGTGTGTGTGTGTATGTATGTGTATTGGAAAAGTTGAGGCTGAGAAAAACAAAAAGAAATTATGTACTAGGGAGGTTAAAAATATCCATTGAAATCCAACTAGTTTTCCAGATTGTGTTGAGCATATTTCTCTCTGGAAATTGGATACAGTTCATATCTCTTCCTGAAACTGTCAAATCCTTTAGGAGTATGGTAATAAAGTAGTCTTGCATGCACATATGTTGAGATGACATTATATTTAATGCAATTAAAGCATTTTCTAGGTCTGCCTCCCTGGCATTCTCACCAGTCCATCCTCTGATGGCTGGTTATCAAGCTGGTTTTGTTTGTTACTGAATTTTTTTTGATGACTGTTTTCCTGGCAGCTGGAGGGACTCCACCTCAGAGGTACTGCTAGCGTACTAATGCTTGTGAAATATAGAGGGGATGCTGCTTAGCATACAGATGCAATATCTAGGTGAACCAAAAGAATTGACCAAATGCCATGACTCTCACTTGGAAAGTCCTTATCCCATTTATTTTTACTTCTTTTAATCACCAGTCTGTGTGTACACTTCCTTCTTATTAAAGGAAATCAGTGAACAGTAATAGCACGCTTTAATTTGTGCTACATTTCAGCAAAGGATTTAAAAAATTCATCACTTCTGTTTTGCAATCTAACAAAACAACTAACAATTTTTTTTTTTAATAACTTTTTCTTGGATCTGGAATTAACTATGAAATGCAGTCCGTGATAAACAACAGTTTCCTGATCGCAAGTCTTGCATGTAGGGTACAAGAAGGTCAATGGAAAGGGAGAAAAAGTGTAGCAGAGATGGAGGAAACAAATCTACATGAGACATCAGCTGTAGCAGTAACTCCTTTGAATTA
The DNA here is from genome assembly GCA_009819775.1 of Phoenicopterus ruber ruber. NCBI lineage: Eukaryota > Metazoa > Chordata > Aves > Phoenicopteriformes > Phoenicopteridae > Phoenicopterus > Phoenicopterus ruber. Next base: position 16,407,859 of record CM020247.1, read on the forward strand.
AAAAGAAAGTTTGTCTTTATATTCTCAAGCTGTTTTCTTAATTATATACTGACAGGTTTTGCGCAGACATATGTAGAGTGCAGACCTGACTAGAGTTTGGCCTATGATCTCCTTTAATAACGTGTTTTAATCTTTCTCTAAAGATTGTTGTCTGCTTGTAGTAGTTTCTCTTGTCAGTAGTCTTGTGTAATGTTAGAACCTTACAATTTGATGTAATATTTAACAATACTATAATTTTAGTAATGTACATATCCTGTTCCTGCCTGAAGGTCTTTTGCATGGCTGCTAGAAGGAGACATGTTTGGGGGTGAAGAGGAGTTGCAAAGGCTGGAAGGAATTTCCCCTTCCCCTATTTGAGATTCTCTGCTTTATATATCACTTTTAACAGTGATACATGACTATGTTGCTCTAGGTCTGAGTGTAGCTTGTTTTCATTCATGCCTGTCCTATATTCTGATGGTCTTGCAGTGGTCTGAAGGGAATGACGGCACGGACTCCAGCATAGGTGGAAAGCGGAGACACTTTAATGCACACTCACAGGGTTTATAAAGCTTCCTTATCTGCTGCACGCGCCTTATGCGACTAGCATGCATAGTTACAGCTCTAGCATGCATAGTTACAGCTTTGTAATTGGTATTTCTCTTCTTAGCACGTGCAAGCCGTGCATTTCTTGATTGGTGCGCTTAAGCATAACAAACAACTTATTTAGCATAACAAACAACTTCTTTCTGGTTCTGACTGCTTCTAACTTCTCTTGTTTACCGTGCTGTGTCCCTTCATTTACCTTTATTGTACTGCTGTTTCAATCAACTCTAACCTGTCGTAAAGCGGGTCACCTACAGTGGTCAGTGTTCACTGCTGTGCCTGTTGCAGCTCACCTGTCACTCATTAATGAACCATTGCAGACATATATACTGTACGAGTGGGGAAGAAGGTGTTCATGAGGCCCTAAGGGATATGATTTAGTGGGGGACTTGGTAGTGATAGGTTAATGGTTGGACCCGATGATCTTGGAGGTCTCTTCCAACCAGAACAATTCTATGATTCTATGGTGAATCGAGATCTTTTTCTGTTCCATCTTGGCTGTGCTATGGAAGAGTTCACTCTAGGCAGAGCAGAAATGAAAATGAGATAAATAAGTAAATAAAAGCTCAGAGGAAATAGAATAACTTATTTAAAAAGCTTTGGAGGTACTTGAGATGATTTGCTTTATTAACCTGAAATAATATGAAATGACATTTCATGAGATGACGGTCTAGCAAGGCTAGAACTTAAAAGCTATTTCTGAGCCCAAAGATGCATATAGATCCTTAGAGCTGTTTTCAAATGCACCTGGAGGCACAGCTCAGAATTTCATGCCTACAGAAAGCCTGTCAGGAGTCTTGGGGATTTCCAGATATTTGGATAGCCTTAAAAGAAAATCTGGTTACATTGGAGAACTTTTAATAATTTTACCTGTTACAGCATCAAATAGCTCTACATATCAGTAGCAATCTTCTAATGCTGACTGAGTTTGATTCAGAATGATTATAAAGTGTAATTAAGATATGTTTGAAGTGTTTTGCAGTCATCGGAGAAAAGGAATTATTTGACTGATAAATTCTTGGCTGACATTATGGAATGTAGTAATAGGTGTCCATAATTATGATGGTCTAAGGAAACATCCAGAAAGACAGAAAAAAAAAAAAAGGGATTTCAGTTACATAGGCCTTCTTCAATGATACTCTGGAAAAGGGAAGAGTTTCTGCATTCACTTATGGGTACCAAAGTCTCAACTTATCTGTTAGGAACATCTCTGTTTTAAAAGTTGACTTTGTAGAATTTCACAAAGGTTGGTGAAAATTATAGGAGCAGATGAAGAAAGGGATGAATAGCAAACAAAACAGTTAAAAAAAATAAAAGCCAGTTGGGCTTAAAGATCTGCAAAACTTTTGACAAAGTGTTATTTCCTTTCCTTATGCTGGATGCTGATGATTCAGAAGATATTACATCTCCTGCTCTACAAACCCTTATGCACATTGCTTAGGTGTATGAGAATTCCTTCTGAAAGTGAGAATCACCTGTGGCTGCGCAGAGGGAGACACGTCCATAAGTGTCTGTGGAACTGGGCCTGATACCGAGCTGGATATCACTTTGTTCCGTTTTCACTTTTTCTTTTGGAAAAAAAATGTTACTTCTAATTTAAATTCACTGAAGTATTCCGCATAAGAGAAGAGCTGAGTTTGCTCAATTCTTGCAATAATTCCCTTTTCATAAAAATATTTTAAATCTAAACAGGGACTTTGATTCCAGTTTTTTTACTACTTAAGGCTAAGCTCCCATCTTAAGGGGTGAGAGGAACAACAAGTGTTATTTACCTTGTGTATTGGGGCTGGCTGAGATGGAGTTAATTTTCCCCATAGCAGCCCTCACAGTGCTGTGCTTTGTATTGGTAGCTAGAAAGGTGTCGATAACACACCAGTGTTTTGGCTGCTGCTGAGCAATGCTGGCACAGCATCAAGGCTGTCTCTCCAACATTTCCCCCGCCTCACCCCCCAAAGGCCAGTAGGCTGGAGGTGAGCAAGATCTTGGGAGGGGACATAGCCAGGACAGATGACCCAAATTGACCAAAGGGATATTCCATACCATATGATGTCTGCTCAGCAATAAAAGCTAAGAGAAATGGGGGAGAGGGGGCATTGGTTATTATGACGTTTGTCTTCCAGAGCAACTGCTACTTGTACTGAAGCCCTACTTCCTGGGAAATGGCTGGACATCACTTGCTGATGAGAAGTAGAGAATAAATCTTTTGTTTTCCTTTGCTTCTGCATGCGACCTTTGCTTTTGCTTTATTAAACTGCCTTTATCTTGAGTCACGAGTTTTCTTCCATCTTATTTTGTTCCTCCACCTGTCCTGCTGAGGAGAGGGAGTGATAGAGCGGCTTGGTGGGCACCCGGCAGCCAGCTAAGGTCAAGCCACCAACAGTCCTTTTTGGCACCCAATGTGGGGCACAAGGCAACAGCAGTTTTGTATTAAGCGTGCTATAGCTATAGTAGTTATTAAGTGGCAAGCTTCTATAGGGGTCATAGAGTTTATTGGCTGCACTGCTTATCTCTTTATTTTGCTGAGCTTGGGAACATGTTAGTACAAACAATGGCTATGTGCTTTGCCCTGGCATTGATAGCCTTATTGTGCTGGGGGAGCTATCTGGTGGAGAGGATGAGGGAATACATCTCCCTCTCCCTACCCAGGATTGATGTTGGTGGTTTTATTATGCAGGCTCCTGAGGTCCTTGTTCACCCTTACGTGAGCTATTTAATACTACTAATTAACACTGTTGGCATACTATGGGTTTTGTGGAATCTGGTGTCGTCCTGGTGGAAGAGAAGACAACTTTTGGGTGAGGCGATACTGAAATGTGCCCTGAGGCGGCCAGTCCCAGGGTGGCAGGGTGTGTGGAAGGACTTGGGCAGGTGCCTAGGACAGTTATTACCTCCCATAGCCTAGGACTTTACACCTGAACTGGCAAGTAACCCTGGCAAACTGATGCGCCACCTGATAGAAGGGTGCCTTGCCTACCCCAATGAGAACCAGCAGCTTCTAGCGTTGTACTGGGGCCTGGCCTGTGCCTACCGAGCCACAGTTCAGTATTATCAGAGGACAGTGGTTAAGGCAGGGACCCAAATCACCTCTGAGAATACCTTGACTGAGACGGGGGTGCAAACTACATCTGAGGACACCATGGTTGAGATAGGGACCCAAACAACACCACCAACTACAGTAATTGCCCCAGTAGTTAAAAAGAAACAGTGGACAAGGAGAACAACAGGTCCATATCCTCAATTAGAAAGGGAGGAGGAAGAAGAGGAAAGGTTTGATCACGAAGCTGGTCCTTCGACAAAGACATTGGAGGAAGGAGTGAGAGAACTCAGACAGGAAGCGGAAACTACCCGGTCCCTGACCTCAGCAGAACTTCGAGACATGCGGAAAGATTACAGCCGCCAGCCAGGTGAGCGGATTGCTGCCTGGCTGCTCCGATGCTGGGATAGTGGGGCCGACAGTCAGCAATTGGAAGGCAAGGAAGCCCAACAGCTGGGATCCCTTGCTAGGAACCAGGGAATTGAGAGAGGAATTGGAAAAGAGGCAGCAATTTGCAGTCTCTGGAGACAGCGCCTCTCAAGCATGAGGGCCAGATATCCATTCAAGGAAGATCTTGTGAACTCCCCAGGGAAGTGGACCACTGCAGACGAAGGCATCCAGTACCTGAGAGAATTAGTGGTACTGGAAGTCATCTACAGGGATCTAGACAATGATGAGGTCTCCAAAGATCCAGAGGATGTCCTGTGCACACGGGCTATGTGGAGGAAGGTGATTCAGAGTGCCCCAGCATCATATTCTAACAGCTTGGCAGCAATGTATTGTCCAGATATGGATACACCAACCGTGGAGAGAGTGTCTTCTTGACTCCAAAACTTTGAGGAAAATCTCTGTAGCTCCTCATCCCTACGGGCCAGTGCCTTGGCTATCAGGGGCACCCCAAGAAATCAGTCCCCTCTTGCCCCAGTCAGAGGGAAAGGGAGCCCCAGGCGCATGCCACGTGGCGCACTCTGGTTCTTCCTGCATGACCAGGTGTCACGGCCCAACTTTCTGCCCGCAGCGATGCTGTACCCCAGCTATGGGTCACAAACAAATAGTGACAGAGAAGAGGGAGGAGTGACTCGGGTTACTATGCCAATTTATTCATTCAGTAACTGGGCGTACAAGTTGTCATTCAATATCTGGGCATACAAGTTATCATTGAATAACAGTAAGTTCACTAATTGCTAATCCCGCTTTTCAGCAAAAAGGAAGAGAGAAGGAGAGAGAGAGAGAGAGAGAGAGAAATCAATCATCAGTCCAGGGTCCAGCGTTGGTCCAGCCAACAGGGGTCTCTGGTCAGTGGTCAGGGAGGCCCTCCCGTTGAGTCATGAGGTTCAGAAAGGACCCCCTTGCTTTCTAAACTCCTTCTCAGAGAGGAGTCTAGGTGCGGCTGAGTCCAGTCCTAGTCTCAGACTTGGTCAACGGTTTATGTCTAAAGGAGTATATCATGTATACCCTTGGGCTAAATTAAAAGATAGAGACAGAGAAAAAAATAGAGGTAAAGGAAAGATCACCACCCTAGGTTCCAGCGATGTCTCTGGTCCGGTTCCGTCAGATGGTGGGCGCGCGCCCAGCCCCTCTGAGTTGCGCCATTTATTGACTAGTCCCACTGCATATGCTAATTACTTCACATGCGTAGTCTGTTGTTCTCGAACCTTCTCAAAATGGGTCGGGGGGTTTGAGGGGTTGGGGGGTTTGAGGCTAGTGATTTCGGTGCTGCTGCCCTCCCCCCCTCCTGTCAGAGATGCAGGGGCGATGCTGTCTCAGATTTGTCTGTTTTTTAAGCAATTACTCAAGATAAGGCCCAGAAGAGCGCTATCCTGCCTCCACAAGATCCTCCCTTCCAGCTGCACCTTATCTCCTTAGTGTGGTATTCCTTCACACCAGGTCCTTCTTTGTCCAGACAATAATTCTTTCAACTTCTCAGTTTCTTCAAGGTCCTTCTTTGCCGAATGTTTGAGACATTAACTCTTTCAGCCCCTCAGTCTCTTACACCACCCCGTGGCTCAAACAGTCAGTCAAATCTCTTTCCTGTGGAGTTCATCCTCTTCTAGGGTAGTGATCCGTACATAGCGGACAGAAGTGGAAGAGAGAGAGAGAAGAAAGGAAAGGAAAGAGGAAGCTGAAGAGAGTAAATGGTTAATCATACATTGCACTATTGTTAAGCCAATCATCAAAAATGAAAATCCACATCACAGTATTAGTCCAATATTCAGCAGCCACTTTCCCCATCCAGTGAGTCCCAATGAACTCCGGAAAGATTTGAGTCAAGGAGTTAGGCTTCATTCACCACCTTTGGCTGCATGGTGTAGAATAGTTCTCCAGTTTGGTCAGCAATTTCCTTCATTTCAGTGCGAGCTTCTTCAATCAAGGTAGTGGCATTATGGGTTGTAATACAGTATTCTTCTTTAGTATGATTTAACACACCACAAACTTCACGCTCCTTTAATAACAACATATCTAAGGCTAATCTATTTTGTAATGTCATTTTAGACCTAAGACAAATTGGTGTCTTTTAAGGGTTACATACGGGGTAAATATACACCATCATCCTTTGCTGTCCCATTACAACGCGGATCAGAGTTTTTAAATCCCATAGAGGGATACCCCCAGCATGTGCACATATCTCAAATGAGAATTCTGAGTTTCATGAGGTACCATGTCTCCAGGGAATCCCCAGGGCCATGGGTACAGCTGATAACCCTTGTATTTAATTTTGTCTAATATTTGCTTTATGGACCAGGCCCACTGGTAATATGTGTCCTGTTCTTGAGAGAGGTCCAATTATAGATGTTGGGAGTTGGATGCACCACTCCAAGTTCCAATTGAAATTATAGTCAAACACAAATTCATCACTGGTTGTAGTGAGGTTTCCCTGAGGGTTCCAGGGATAATTTAGGCCTAACTTGGGTGGTAGAGTCAGGGACGAATTTCTCTGCTCTACTCCCAACAGAAAATGGGTGAGATTTATAGGAAGCAGTCCCATCCTAATTCCCTCCTGAGTTGACCTAGGGAGGGCCACACATACCCCTTGGTCAGTATAATTCCATATAAACGTATAATTTATACATGTATAAACACTTGTATCAATTCCCAAGCTAAATTTGGGGATCCCTCCCCTTGTATGTTACCAACGAGGTTGAGGGTAATGAGGATGGTCGCCAAAAACATCTTTCCCTATTATAACACGCAAAGATCACAAATATAATCAGACAAAAGATGCACACAATGATCAACACAGTCAGAGTTAACATTGGTCCCATGTTGCTTCTTTGGATAACCTGTAGTACATATACACACAAAACACAAGGATTAGAAGGATGGGATTATCCATCGATAAGTTGTCGAGGCGATCAGCTCCGGTGCCGGCATGACCTGCAGCGGAGCGTCCTAGCGTGGCGTACAGGGGGGTTTCCCAAACCGGGGAGCCTCAGAGGGAGCCGAGGGACCCGCCAGGAGCTGGCAGCTCGCGCGAGAGCGGCTGACGAGACCTGGGCGGGGCCAGGAGCCGCAGCGGCTAAGCGCCCCCATGTATAAAAAAGCCCCATGGGAGCGCCAGCGACCTGGAGCGCGGCGACCAGGTCGGGCAAACAGGGCGCGGCATGTCAGGAAGGGCGCGGCGCGGCAGTTTGCGCGGCAGTTCGTGCCGGGAGGGTGCTGAAGCTCCGCCGGCTCGACGGAGGAAGCAATGGTGTCCACCCGGCAGAAAGCCATGGCCGCTCTAAGCCTTGCACCCACCACGGCTGATGCAGCTTCCCAGACGGAGCTGCGGTGGGAACACGCTGCCACCCAGGTGTCAGGCTGCAGGGTGTGCCCTACTCCGATGCCAGCACCGGGCGGCAGCAGCAGCGAGCCTGCCTGTGGGAGGTGTGCCCAGGTAGAGGAACTCCTCCGCCTGGTGACAGAGCTCCGGGAGGAGGTGAGCAGGTTGCGGAGTATCAGGGAGTGCGAGAGGGAGATCAACGATTGGACGCGCACCCTGCCCTCCCTGAGACAGGCGCAACAGGCAGCCAAGGTGCCTGTCGCGGGGGACTCCCGATCCTCTCCCTGCACGGCTGAACGCAGGGACTTAGGGGACAGGGGACAGTGGCAACTAGTGCCTCCCCGGCAAGGCAGGCGTGTCTCCTCAGCGCCTACCCCACCTCCGCAGGTGCCCTTGCACAATAGGTACGAGGCCCTGCCACTGGAACCAAACAATGACAAGGCTGATGGTTCAGCCAGCCTGGAGGTGCCGCCGAGGACTAGTCAGCCTAGGTCCTGCATCAAAACTGCCCCCATAAAGGAAAACGAGACGGGTCATCGTCATAGGAGACTCCCTTCTGAAAGGAACAGAAGGGCCCATATGCAGACCGGACCCACTGCTTAGGGAAGTCTGCTGCCTCCCTGGGGCCCGGGTCAAGGATGTGAAGAGGAAGCTTCCCACCCTAGTAAGGCCCTCAGACTACTATCCCCTGCTGATCTTCCAGGTAGGCAGCGATGAGGTGGCAACAAGAAGTCCCGAGGCAATCAAGAGGGACTTCAGGGCCTTGGGGAGACTGGTTAAGGGATCAGGAGCACAGGTAGTGTTCTCCTCTATCCCTCTAGTTCTGGGGAAGGATGAGGGAAGAAACAGGAGGAGCCAGCAGATCAACAACTGGCTCCGAGCCTGGTGTCACTGGCAGGACTTCGGGTTCTTCGACCATGGGTTGGTTTACATGGCACCAGGCCTGCTGGCGGCAGATGGGGTACACCTGTCCCAAAGGGGGAAAAGGATCCTAGCACAGGAGTTAGCAGGGCTCATTGAGAGGGCTTTAAACTAGATTTGAAGGGGGAAGGGGATAAAACCAGGCTTGCTAGAGAGAAGCCTGGGGGTGGCACGCCAATGAATGAGGGATGGTGTGCCAGCAAGGCCCTTCGGTCAGCTGTCTCAGATGAGGTAGGACAGAGAGACCCATGTGGCAGCAGGGACACAGGGGTCGTTGATCTGTTAGGAACCACAGAAATGCCTGAGATGGGACTCATAGGAAGTAGGGCTTCTCCCACCACAAAGGCAACAGGATCACTAGCCCAGCTGAAGTGCATCTACACAAATGCAGGGAGCATGGGCAACAAACAGGAGGAGCTGGAAGCCATTGTGCAGGGGGAAAACTGTGAGGTAGTTGCCATCACGGAAACATGGTGGGATGACAAGCATAACTGGAGTGCCGCGATGGACGGCTATAAACTCTTTAGAAGGGATAGGCAAGGAAGGAGAGGCGGTGGGGTAGCCCTGTATGTTAAGGAGAGTCTGGACTGCCTTGAGCTTGAGGATGGTGACGCGAGGGTTGAGTGCCTATGGGTAAGAATCAGGGGGAAGGCCACCAAGGCAGATATCATGGTGGGAGTCTGTTATAGACCACCCAACCAGGACGAGGAGGCAGATGAAATATTCTACAGGCAGCTGGGAGAAGCCTCACGATCGCTAGCCCTTGTTCTTGTGGGGGACTTGAACTTGCCAGATGTCTGCTGGAAATACAATGCAGCAGAGAGGAAACAGTCCAGGAGGTTCCTGGAGTGTGTGGAAGATAACTTCCTCTCACAGCTGGTGAGGGAGGCCACGAGGGAAGGTGCCCCACTGGACCTGTTGTTTGTGAACAGAGAAGGTCTAGTGGGTGATGTGACAGTCGGAGGCCGTCTTGGGCATAGTGACCACGAAATGATAGAGTTTTCGATTCTCAGAGAAGTAAGGAGGAGGGTCACCAGAACTGCCACCTTGGACTTCCGGAGGGCAGACTTTGGCCTGTTTAGGAGACTGGTTGGCAGAGTCCCTTGGGAGGCAGTCCTGAAGGGCAAAGGTGTCCAGGAAGGCTGGACATTCTTCAAAAGGGAAATCTTAAAGGCGCAGGAGCAGGCTGTCCCCATGAGCCGAAAGATGAGCCGGTGGGGAAGAAGACTGGCCTGGCTGAGCAGAGAGCTCTGGCTGGAACTTAGGAAAAAAAAGAGAGTCTACAACCTTTGGAGGAAGGGGCAGGCAACTCAGGAGGACTACAAGGATGTTGTGAGGTTATGCAGGGAGAAAATTAGAAGGGCCAAAGCCCAACTAGAACTTAGTCTGGCTACTGCCGTAAAAGACAACAAAAAGTCCTTCTACAAATACATTAACAATAAAAAGGGGGCTAAGGAAAATCTCCCTCCTCTACTGGATGCAGGGGGAAACATAGCGTCAAGGGACAAGGAAAAGGCTGAGGTGCTAAATGCCTTCTTTGCCTCTGTCTTTAACAGCAAGGGAAGTTGTTCTCTGGACACCCAGCCCCCTGAGCAGGAAGACAGGGATGGGGAGCAGAATGAAGACCCCGTAGTCCAAGGGGAAATGGTCAGTGACCTGCTACGCCACCTAGACACGCACAAGTCTATGGGGCCGGATGGGATCCACCCAAGGGTGCTGAAGGAGCTGGCAGAAGTGCTCACCAAGCCACTCTCCATCATTTATCAGCAGTCCTGGCTAACTGGGGAGGTCCCAGTTGACTGGAGGCTGGCAAATGTGACGCCCATCTACAAGAAGGGCCGGAAGGAGGATTGGAGGAACTACAGGCCTGCCACTCTGACCTCGGTGCCCGGGAAGGTTATGGAGCAGATCATCTTGAGTGGCATCACGTGGCACATACGGGACAACCGGGCGATCAGGCCCAGTCAGCATGGGTTTATGAAAGGCAGGTCCTGCCTGACCAACCTGATCTCCTTCTACGACATGGTGACCCGCCTAGTGGATGAGGGAAAGGCTGTGGACATTGTGTACCTGGACTTTAGTAAAGCCTTTGACACCGTCTCCCACAGCATCCTCCTGGAGAAACTGGCTGCTCATGGCTTGGATGGGCGTACTCTGCGCTGGGTAGGAAACTGGCTGGATGGCCGGGCCCAAAGAGTTGTGGTGAAAGGAGTTAAATCCGGTTGGCGGCCAGTCACAAGTGGTGTTCCCCAGGGCTCAGTACTGGGGCCAGTTCTCTTTAATATCTTTATCAATGATCTGGACGAGGGGATCGAGTGCACCCTCAGTAAGTTTGCAGATGACACCAAATTGGGAGGGAGTGTTGATCTGCTGGAGGGCAGGCAGGCGCTACAGCGGGACCTGGACAGGCTGGATTGATGGGCCGAGGCCAATTGTATGAGATTCAACAAGGCCAAGTGCCGGGTCCTGCACTTGGGTCACAGCAACCCCAGGCAATGCTACAGGCTTGGGGAGGAGTGGCTGGAAAGCTGCCCAGCAGAAAAGGACCTGGGGGTGTTGGTAGACAGCTGGCTGAATATGAGCCAGCAGTGTGCCCAGGTGGCCAAGAAGGCCAACGGCATCCTGGCCTGTATCAGAAATAGTGTGGCCAGCAGGAGTAGGGAGGTGATTGCCTCCCTGTACTCAGCCCTGGTGAGGCCACACCTCGAGTACTGTGTTCAGTTTTGGGCCCCTCACTACAAGAAAGACATTGAAGTGCTGGAGCATGTCCAGAGAAGGGCAACGAGGCTGGTGAAGGGTCTGGAACACAAGTCCTATGAGGAGCATCTGAGGGAACCGGGATTGTTTAGCCTGGAGAAAAGGAGGCTGAGGGGAGACCTTATTGCTCTCTACAACTACCTGAAAGGAGGTTGGAGAGAGATGGGGATTGGACTCTTCTTCCTAGTAACAGATGACAGAACAAGAGGAAATGGCCTCAAGTTGCGTCAGGGGAGGTTTAGGTTGGACATTCGTAAAAATTTCTTCACTGAAAGGGTTGTTGGGCATTGGAACAGGCTGCCCAGGGAGGTGGTGGAGTCACCATCCCTGGAGGTATTCAAAAGACGTTTAGATGAGGCCCTAAGGGGTATGATGTACTGGTGGACTTGGTAGTGATGGGTTAATGGTTGGACCCGATGATCTTGGAGGTCTCTTCCAACCAGAACGATTCTATGATTCTATGATTCTATGATCGAGAATGAATGCAATGGTCTTTTCCGTGGGTGTCGGTAGCTACCCACGCATAAAGGTTCAGTGGGGTTTTTAGAGTGAGGGGCACTTCTCCTATAGTTGGCAGATCGACTAAGACTGGCTGTCCTGGGTAGTGAAGGGGTTTTACCAGATCTTTGCCTTCCTTTCTTCCTGGCCACAAGGAAGGGGGTTCAGGATAGAAGGCAGCAAGTTTAGGACACCTGTGTGGGCAGGTTTTAACAACCCATTCACTCTTTCTACTATCCTGTTAGCTTGGGGATAGCAGCGGGGTATGACTTTTGCCCATTCTTGGACTACCCCGTGGCCAGACATGACCACCATCATCAAAGAGATCATCAGCAGGAACAAAAGGCGATACCAGGACGATGGCTTCGACCTGGACCTGACCCATATCTGTAACTGCCATGGGTTTTCCTGTGGAGAGGCCCGAAGGAGTACGCTGGAACAACACCGATGATGCAGTAAGGTTCCTGGATTCAAAGCATAAAAACCATCACAAGACACACAATCTATGTGCTGAAAGACAGCACAACACTGCCAAATTCAACTGCAGAGCTGCACAGCACTGCCCTGAGGACCATAACCCGCCACAGCCAGAGCCCATCAAACCTTTTTGACCATCTTGACCAATGGCTAAGTGAAGGTGACAATCATGTTGTAGCAATCCGCTGTAAAGCTGAAAAGACAGGTTGGGCAGCCCCCGCTACACAGCAGAATGAAGAAGCCTGAGGAAGGCAGCTGATCAGCAGCGGCTGCAGCCAGCACTGGGCTGTGCCCCTCTGAGGCACGCTGCAGGGAGCATCCCGGTGTGTGGTCCCAGGCGGGCTGGGAGGGAAGGTCTCATTGGGAGAGCAGGTGCAGGAGCAGCCTGGAAGGGGAAGTCTGGCTCGGAGCACCAGCTGCGTGAGAGACAGACAAGCCGGAGGGTGGCCCGTGCCATGACGCAGGCAGGCGAGAGGCAAGCCCCGTGCCTGGCAGAGTCGGGAGGGCATGAGGCTAATGCCTCAGTGGACAAACTGGTCATCAAGGCAAGGTTTTAAATGCTCAAGAAGCCCTAGATTTCTATGAGGAAGCAAGGACCAAAGGCAAGAAGGGAGTGACAATTCCCAGTCAGAGACACCACGTATACTACTATAGTGACCTGTTAAAGAATCACCTGCATTACAGACCAGTGGCACTGCTGTTTCCCATGTTCAGCAGCAGGATTTGCAATCCTCCGTTTGTGGCATACCAGCTAAAGGTAAAGATATTCACTTCCCCTTCAGGACCCTCAAGAGGTGAGGACAAGTATATGTACTTTGAATTCCCTCAACCTTTGCCAGTATGTGGTGATATCAAAGTGGATTTTTTCCACAAACAGAACAAGATGTTGAAAAAGGACAAAATGTTTCAGTTTTGGGTAAATACATTCTTCATAGGACTGGATGAAAATCCAGACAAAGTAGAAAATCGAAGTCTAGTTACAGATCAGGAACTTAATGGTATTTTCAGTACAGAGCGCTCAGATAATGATAAGGAATATTTAATCCTTACATTAACACCTGCAAGGGAACCATAAAGAACATGTCCAAAATTCGGTGGACTTGTTCTTGAACAGTCGCAAGCAGTCCCACTGTGTTTGGCACAGCGGCTGTCAAGGGACCTGTATTGGCGTTTAGGTGCCGATAATCGACTGTCAGTCCCCTTCTACTGTCCGGCTTGCGTACAGGCCAAACGGGAGAATTGTAGGGAGAGTGCACGGTAATAATTACACCTTTTTCACTCCTGTGGGGTGCCTTCCTCTTATCTTTCCATGTCCTGATAAGCTTTTCTAAAGCCGCAGCAGACACTCCATCCGTTAAAACTCGGAGAATTCCCTTCTGCACTCTCTCAGCCCACAATAAATTCCTTTTAACCCCTGAGGCTCAGGGAGCGGGGGCGGGGGGGATGATTTTCCCGCTGTTCTACTCTCCGTATGGCAGTTCTTGATTTCGTAGCCCCCCCCCCCCCCCATGAGAGACACCCCTCACACATACTCGGTTTCAGTTTCTTGGGGGCCTCGGGAGTATTTTTCCTGAATTTTAGCCAAATCAGTGGGGAAATAGGGAATGGTATGGGTGGTGACTTGTTGAGCGCCACTCTGACCATTATCAATAGTCCCCATCTTAATTAGGGGCCGAATTACAATTTCCTCCTCCTCTGAGGGGTATAAAGCTTTTCGGTTAATTTCTAGTTCCCCAAACGGGTACTCAGACTTTTGGTTCTGTTTCCCGGGTAACTATGCCAAACTTGTGAATCCCGGTTCACTATCTGGAACAGAGTCAAAATCTGACCCTTGTTCCTTTTCCACTAATTTGGACCGTAAAATGTTTTCTCGGTCCAACACATCTGACAGAGCTGGACGGAGCCGCTGAGTGGTGTTACGTTCAGTGGTCAGTTGACTCTGCAGGGTGTTTATTTGTTCTTGCAAGGATTTAACCATTTCATCGCCAGCTTTCTTACTTTCTTGAGCTGCTACTAGTGCTTCTCCCAATATCGCACATACCACGGCTTTTCCTTTTCCTGGTCGCAGCTTTTTCTCTTTAGCCATCATAGTGATTCTTTCTGTTATTGCATTTGGATTTTGCCAGTTATTAAGAGCCCAGGTCATCCCCGGTGGGGAAGGGCATGCCTTGTACTCCTTTAACTTCTCAACAGTGGGGGAGCAGTCAAGCACCAGCATTTCCTGGGCAGCCATGGCTTGCCACTGCTCGAACCTCTCCTGGCTTATAGCTGAGAGGTCACTTCCCAACTCTCCCTGCCCGTGCTTACCGGGTAGAGAGTTGGTATCCCCTGTGAACCTTCCAACACAAAACTAGAACCTGCCGACTACGCCAATTTAATGTCACGGCCCAACTTTCTGCCTGCAGCGATGCTGCACCCCAGCTATGGGTCATAAACAGATAGTGACAGAGAAGAGGGAGGAGTGACTCGGGTTACTATGCCAATTTATTCATTCAGTAACTGGGCGTACAAGTTGTCATTCAATATCTGGGCATACAAGTTATCATTGAATAACAGTAAGTTCACTAATTGCTAATCCCGCTTTTCAGCAAAAAGGAAGAGAGAAGGAGAGAGAGAGAGAAATCAATCATCAGTCCAGGGTCCAGCGTTGGTCCAGCCAACAGGGGTCTCTGGTCAGTGGTCAGGGAGGCCCTCCCGTTGAGTCATGAGGTTCAGAAAGGACCCCCTTGCTTTCTAAACTCCTTCTCAGAGAGGAGTCTAGGTGCGGCTGAGTCCAGTCCTAGTCTCAGACTTGGTCAACGGTTTATGCCTAAAGGAGTATATCATGTATACCCTTGGGCTAAATTAAAAGATAGAGACAGAGAAAAAAAATAGAGGTAAAGGAAAGATCACCACCCTAGGTTCCAGCGATGTCTCTGGTCCGGTTCCGTCGGATGGTGGGCGCGCGCCCAGCCCCTCTGAGTTGCGCCATTTATTGACTAGTCCCACTGCATATGCTAATTACTTCGCATGCGTAGTCTGTTGTTCTCGAACCTTCTCAAAATGGGTCGGGGGGTTTGAGGCTAGTGATTTCGGTGCTGCTGCCCTCCCCCCCTCCTGTCAGAGATGCAGGGGCGATGCTGTCTCAGATTTGTCTGTTTTTTAAGCAATTACTCAAGATAAGGCCCAGAAGAGCGCTATCCTGCCTCCACAAGATCCTCCCTTCCAGCTGCACCTTATCTCCTTAGTGTGGTATTCCTTCACACCAGGTCCTTCTTTGTCCAGACAATAATTCTTTCAACTTCTCAGTTTCTTCAAGGTCCTTCTTTGCCGAATGTTTGAGACATTAACTCTTTCAGCCCCTCAGTCTCTTACACCAGGGGGAGGACATGAAGAAGTGGGATGGTGAGCCCACCTTTAAGCTGGAAGCCCGTGTACATGAACTGAGAGGGAAGACAGCTCTTAAGAAGGGGCCACCCAAGAAGTCTGTCAGCAGAGTTGCTGTAGAGACACACGAAGGCAATCAGCGATCTCCCAGACAGAGAAGAACTGAAATCACCTCCCTTGATCCTGAGGAGGGGCCTTCTGGTCTGGCGCTGCAAGGGTCAGACAGGGAATACTCTGACGAGGAACAGGAATAGAGGGTCCCTGCCTTCGGCCAGGAGGAGGAAAGGGATGACCGTGTATACTGGACTGTGTGGGTTCGATGGCCTGGCACATCAGCCCCCCAGAAGTACAAGGCTCTAGTAGATACCGCTGCACAGTGTACTCTAATGTCATTAAGCTATAAAGGGGCAAAACCCATCTTGGGGGGGGGGTTTCCCAACAGTTAACTGTGTTGGAAGCCAAAGTGAGTCTAACCGGGAATGAGTAGCAAAAGCACCCCATTGTGACTGGCCCAGAGGCCCCTTGTATCCTTGGCATAGACTGCCTCAGGACAGCGTATTTCAAGGACCGAAAAGGGTACCGATGGGCTTTTGGTATAGCCACTGTAGAAACAGAAGAAATTAAACAGCTGTCCACCTTGCCTGGTCTCTCAGAGGGTCCTTCTGTTGTGGGGTTGCTGAGGGTCAAAGAACAACAGCTGCCAATCACTACCACAATGGTGCACTGGCAGCAATATCACACCAACCGAGACTCCCTGATGCCTATCCACAAACTGATTTGTCGACTGGAGAGTTGAGGTGTGATCAGCAGGACTTGCTCACCTTTTAATAGTCCTATATGGTCAGTGCGGAAATCTAATGGAGAATGGAGATTAACGGTGGACTATCGTGGCCTGAATGAAGTCATGCCACCACTGAGTGCTGCCTTGCCGGACATGCTACAACTTCAATACGAACTAGAGTCAAAGGTAACCAAGTGGTATGCCACAACTGACATTGCTAATGCATTCTTCTCAATTCCTTTGACAGCAGAGTGCAGGCCACAGTTTGCTTTCACCTGGAGGGGCATCCAGTACACCTGGAATTGACTGCCCCAGGGGTGGAAACACAGCCCTACCATTTGCCATGGACTGATCCAGGCTGCCCTGGAAAAGGGTGGAGCTCCAGAACACCTGCAATACATTGATGACATCATTGGGTGGGGCAACACAGCAGCAGAAGTTTTTGAGAAAGGGGAGAAAATAATCCAAATCCTTCTGAGAGCTGGTTTTGCCATAAAACGAGGTAAGGTCAAAGGACCTGCACAGGAGATCCAGTTCCTAGGAATAAAATGGCAAGATGGATGTCGTCAGATCCCAATGGATGTGATCAACAAAATAGCAGCTATGTCTCCACCAACTAACAAAAAGGAAACCCAAGCTTTCTTAGGCGTTGTGGGTTTCTGGAGAATGCATATTCCAAATTACAGTTCTATTGTAAGCCCTCTCTATCAAGTGACCCGAAAGAAGAACGATTTTAAATGGGGCCCTGAGCAACGACAAGCCTTTGAACAAATTAAACAGGAGATAGTTCATGCAGTAGCCCTGAGGCCAGTCTGGGCAGGGCAAGATGCAAAAATGTGCTCTACACTGCAGCCGGGGAGAATGGTCCTACCTGGAGCCTCTGGCAGACAGCACCAGGGGAGACTCGAGGTCGACCCCTAGGGTTTTTGGAGCTGGGGATACAGAGGATCCGAGGCCCACTCCAACTGAAAAAGAGATCTTGGCAGCATATGAAGGGGTTCGAGCTGCTTCGGAAGCGATCGGCACTGAAGCACAGCTCCTCCTGGCACCCTGACTGCCGGTGCTGGGCTGGATGTTCAAAGGGAGAGTCCCCTCCACACATCATGCCACCGATGCCACATGGAGCAAGTGGGTTGCACTGATCACACAACGAGCTCGAATAGGAAACCCCAGTCGCCCAGGAATTCTGGAAGTGCTCATGGACTGGCCAGAAGGCAAAGATTTTGGAATGTCACTAGAGGAGGAGGTGACATGTGCTGAAGAGGCCCCACCGTATAATAAACTGCCAGAAGATGAAAAGCGATATGCCCTGTTCACTGATGGATCCTGTCGTATTGTAGGAAAACATCAAAGATGGAAAGCTGCCGTGTGGAGTCCTACACGAAGAGTTGCGGAAGCCACTGAAGGGCAAGGTGAATCAAGTCAGTTTGCAGAGGTGAAAGCCATCCAGCTGGCTTTAGATATTGCTGAGTGAGAAAAGTGGCCAAAGCTCTACCTCTATACCAACTCATGGATGGTAGCTAATGCCCTGTGAGGGTGGTTACAACAATGGTTACAACAATGGTTGCAGAGCAACTGGCAGCAGAGAGAAAATATAACAAAAGGCTTCTGCGTCAAGATAAGGACATTGTCAAAGGGGTTTTTTTCAATTCCTTTAGCAACAGAATGTAGGCCACAGTTTGCTTTCACATGGAGGGGTGACCAATATACCTGGAATCGACTGCCCCAGGGGTAGAAGCACAGCCCTACCATTTATCATGGACTAATCTAGACTGCACTGGTGTGGCGAGTAGACCCTGGCTGGATGCTAGGTGCCCACCAAAGCCACTCTATCACTCCCCCTCTTCAGCTGGACAGGGAAGAGAAAATATAACAAAAATCTTGTGGGTCAAGATAAGGACAGGGAGATCACTCAGCAATTACCAACACGGGCAAAACAGACTCGACTTGGGGAAAAATTAATTTAATTTATTGCCAATCAAATCAGAGTAGGATAATGAGAAATAAAACCAAATCTTAAAACACCTTCCCCCCACCCCTCCCTTCTTCCCGGGCTCAACTTCACTCCTGATTTTCTCTACCTCCTCCCACCGGGGGATGGGGAATGGGGGTAGCGGTCAGTTGACCACACGTTGTCTCTGCCGCTCCTTCCTCCTCAGGGGGAGGACTCCTCACACTCTTCCCCTGCCCCAGCGTGGGGTCCCTCCCATGGGAGACAGTCCTCCATGAACTTCTCCAATGTGAGTCCTTCCCACGGGCTACAGTTCTTCACGAACTGCTCCAGCGTGGGTCCCTTCCACGGGGTGCAGTCCTTCAGGAACAGACTGCTCCAGCATGGGTCTCCCGCGGGGTCACAGGTCCTGCCAGCAAACCTGCTCCAGCATGGGCTCCTCTCTCTCCACAGGTCCACAGGTCCTGCCAGGAGCCTGCTCCAGCACAGGCTTCCCACAGGGTCACAGCCTCCTTTGGGCATCCACCTGCTCTGGCGTGGGATCCTCTACGGGCTGCAGGTGGATATCTGCTCCACCACTAACCTCCATGGGCTGCAGGGGGACAGCCTGCCTCACCATGGTCTTCACCAGGGGCTGCAGGGGAATCTCTGCTCCGGCACCTGGATCACCTCCTCCCCCTCCTTCTTCAGTGACCTTGGTGTCTGCAGAGTTGTTGCGTTCACATATTCTCACTCCTGTCTTGTGACTGCAGTTGCTGTTGCGCAGCAACTTTTTCCCCTTCTTAAATATGTTATCCCAGAGGCACTAGCACCATTGCTGATTGGCTCAGCCTTGGCCAGTGGCGGGTCTGTCTTGGAGATGGCCGGCATTGGCTCTGTCGAACGTAGGGGAAGCTTCAGGCACCTTCTCACAGAAGCCACCTCTCTAGCACCCCCGCTACCAAAACCTTGCTACACAAACCCAATACAGCTGGAAAAGGATGATGCCCCTGAACATCTACAATACATCGATGACATCACCGTGTGGGGCAATAAGGCAGAAGAAGTGTTTGAGAAGGGAAAAAAAGAGTAATTCAGATTCTTCTGAAAGCTGCTTTCACCATAAAAATAAGGAAGGTCAAGGGACCTGCACAGGAGATTCAGTTCTTGGGAATAAAATGGCAGGATGGATGCTGTCATGTCTCTATGGATATGATCAACAAAATAGTAACTATGTTTCCACCAGCTAACAAGAAGGAAACACAAGCTTTCCTAGTCCTTGTGGGATTCTGGAGAATGCATATTCCAGGTTATAGTCAGTTTGTGAGCCCTCTCTATCTAGTAACCCGAAAGAAGAACTATTTTGAGTGGAGCCTTGAGCAACAAGCCTTTGAGCAGCTCGAACAAGAGACAGCTCGTGCGGTAGCTCTTGGACCTGTCCGGACAGGACCAGCTTTACAAAATGTACTCTACACTGCAGCTGGGGAGAATGGTCCTACCTGGAGCCTCTGGCAGAAAACACCAGTAGAAACCCGAGGTCGACCGTTAGGGTTTTGGAGCCGTGGTTATTGAGGATCAGAAGCCCACAACACCCAGACTGAAAAAGAGATACTATGAGGGGGCTCGAGTTGCTTCAGAAGTTGTTGGTACAGAAACGTATCTCCTCTTGGCACCACGATTGCCTGTGCTACACTAGATGTTCAAAGGAAACATCCCCTCTATGAATCACGCAACCAGTGCTACAGTGGGTAGCATTGATCACACAATGAGCTTGACTAGGGAAACCCAACCACCCAGGAATCCTGGAAGAGATCATGGACTGGCCAGAAGGCAGAGATTTTGGAGCATTGCCTGAGGAGGTGGCTTGTGCCCAAGAGGCACCGCCATATAATGAGCTATCAGAAGATGAAAGGCGTTATGCTTTGTTTACTGATGGATCCTGTCATATTGTAGGAAACCATTGCAAGTGGAAAGCTGCTGTGTGGAGTCCCACATGACAAGTTGTTGAAGTCACTGAAGGAGAAGGTGAGTCAAGTCAGCT
Organism: Phoenicopterus ruber ruber; assembly: GCA_009819775.1. Taxonomy (NCBI): domain Eukaryota; kingdom Metazoa; phylum Chordata; class Aves; order Phoenicopteriformes; family Phoenicopteridae; genus Phoenicopterus; species Phoenicopterus ruber. Next base: position 16,428,012 of record CM020247.1, read on the forward strand.
TACAGAAGTGGAAGCCATCCAACTAGCCCTAGAGACTGCTGAACAAGAAAAGCAGCCAGTACTCTATACTGACTCCTGGATGGTGGCTAATGACCTATGGGGGTGGCTACAGCAGTGGAAGACGACCAATCGGCAGCACAGGGGTAAACCCATCTGGGCTGCTGCATTGTGGCAGGGCATCGCTGCCCGGGTAGAAAACATCGCTCTAAAGGTATGTCATGTAGATGCTCACATGCCCAAAAGCCACACCACTGAAGAACATTGAAACAATGAAAAGGTAGACAAGGCTGTCAAAACTGAAGTAGCTCAGGTGGACCTGGACTGGGAGCATAAGGGTGTCGTGGTTTAACCCTAAATTGTAACCCAACACCACGCAGCCGCTCGCTCACTCCCCCCCCTCCCCAGTGGGGTGGGGAGGAGAATTGGAGAGAAAGGAAAACTCGCGGGTTGAGATAAAAACAGCTCACCAGGACAGCAAAGGAAAAATATGAAAATATATTAATAATGATAATAATATATATAAGGATAATAGAATAACAAACGATGCACAATTTATCACCACCCGATGACCAATACAGCCCGTCCCAAGCAGCAGGCAGGGAGCAGGGGTATCCCCCCCAGCAGCTATCCCAGAACAGCATGTTCCAGAGAGAGCAGGCAAGGGAACAAACAGCCGAATGAACAAACGAAATGGGAAAAAAAAGGGAAAAACAGGGAAACAAAAAGCAACCCAAAGGGAAGCTTAAGGATTAAGGCAAGTTAAGGGTCTAAAAAGCTAGTGGCCCACCGACCGACCCTCACTTATACCTGGCATGACATTTATGGTATGGAATACTCTCTTTGGCCACTTGGGATCAACTATTCTGGCTCTACCCCTCCCAAGTTTTTGTACCTGCACATCGGCAAAACCTGGGAAACTGCAAAATGTCCTTGGTCATTAAGCATCAACCAACAACATCAGTGTACTATCACCATTCTTCTCACACTAAATCCAAAACACAGGAGCTGCTGAAGACAAAACTAGCTCCGTCCTGGCCTAAACCAGGACAAAGGGTGAGCTATTTGTAGCTTGATGGGCCCACAAAACATCAGGACATCTAGGGAGAGATGCAACATACAGATGGGCTCATGATTGAGGGGTGGACCTGACCATGGAGGCCATCACACAGGTCACCCATGAATGTGAAACATGTGCTGCAATCAAGCAAGCCACATGAGTAAAATCTCCCTGGAACAGAGGGCAGTGTCTGGGTTTTCGATATGGCAAGGCCTGACAAATTGACTATATTGGACCACTGCCACGAACACGCCAAGGCAAGCGCTACATACTCACCATGGTGGAAGCAACTACTGGTTGGCTAGAAACATACCCTGTAAACCATGCCGCTGCCTGAAACACCATAATAAGGCTTGAAAGGCAAATTTTGTGGCGACATGGCACCCCAGAAAGAATTGAATCAGACAATGGGACTTATTTCTGAAATAACCTTATAAACTCCTGGGCTAAGAAACATGTCATTGAGTGGGTGTATCACATCCCCTATCACAGAATCACAGAATAGTAGGGGTTGGAAGAGACCTCTGGAGATCATCTAGTCCAACCCCCCTGCCAGAGCAGGGTCCCCTAGAGCAGGTTGCACAGGACTGCGTCCAGGCGGGTTTTGAATATCTCCAGAGAAGGAGACTCCACAACCTCCCTGGGAAGCCTGTTCCAGTGCTCTGTCACCCTCACAGTGAAGTTGTTTTTCCGCATGTTCAGGCGGAACTTCCTATGTTCCAGTTTGTGCCCGTTGCCCCTTGTCCTGTCGCTGGGCACCACTGAAAAGAGTCTGGCCCCATCCTCTTGACACCCACCCTTGAGATATTTATAAGCATTGAGGAGGTCCCCTCTCAGTCTTCTCTTCCTCAGGCTGAACAGCCCCAGCTCCCTCAGCCTTTCCCCATAGGAGAGATGCTCCAGTCCCTTAATCATCTTTGTAGCCCTCCACTGGACTCTCTCCAGTAGTTCCTCATCTTTCTTGAACTGGGGAGCCCAAAACTGGACACAGTACTCCAGATGGGGCCTCACTAGGGCAGAGTAGAGGGGGAGGATAACCTCCCTCGACCTGCTGGCCACACTCTGCTTAATGCACCCCAGGATGCCGTTGGCCTTCCTGGCTGCAAGGGCACACTGCTGGCTCATGGTGAGTTCGTTGTCTACCAGGACTCCCAGGTCCTTCTCTGCAGAGCTGCTTTCCAGGAGGTCAACCCCCAACCTGTACCAGTGCATGGGGTTGTTCCTCCCCAGGTGCCGGACCCTGCACTTGCCTGTGTTGAACCTCATGAGGTTCCTCTCCACCCAGCACTCTAGCCTGTCTAGGTCTCGCTGAATGGCAGCACAGCCTTGTGGTGTATCAGCCACTCCTCCCAGTTTCGTGTCATCAGCAAACTTGCTGAGGGTACACTCGGTCCCTTCATCCAGGTCATTGATGAATAAATTGAATGAGACTGGGCCCAGTACCGACCCCTGGGGGACACCACTAGCCACAGGCCTCCAGCTAGACTCTGTGCCGCTGATCACCACCCTCTGAGCTCTGCCATTCAGCCAGTTCTCAACCCATCTCACTGTCCACTCATCTAGCCCACACTCCCTGAGCTTACCTATGAGGATATTGTGGGAGACAGTGTCAAACGCCTTGCTGAAGTCCAGGTAGACAACATCCACCGCTCTCCCCTCATCCACCCAGCCAGTCATGCCATCGTAGAAGGCTGTCAGATTGGTCCAGCATGATTTCCCCTTGGTGAATCCATGCTGACTACTCCTGATCACCTTCTTTTCTTCTACATGCTTGGAGATGGCTTCCAGAATGAGTTGCTCCATCACCTTGCCAGGGATGGAGGTGAGGCTGACTCGCCTGTGATTTCCCGGGTCCTCCTTCTTGCCCTTCTTGAAGACGGGAGTGACATTGGCTTTCCTCCAGTCCTCAGGCACCTCTCCCGTTCTCCATGACCTTTCAAAGATGATGGAGAGTGGCTTGGCAATGACCTCTGCCAGCTCCCTCAGCACACGTGGGTGCATCCCATCAGGGCCCATGGATTTGTGGGCATCCAGTTTGCCTAAATGATCTCTAACCCGATCCTCCTCGACCAAAGGAGGGCCATCCTTTCTCCAGGCTTCCTCTCTTACCTCCAGGGTCTGGGATTCCTGGGGGCCAGCCTTGGCAGTAAAGACTGAAGCAAAGAAGGCATTCAGTAACTCTGCCTTCTCTGCATCCTTCGTGACCAGGGCACCCACCTCATTCAGCAGAGGGCCCACGTTTTCCCTAGTCTTCTGTTTGTTGCCGATGTACTTGAAAAAGCCCTTCTTAGTGCCCTTGATGTCCCTTGCCAGATTAAATTCGAGGTGGACCTTAGCCTTCCTTGTAGCATCCCTGCATACCCTGAGAGCATCCCTGTACTCCTCCCACGTGGCCTGCCCCTTTTTCCACATTCCATGGACTTCCTTCTTCCACTTGAGTTTTGCCAATAGTTCCTTGCTCATCCATGCAGGTCTCCTGCCTCCCTTACCCAATTTCTTACTCCTGGGGATGCACGGCTCTTGAGCTTGGAGGAAGTGGTGCTTGAACAATGCCCAGCTTTCTTGGGCCCCCCTACCTTCTAGGGCCCTAACCCACGGGATTCCTCCAAGCAGGTCCTTGAAGAGGCCAAAGTTAGCTCTGCAGCCAAGGCTATCCCCAACCTTCACATCCCCAACCAGACCTTCCTTGTTAGTTAGTATGAGGTCCAGCAGCACCCCTCTCCTCGTCGGCTCCTCCACCACCTGCATCAGAAGATTGTCATCAATGTTCTGCAGGAACCTCCTGGACTGTGCGTGCCTAGCTGTGTTGTCCCTCCAACAGATATTGGGGTGGTTGAAGTCCCCCATGAGAACCAGGGCCCGTGATCATGAGGCTACTTTCAGCTGCCTGTGGAAGGCCTCATTGACTTCTTCTTCCTGATCAGGTGGCCTGTAGTACACACCCACAACAGTGTCCCCCATGTTAGCCTGTCCCTTAATCCTTACCCATAAGCTCTCGACCCGTTCTTCGTCCTCCCCTAGGCAGAGCTCGATACACTCCAGTTGCTCTCTCACATAGAGAGCCACTCCACCACCTCGCCTTGCTGGCCTGTCCTTCCTGAAAAGTACATACCCATCCATGACAGCATTCCAGTCATGCGAGCTGTCCCACCACGTCTCTGTAATTGCTATGAGATCGTGGCCCTGCGAGTGCACACAGATCTCTAGTTCTTCCTGTTTATTCCCCATGCTGCGTGCGTTGGTGTACAGGCATTTCAGAGAGGAAGTTGAGTTTGCAGGTCTCCCTGGAGGGGTGCAGGAGGATCCATCATAGCCATACACACCCTTTGGGTGGTCGGCCTTCTGGTTCTCTTCTTGGGAGGAGGCAGCTAAGGACGATTTGTCTCTGCTCAGGTTGGCCTGGCTGACTCCCCAGTTGGGTGCGCTGGCACAAGCATCACCACTTTGGACCCCTCCCCCCGAGCCCTTCAGTTTAAAGCCCGCCTCACCAAGCTGGCCAGCCTGCCACCAAAGATTCCCCTGCCCCTCTTAGACAGGTGGATCCCATCCCTCCCCAATAGGTTGTAGTCGCCAAAGAACGTCCCATTGTCGTAAAAGCCAAAACCCTCACATCGGCACCAGCCACGAAGCCAGGAGTTGATGTGTATATGCTCCTATTTCTGGCCGCCCACTTTCCTCCCACTGGTAGAATGGAAGAGAATATAACCTGGGCACCAATATTTTTCACTTGCTCCTCCAGGGCTTTAAAGGCTTCTTTGATTTTGCCCAGGTTCCGACTCGCGGCGTCATTCGTGCCCACATGGAAGAGTAGCAGCGGATAGTAGTCCGTGCTCCTGACAAGTCGCGGCACCCTCTCAGCAACATCTCGGACCTTGGCTCCCGGGAGGCAGCACACCTCTCGTGCCTCCCTGTCAGGTCGGCAGATGGGCGCCTCAGTGCCCCTTAACAGGGAGTCCCCCACAACGAGCACTTGCCGTTTCTTTTTTCGGTGCGTGCTGTGTGCTCTTGGAGTAGTTTCTCCTTGCCTGCCTTGCTCGTGGGTGTCTACAGCTTTTAACGCTTCATATCTATTTTTAGTTGTGATACTGGAGGGTGAGGACTGAAGCGGAGCCCTGCTTTTGTGGGTTACTACAGTCCAAGGTGTTCCATCCTCAGTGGTGTCTGGCACAGGAGCGTGGCTTTGGAACCACCTATCTATCTCTGTTTTGGATCCTCTGATGCTGCGCAGTCTTTTAACTGTTTCCTGCAGCTCAGCTACCTGACGTAGCAGATCTTCCACCCGCGCACACCCTGAGCAGGAACTTACCTTTGCATCAGGAGGAGGGTGAGGTCACTCGCTGCAGCCTCCCACCTGAACTGAGATTTCCTCCCTTGCCAGTTCTGTCTGGCAGGACGCATCCGTCATCTCGGGGGCGTTCACCACAGGAGCACCTGTCTTAGCTCTGAGGTGGGTGCCCACCATTGCGGCAGAGACCAGGAAGGCTTCCCTGGGCTGTGGGGCTACGAGCAGGCTGCGGGGCCCTCCCACGCAAACTGCTGCGCCACGCCCTGTTCGCCGCACTCCTGGTCGCTGGCGCTCCTCAGGGCCGTTTAAATCTCCCGCGGTTGCTCGAGCTGCCGGCGCCTCGCGGGTCTCTCTCTTCTCTCTGCTCTTGCTCAGGATCCCCTGGCTCCGGGAACCCCCTGTCCACCTCAATCTAGGGCGCAGCTACAGAACACACACCCACAAGCCTCTGGAAAGACTGAGAGATATAAAGGACTATTAAAGACTATGTTGAGTGCGTTGGGCAATGGGGCATGGAAGCACTGGGATATAAATTTAGCAGAAGCCACTTGGCTGGTTAACACCAGAAGATCTGCTAACCATCCTGGTCCTGCCCAAACAAAACCCCTACATACTGTGGAAGGAGATAAGGTCCACGTAGTGCACATAGGCAAGTGGCTGGGGAAGGCGGTGTGGATTGCTCCTCCCATGGGAAAAGGCAAACCCATTCGTGGAATTGTTTTTGCTCAAGGACCTGAGTGTACTTGGTGGGTAATGCAGAAGGATGGGGACACCCAGTGTGTGCCTCAAGGAGATTTAACCTTGGGGGAAAAATAATCTGTGATGTGAGCTGTATGTTGTAGGAAGTAATGTAGCAGGAACGACCTGAACCGACGAAGAGTGAGTTTTCCAAGGAACCGGGTGAGTGCAACGATGACTGTGGTGGGTTAATCCTGGATAGCTGCCAGGAGCCCACCAAAGCCGCTCTATCACTCCCCCTCTTCAGCTGGACACGGGAGAGAAAATACGACGAAAAGCTCGTGGGTCGAGATAAGGACAGGGAGAGATCACTCACCAATTACCATCATGGGCAATATAGACTTGACTTGGGGAAATTACTTTAATTTATTACCAATCAATTTAGAGTAGGGTAACGAGAAATAAAACCAAATGTAAAAACACCTTCCCCCCACCCCTCCCTTCTTCCCGGGCTTAACTTCACTCCCGAGTTCTCTACCTCCTTCCCCCCAAGCGGTGCAGGGGGACGTGGAATGAGGGTTGCGGTCAGTTCATCACACGTTGTATCTGCCACTCCTTCCTCCTCAGGGGGAGGACTCCTCAGACTCTTCCCCTGCTCCAGCATGGGGTCCCTCCCACAGGAGACAGTCCTTCATGAACTTCTCCAATGTGAGTCCTTCCCACGGGCTACAGTTCTTCACGAACTGCTCCAGCATGGGTCCCTTCCATGGGGTGCAATCCTTCAGGAACAGACTGCTCCAGCACGGGTCCCCCACAGGGTCACAAGCCCTGACAGCAAACCTGCTCCAGCGTGGGCTCCTCTGTCTCCATCGGTCCACAGGTCCTGCCAGGAGCCTGCTCCAGCGCAGGCTTCCCATGGGGTCACAGCCTCATTCAGGCGCAACCACCTGCTCCGGCATGGGGTCCTCCAAGGGCTGCAGGTGGATATCTGCTCCACCGTTGACCTCCATGGGCTGCAGGGGGACAGCCTGCCTCACCTTGGTCTTCACCAGGGGCTGCAGGGGAATCTCTGCTCTGATGCCTGGAGCACCTCCTCCCCTTCCTTCTTCACTGACCTTGGCGTCTGCAGAGTTGTTGCTCTCGCATCTCACTCCTCTCTCTGCTGCTGTTTCCGCAACAGATTTTTCCCCTTCTTAAATATGTTATCACAGAGGCACTACCAACATTGCTGATTGGCTCGGCCTTGGCCAGCAGCTGGTCCGTCTTGGAGCCAACTGGCATTGACTCTATCGGACTGTCCTGGTTGCAGCTGGGATAGGGTTAATTTTCACCAGAAGCTAGCCGGGGTCTATTCTATACCATGTGACCGTCACGCTCACTATATAGAGGGGGATGACCGGAGAGGGGGGATTGCTGCTGGGGAGCGGGCTGGGCGTTGGACTCCGGGCTGGGAGCGACCTGTACGGGAAGCACCGCTAAGTACACTCTGTTGTTATTGTTAGGGTTTCTTGTTTGTTTCTTTTTCTTTCCCTTTGTTGTCCGGTTAAACTGTTGTTGTTAACCCACGAGTTTTGCCTTTCTTTGTCCGAATCCTCTCCCCGTCCCACCGGGAGGCGGGGGGTGAGCGAGCGACCATGTGGCTCAGCCTCCGGCTGAGGCTAAACCATGACAGTCCTTTTTGGTGCCCAAAAAGGTGGTCTCGAACCTGATCTTCTCTTACAGTGGGAGGGACTTTGCTTCCCCAGTCCCTGTCTTGCAGACCATCCACTCGAGAGGTGTAGGAAGAGAGGTTGCCGGTGAAGACTGAGGCAAAAAAGTCATTGAGTACCTGTCGTGGTTTAACCCCAAATTGTAACCCAATACCACGCAGCCGCTCGCTCACTCCCCCCACTCCCCAGTGGGGTGGGGAGGAGAATTGGAGAGAAAGGAGAACTCGCAGGTTGAGATAAAAACAGCTCACCAGGACAGCAAAGGAAAAATATGAAAATATATTAATAATGATAATAATGATAATATATACAAGGATAATAGAATATATAAAACAAACGATACACAATTTCTCACCACCCGACGACCGATACAGCCCGTCCCGAGCAGCAGTCAGGGAGCAGGGGTATTCCCCCCCAGCTATCCCAGAACAGCAAGTTCCAGGGAAAGCAGGCGAGGGAACAAACAGCCGAATGAACGAAAAACAAAAAGGTAAAAATAGGGAAACAAAAAGCAACCCAAAGGGAAGCTTAAGGATTAAGGCAAGTTAAGGGTCTAAAAGCCTCAAAAGCCTCAAAAGCCCAAAAGATCTAGTGCCCCCCCCCGCTGACTGACCCTCACTTATACCGGGCATGACGTCTATGGTATGGAATACTCTCTTTGGCCAGTTTGGATCAACTATCCTGTCTCTACCCCTCCCAAGTTTTTGCATCTGTACGTTAGCAGAACCTGGGAAACTGCAAAATGTCCTTGGTCGTTCAGCAGCAACATCAGTGTGCTATCACTGTTCTCACACTAAAGCCAAAACACAGGAGCTGCTGAAAACAAAACTAGCTCCATCCTGGCCTAAACCAGGACAGTACCTCAGCCTTCTCCTCGTCTGTTGATACCAGCTTGCCAGTCTTGCTCATCATGGGAGGTACACTTTCTTTGATCTTCCTTTTCTGGCTGACATACCTGTAGAAAACCCTTCTTGTTATTCTTCACATCCCTTGCCAAGTTCAGCTCCAGCTGTGCCTTGGCCTTCCTGACCCCATCCCTACACAACCGGGCAGCTTCCCTATACTCTTCCCAGGATACCCATCCCTGCTTCCACTGCCTGTGCATTTCCTTCTTGCCCTTTACTTTGACCAGCAGGTCTTGACTTAGCCAATCTCTTGCCTTCCTTGCCCGATTTCTTACACATGGGGACCGAGAGCTCTTGTGCTCTATGGAACGCCTCCTTAAAGATCTGCCAGCTCTGTTCTGCTCCCTTGTCCCTGAGGGCAGTTTCCCAGGGGGTCCTATTGACTAACTCCTTGAACAGCTGGAAGGTTGCTTTCCTAAAATTCAGGGTCCTGACCTTACTCTTCACCTGACCCTCATCCCTCAGGACTGTGAACTCCACCAGCGCATGATCACTGCAGCCCAGGCTGCCTCCAATCTTGACGTCTCTGATTAGCTCACTCGTGTTGGTGACCATCAGGTCCAGCATAGTATCCCCTCTGGTGGGGCTGTCTATTACCTGGCTTAGGAAGTTATCCTCCATGCACTCCAGGAGTCTCCTGGATTGCCTGCAGCTCGCTGTGCTGCTATTCCAGCAGATGTCGGGGTGGTTGAAGTCCCCCAGCAGCAGGACGAGAGCCTGCGAGCGCGATACCTCCTGTAGCTGGAGTAAGAAGGCTTCATCAATAGGCTCCCCTTGATTGGGCGGCCTGTAGTAAACACCAACCACAAAGTTCCCTTTGTTTCTCCAGTCTCTAGTTCTTACCCACAAGCTTTCAACCTGCTCGTGGCTACTCTTCAGAGACAGCTCCTCACACTCTATCCATTTCTTGACATAGAGGGCAATGCCTCTGCCCCTCTTTCCTCGCCTGTCCCTTCTAAACAGCCTGTAGCCATCGATAGCCGCACTCCAGTCATGGGATTTATCCCACCAAGTTTCAGTAATGGCAACTAGGTCGTAGCTTTCTAGCAGCACAGTGGCTTCTAACTCCTCCTGTTTGTTGCCCATGCTGCGGGCGTTAGTGTAGAGGCCCTTCAGCTGGGCTGTCAGCCATATCACCTTCATGGAGGGACATCCCTTAATTTCTTTGAGGTCTTTCACTGGTGTTTCCCTGTTGGCTCTGTGTCCTAGTTGCGGCTGCGATAGGGTTAATTTTCACCAGAAGCTGGCCGGGGTCTATTCTATACCATGTGACCGTCATGCTCACTATATAGAGGGTGTCAACCGGAGTGGGGGGGATCACTTCTGGGGAGTGGGCTGGGCGTTGGGCTCTGGGTGGGGAGTGACCTGTATGGGGAAGCACCGCTAAGTACACTCTGTTGTTATTGTTAGGGTTTCTTGTTTGTTTGTTTTTCTTTCCCTTTGTTGTCTGGTTAAACTGTTGTTGTTGTTAACCCACGAGTTTTGCCTTTCTTTGTCCCAGTTCTCTCCCTGTCCTGCCGGAGGTGGGGGGGCAAGCGAGCAACCCCATGGGCTCAGCCTCCGGCTGGGGCTAAACCATGACAGTCCTTTTTGGCGCCCAACGTGGGGAACAACAACAGCGCTTTTGTATTAAGCGTGCTATAGCTGTAGTAGTTACTAAGTGACAAGCTCCTGTATGGGTCATAAAGTTCATTGGCTGCACTGTTTATCTCTTTACTTTTGGCAACATGTTAATGCAAACAATGCATATGTGCTTTGTCCTGGCATTGACAGCCTCACTGTGCTGGGGGAGCTATCTGGTGGAGAGGATGAGGGAATACATCTCCCTCTCCCTACCCAGGATTGAGGTGGATAGGTTTATTATGCAGGCTCCTGAGGTCCTTGCTCACCCTTATGTGAGCTGCCTAGTACTACTTATTAATATTGTTGGCATATTACGGGGCTTGTGGAATCTGGTCTCATCCTGGTGGAAGAGAAGACAACTTTTGGGAGAGGCAATATTGAAACGTGACCTGAGGCGGCCGGTCCCAGGGTGGCAGGGTGTGTGGAAGGACTTGGGCAGGTTCCTAGGGCGGCTATCACATCCCATAGCCTGGGACTTGACACCTGAACAGGCAAGCAACCCTAGCAAGCTGGTTATAAAAGTACGTCATGTAGATGCCCACGTACCCAAGAGTCGGGCCATTGAGGAACATCAAAACAACCAGCAGGTGGATCAAGCTGCTAGGATTGAAGTAGCACAGGTGGATCTGGACTGGCAACATAAAGGTGAATTATTCCTAGCTCTGTGTGCCCATGACACCTCAGGCCATCAGGGAAGAGATGCAACATACAGACGGGCTCATGACCGAGGGGTGGACTTGACCATAGACACTATCGCACAGGTTATCCATGAGTGTGAAACATGTGCTGCAATCAAGCAAGCCAAGCAGTCAAAGCCTCTCTGGTATGGAGGACGATGGCTGAAATATAAATATGGGGAGGCCTGGCAGATTGATTATATCACGCTCCCACAGACCCACCAAGGCAAGCGCCATGTGCTTACAATGGTGGAAGCAACCACCGGATGGCTGGAAACATATCCCGTGCCCCATGCCACCACCCGGAACACTATCCTGGGCCTTGAAAAGCAAGTCTTATGGCGACATGGCACCCCAGAAAGGATTGAGTCAGACAACGGGACTCATTTCCAAAACAGCCTCATAGATAGCTGGGCCAAAGAGCATGGCATTGAGTGGGTGTATCACATCCCCTGTCATGCACCAGCCTCTGGGAAAATTGAACAATACAGAATCACAGAATGGTAGGGGTTGGAAGGGACCTCTGGAGATCATCTAGTCCATACAATGGACTACTGAAAACTACACTGAGAGCAATGGGTGGTGGGACCTTCAAACATTGGGATACACATTTAGCAAAAGCCACCTGGTTAGTGGTACTCTATGACTTTTTTGCCTCAGTCTTCATTGGCAACCTCTCTTCCTACACCTCTCGAGTGGACGGTCTGCAAGACAGGGACTGGGGCAGCAAAGTCCCTCCCACTGTAAGTGAAGATCAGGTTCGAGACCACCTGAGGAGCCTGAATGTACATAAGTCTATGGGACCTGATGAGATGCATCCCAGAGTCCTGAGGGAATTGGCTGATGTAGTTGGCAAGCCACTCTCCATGATATTGGAAAAGTCATGGCAGTCAGGTGAAGTCCCTGGGGACTGGAAAAAGGGAAACATTGTACCTATTTTTAAAAAGGGTAGGAAGGAGGACCCTGGGAACTACCGACCTGTCAGCCTCACCTCTGTGCCTGGGAAGATCATGGAGCAGATCCTCCTAGAAGCTATGCTGAGGCACATGGAGGACAGGGAGGTGCTTGGAGACAGCCAGCATGGCTTCACCAAGGACAAGTCCTGCCTGACCAACCTAGTGGCCTTCTATGATGGAGGGACTACATCAGTGGACAAGGGAAGAGCTATGGATGTCATCTATCTGGACTTCTGTAAGGCCTTTGACACGGCCCCCCCCCAACATCCTTCTCTCTAAATTGGAGAGATATGGATTTGATGGGTGGACTGTTCAGTGGATGAGGAATTGGCTGGATGGTCGCATCCAGAGGGTAGTGGTCAATGGCTCAATATCCAGATGGAGATCAGTGACGAGTGGTGTCCCTCAGGGTTCTGTATTGGGACCAGTACTGTTTAATATCTTCATCAATGACATAGTGGGATTGAGTGCACCCTCAGCAAGTTTGCGGACGACACCAAGCTGAGTGGTGCTGTGAACACGCCTGAGGATGGGATGCCATCCAGAGGGACATGGACAAGCTTGAGAGGTGGGCCCGGGTGAACCTCATGAGGTTCAACAAGGACAAATGCAAGGTCCTGCACCTGGTTTGAGGCAATCCCTGGTGTCAATACAGGCTGGGGGATGAAGGGATTGAGAGCAGCCCTGCCGAGAAGGACTTGGGGGTCCTGGTGGATGAAAAGCTGGACATGAGCCAGCAACATGCACTCGCAGCCCAGAAGGCCAACCGTATCCTGGGCTGCGTCAAAAGAAGCATGGCCAGCAGGTGGAGGGAGGTGATTCTGCCCCTCTACTCTGCTCTGGTGAGACCCCACCTGGAGTACTGCGTCCAGCTCTGGAGCCCTCAGCACAAGAAGGACATGGACCTATTGGAGCAGGTCCAGAGGAGGGCCACAAAAATCATCAGGGGGATGGAGCACCTTTCCTGTGAAGAAAGGCTGAGAGAGTTGGGCTTGTTCAGCCTGGAGAAGAGAAGGCTCCGGGGAGACCTTATTGCAGCCTTTCAGTACTTGAAGGGGGCCTGTAAGAAATATGGGGACAACCATTTTAGCGGGGCCTGCTGTGATAGGACAAGGGGTAGTGGTTTTAAACTAAAAGAGGGAATATATAGACTAGATATAAGGAAGAAATTTTTTACAATGTGGGTGGTGAAGCACTGGAACAGGTTGCCCAGAGAAGTGGTAGATGCCCCATCCCTGGAAACATTCAAGGTCAGGCTGGATGGGGCTCTGGGAAACCTGATCTAGTTGAGGATGTCCCTGCTCATTGCGGGGGAGTTGAACTAGATGACCTTTAAAGGTCCCTTCCAACCCAAAATGTTCTATGATCCTATTAAGTATGTAGTATAAGTTGTAAGTGTTGGTAAGAAGGGATTTCAGTAATGAGAATTAAATACGATGGGATGGTTAGAAGATGTATATATGTATTAAATTATGTGACACCTGAGCATGACGCAAATGTATGGAATAAGGTGTGGAGATTGTATTGGGTCTGGCTGGGATGAAGTTAATTTTCCCCATAGCAGCCCTCATAGTGCTGTACTGTGTATTGGTAGCTAGAAAGGTGTTGATAACACACCAGTGTTTTAGCTACTGCTGAGCAGTGCTTGCACAGCATCAAGGCTGTCTCTCCAACATCTCCCTCACAAGGTCAGTAGGTTGGGGGTGAGCAAGATCTTGGGAAGGGACATAGCCAGGACAGATGACCCAAATTGACCAAAGGGATATCCCAAACCATATGATGTCTGCTCAGCAATAAAAGCTAAGAGAAAGGAGTAGGAGGGGGGTAGGCATTGGTTATTATGATGTTTATCTTCTGGAGCAACCACTACTCATACTGAAGCCCTACTTCCTGGGAAGTGGCTGGACATCGCCTGCTGATGAGAAGTAGAGAATAAATCTTTTGTTTTCCTTTGCTTCCGCACACAGTCTTTGCTTTTGTTTTATTAAACTGCCTTTATCTTGACCCATGCGTTTTTTCCTTCTTATTTTGTTCCTCCACCTGTCCTGCTGAGGATGGGTGTGATAGAGCGGCTTGGTGGGCACCTGGTGTCCAGCCAAGGTCAACCCACTACACCTTGTGGGAGCCAACTAAAAATTGCTTAGTAATGTATCATACAAAAAATCTGTTTTCACTTTGAATGAGTGATTCACTCCATATTTGCCATGATTGTAGTCCTTCTTCCTTCTTCCAGGATTGCTAAATTTACTGACTAGAGGAATTCTGATGCCTTTGCCTCCTACTTATGATCGCTGTTGTGACAGACCAGCTGATGAGCGCTTTGAGCTCAGCCCAGTTGCTGAGGCCATCAGCTTCATTTAGGGTTTGTTCTCACAGCTTAATAACTGGATTTCGGTGAGAGTCACTGAGTCGGATGCAGTTCATTTTTTCTGCTAACAGTCCAGCTGTGGATATGTAAAATCCCCTTTCCCTGTTGCTCCTTGTAACAACAGGTTTAACTGTTAAAGGCTCATAGGAACCAATTAGATAAACAGATGTTAAAGGGAGCCAGTTTCAGGTCTTGGTGGGAAGTGGTAATTTGAGAAGACTTGTACAAGGGCTTGCTGACACCTAGGTGATAGGTGTCTGGCTTTGAGGGTGTGAGGGCCATGGAAATTGCATCACTCTTTTCCCCTGTTTGCTGAGGTCAGATGAGGATGTTTGTAGAAATAGCAACCAGAGCACAATCTTACTTATTTTAGCAAATAACAGCATACTCTAGAAGCTCATCCTTGGTCTTGGTTTTGTATTTCCCTTTCTGCATTCAGCTCCATGCAGCCCTTAAATTTATGCTTGCTTGAATCTGTCTTGTGGAGAGACTTTACTTTGGGGTCTTTTTGGTTTTCCTTGTGAAATGACAAGTTAGATAAAATGTGGAACATCAAAACTTGAATTGACACAGATCTGTTAGTTCATCTACTTAATCCATTGCTGAAGCAGAATTGCTCCCTGCTGGGTGCAACCTGAGAGTAAGTTTTAACACTTTCAGTGTTGGAAATGAGGACAGGATAAGCATTTTTTTTTCGTGTTCCTCTACTGACTTGAACTGGTCATTTGTGGAATAGCAGTATATGCTTCAGACAATGGTTAGGATTTACAGAGGGTTATGTGAACATTGAAAGGTAATTTTGTTTGCAACACTTGCTTTTCAAAAACTTAATAACATTTTTGAGGATATTCAGAGGAGCTGAATTTTAAAATGTGTAAGTATGTGTCGTGGTTTGACCCTGGCTGGACACCAGGTGCCCACCAAAGCCGCTCTATCACTCCCCCTCCTCAACTGGACAGGGGAGAGAAAATATAACGAAAGGCATGTGGGTCGAGATAAGGACAGGGAGATCTCTCACCACAGGCAAACAAGACTTGACTTGGGGAAAAATTAATTTAATTTATTGCCAACTAGATCAGAGTAGAACAATGAGAAATAAAACCAAATCTTAAAACACCTTCCCCCCCCCCACCTCCCTTCTTCCCGGGCTCAACTTCACTCCCGATTTCTCTACCTCCCCCCGAGCGGTGCAGGGGGACGGGGAACGGGGGTTGTGGTCAGTTCATCACATGTCATCTCTGCCGCTCCTTCCTCCTCAGGGGGAGGACTCGTCACACTCTTCCCCTGCCCCAGCATGGGGTCCCTCCCACAGGAAACAGTCCTCCACGGACTTCTCCAACATGTGTCCTTCCCACGGGCTGCAGTTCTTCATGAACTGCTCCAGCATGGGTCCTTTCCATGGGGTGCAGTCCTTCAGGAACAGACTGCTCCAAGCGTGCGTCCCCCACAGGGTCACAAGTCCTGCCAGCAAACCTGCTCCAGCATGGGCTCCTCTGTCTCCACAGGTCCACAGGTCCTGCCAGGAGCCTTCCCCAGCGCGGGCTTCCCACGGGGTCACAGCCTCCTTCGGGCATCCACCTGCTCTGGCGTGGGGTCCTCCACAGGCTGCAGGTGGATATCTGCTCTACCATGGACCTCCATGGGCTGCAGGGGGACAGCCTGCCTCACCATGGTCTTCACCAGGGGCTGCAGGGGAATCTCTGCTCTGGCGCCTGGAGCACCTCCTGCCCCTCCTTCTTCACTGACCTTGGTGTCTGCAGAGTTGTTGCGTTCACATCTTCTCACTCCTCTCTTTGCTGCTATAATCCCGCAGCAGTTTTTTTTCCCCTTCTTAAATATGTTATCCCAGAGGTGCTACCACTGTTGCTGATTGGCTTGGCCTTGTCCAGCAGCAGGTCCGTCTTGGAGCTGGCTGGCATTGGCTCTATCGGACATGGGGGAAGCTTCTAGCAGCTTCTCACAGAAGCCAGCCTGGTAGCCCCCCCCGCTACCAAAACCTTGCCACGCAAACCCAATACAGTATGTTTGTACTGCAAGTACTTGTGTGCTTTCCCTTTCTCCTTCCTATTTAGATAATGTTGATTCTTACGTGACCACTTGCATCTTGAATTGCATTTGAATGGTCTTGAAATCATTCAACAGAATAACAGTTTTTAACAATAGAGGCCTAGCCAGTGTTGTTTTCTTATTGCTACCAGTACTAGCTTGAAACAACATTTTTTCTACCACTAAAATACTACTTCTAACATAATTAGGAGATTATTTTCATTATTTTATGACCAAAACCACTTGTATGTAAACAGTAAGAGTAAGAAGGGTAGGAAAGAAGGACAAAAATGGAGTGGAGGGGAGAAGACTTCAGAGACAGAAAAGGCATGATTGCTCCATTCTTGACCATTGCTTCTAAAGGCTATTGAAGGTGGTAAAGAAAAAAAAAAAAAGCAGAAAATTTAGCTTCATCTATTTCTTGCATTTTTTTGACTTGTTCCAGCTTATTTGTGGATGAAATGTCATACCATTGCTATAAGTAGTTTTATTTCTTTCACCTCATTATATTTAAGGCATTTTTTTTCACCTCTAGAGTTTATAAATCACAGGGTTAAAAGAGGCCCAGAGAGAAATTTAACAAATATTAGCCTCAGATGTTTAGAAGTGCTTGGAGAAGAAGAGAGTAGAGAGAGAAAACAGTAGATAAAAGGTTGGACCTTTTGTCATTGCCCTAATTATTTTTGGAACAAAAGCAGTGGTTTTTTAATTTGGGAGATAAGTGTATTTAGATGGAAAAATCTGTTGAATTGTGAACTGCTCCAATTCTCCTGCTTTTTATTTTTTAAATAGTTTTGGGTAGTTTATAGCTTTCAACTTCGTTTGTTTAAATTCTGTGATTTGAGAAAGTATAAAAAGAGATAGTCAGACTCAAATCTATTTCTAAAAGTCATAACAGTGTGATGTTTCTATGGCATAGTCTAGAACAAAGTCTGTTGAGTAAAACTTTTATCATTTGATCTAAATTTATGATAAAAGAATAGATGGTTTCGCTATGGAAAAATTATTTAAACAGTGATGGAATGGAGTTGGTTTGATGATTGCTGAAGTGTGATGAAGTGCATACTGTAGCATGCACTCAGTGCATACTGTAGTATGCAGCACTCAGTCGACGAGGAGCGCGGCGGCGGCAACAGCGTGTTCTGTAGCTGCGCCCTAGATTGAGGTGGACGGGGTTCCCGGAGCCAGGGGATCCCGAGCAAGAGCAGAGAGGAGAGAGAGACCCGCGAGGCGCCGGCAGCTCTCGCGAGAGAGGCTGACGTGGCTTGGGCGTTGCCAGGAGCAACCGCGGGAGATTTAAACGGCCCTGAGGAGCGCCAGCGACCAGGAGTGCGGCGAGCAGGGCGGGCAGTCAGGGCGTGGCGTGGGGCGGGGCGGGCCAGGCCAGGCCAGGCCAGGCCAGGCCAGGCCAGGCCAGTCCAGTCCAGGCGCGGCGCGGCGCGGCGCGGCACGGCACGGCAGTTTGCGCAGGCAATTCGCACGGGAGGGTGTGCAGGGAGGGCCCCGCAGCCTGCTCGTAGCCCCACAGCCCAGGGAAGCCTTCCTGGTCTCTGCCGCAATGGTGGGCACCCACCTCAGAGCTAAGACGGGTGCTCCTGTGGTGAACGCCCCTGAGATGGCTGATGCGTCCTGCCAGACAGAACTGGCAAGGGAGGAAATCTCAGTTCAGGTGGGAGGCTGCAGCGAGTGACCTCACCCTCCTCCTGATGCAAAGGTAAGTTCCTGCTCAGGGTGTGCGCGGGTGGAAGATCTGCTACGTCAGGTAGCTGAGCTGCAGGAAACAGTTAAAAGACTGCGCAGCATCAGAGGATCCAAAACAGAGGTAGATAGGTGGTTCCAAAGCCACGCTCCTGTGCCAGACACCACTGAGGATGGAACACCTTGGACTGTAGTAACCCACAAAAGCAGGGCTCCGCTTCAGTCCTCACCCTCCAGTATCACAACTAAAAATAGATATGAAGCGTTAAAAGCTGTAGACACCCACGAGCAAGGCAGGCAAGGAGAAACTACTCCAAGAGCACACAGCACGCACCGAAAAAAGAAATGGCAAGTGCTCGTTGTGGGGGACTCCCTGTTAAGGGGCACTGAGGCGCCCATCTGCCGACCTGACAGGGAGGCACGAGAGGTGTGCTGCCTCCCGGGAGCCAAGGTCCGAGATGTTGCTGAGAGGGTGCCGCGACTTGTCAGGAGCACGGACTACTATCCGCTGCTACTCTTCCATGTGGGCACGAATGACGCCGCGAGTCGGAACCTGGGCAAAATCAAAGAAGCCTTTAAAGCCCTGGAGGAGCAAGTGAAAAATATTGGTGCCCAGGTTATATTCTCTTCCATTCTACCAGTGGGAGGAAAGTGGGCGGCCAGAAATAGGAGCATATACACATCAACTCCTGGCTTCGTGGCTGGTGCCCATGTGAGGGTTTTGGCTTTTACGACAATGGGACGTTCTTTGGCGACTACAACCTATTGGGGAGGGATGGGATCCACCTGTCTAAGAGGGGCAGGGGAATCTTTGGTGGCAGGCTGGCCAGCTTGGTGAGGCGGGCTTTAAACTGAAGGGCTCGGGGGGAGGGGTCCAAAGTGGTGATGCTTGTGCCAGCGCACCCAACTGGGGAGTCAGCCAGGCCAACCTGAGCAGAGACAAATCGTCCTTAGCTGCCTCCTCCCAAGAAGAGAACCAGAAGGCCGACCACCCAAAGGGTGTGTATGGCTATGATGGATCCTCCTGCACCCCTCCAGGGAGACCTGCAAACTCAACTTCCTCTCTGAAATGCCTGTACACCAACGCACGCAGCATGGGGAATAAACAGGAAGAACTAGAGATCTGTGTGCACTCGCAGGGCCACGATCTCATAGCAATTACAGAGACGTGGTGGGACAGCTCGCATGACTGGAATGCTGTCATGGATGGGTATGTACTTTTCAGGAAGGACAGGCCAGCAAGGCGAGGTGGTGGAGTGGCTCTCTATGTGAGAGAGCAACTGGAGTGTATCGAGCTCTGCCTAGGGGAGGACGAAGAACGGGTCGAGAGCTTATGGGTAAGGATTAAGGGACAGGCTAACATGGGGGACACTGTTGTGGGTGTGTACTACAGGCCACCTGATCAGGATGAGGAAGTCAATGAGGCCTTCCACAGGCAGCTGAAAGTAGCCTCATGATCACAGGCCCTGGTTCTCATGGGGGACTTCAACCACCCCAATATCTGTTGGAGGGACAACACAGCTAGGCACGCACAGTCCAGGAGGTTCCTGCAGAACATTGATGACAATCTTCTGATGCAGGTGGTGGAGGAGCCGACGAGGAGAGGGGTGCTGCTGGACCTCATACTAACTAACAAGGAAGGTCTGGTTGGGGATGTGAAGGTTGGGGATAGCCTTGGCTGCAGAGCTAACTTTGGCCTCTTCAAGGACCTGCTTGGAGGAATCCCGTGGGTTAGGGCCCTAGAAGGTAGGGGGGCCCAAGAAAGCTGGGCATTGTTCAAGCACCACTTCCTCCAAGCTCAAGAGCCGTGCATCCCCAGGAGTAAGAAATTGGGTAAGGGAGGCAGGAGACCTGCATGGATGAGCAAGGAACTATTGGCAAAACTCAAGTGGAAGAAGGAAGTCCATGGAATGTGGAAAAAGGGGCAGGCCACATGGGAGGAGTGCAGGGATGCTACAAGGAAGGCTAAGGTCTGCCTCTAAGGCCATCTCCAAGCATGTAGAAGAAAAGAAGGTGATCAGGAGTAGTCAGCATGGATTCACCAAGGGGAAATCATGCTGGACCAATCTGATAGCCTTCTATGATGGTATGACTGGCTGGGTGGATGAGGGGAGAGCAGTGGATGTTGTCTACCTGGACTTCAGCAAGGTGTTTGACACTGTCTCCCACAATATCCTCATAGGTAAGCTCAGGAAGTGTGGGCTAGACGAGTGGATGGTGAGGTGGATTGAGAACTGGCTGAATGGCAGAGCTCAGAGGGTGGTGATCAGCGGAGCAGGGTCTAGCTGGAGGCCTGTGAACTAGTGGTGTCCCCCAGGGGTCAGTACTGGGCCCAGTCTTGTTCAATTTATTCATCAATGACCTGGATGAAGGGACAGAGGGTACCCTCAGCAAGTTTGCTGACGACATGAAACTGGGAGGTCTGGCTGATACACCGGAAGGCTGTGCTGCCATTCAGCGAGACCTGGACAGGCTGGAGCGTTGGGTGGAGAGGAACCTCATGAGGTTCAACACAGGCAAGTGTAGAGACCTGCACCTGGGGAGGAACAACCCCATGCACTGGTACAGGTTAGGGGTTGACCTCCTGGAAAGCAGCTCTGCGGAGAAGGACCTGGGAGTCCTGGTGGATGACAAATTCACCATGAGACAGCAATGAGCCCTTGCAGCCAGGAAGGCCAACGGCATCCTGGGGTGCATTAAGAAGAGTGTGGCCAGCAGGTCGAGGGAGGTTATCCTCCCCCTCTACTCTGCCCTAGCGAGGCCCCATCTGGAGTACTGGGTCCAGTTCTGGGCTCCCCAGTTCAAGAAAGATGAGGAACTACTGGAGAGAGTCCAGCGGAGGGCTACAAAGATGATGAGGGGACTGGAGCATCTCTCCTATGGGGAAAGGCTGAGGGAGCTGGGGGTATTTAGCCTGAGGAAGAGAAGACTGAGAGGGGACCTCCTCAATGCTTATAAATATCTCAAGGGCGGTTGTCAAGAGGATGGGGTCAGACTCTTCTCAGTGGTGCCCAGGGACAGGACAAGGGGCAACGGGCACAAACTGGAACATAGGAAGTTCCGTCTGAACATGAGGAAAAACTTTTTTACTGTGAGGGTGACAGAGCACTGGAACAGGCTGCCCAGGGAGGTTGTGGAGTCTCCTTCTCTGGAGATATTCAAAACCCGCCTGGATGCAGTCCTGTGCAGCCTGCTCTAGGTGACCCTGCTCTGTCAGGGGGGTTGGACTAGATGATCTCCCTTCCAACCCCTACCATTCTGTGGTTCTGTAGTATAGAACATATTATTTTGATTAAATGGATGAAAAAGTCTTTGTGATCTTATTATTATGATCATCTTTTGGTAAAGGTCTAGACTGAGTTTTCCAGTTACTAAAGCATTTTGCTGATTTGCGCATGATGACTTACGGTTGAGCAATAAGGATTGATGGCAGCTATGCTGATTATCATACTGTCTTTATAATTTTAACAAAATAAGAGGCATTGTTCCACATCATTATCATCACCTGTAATTCTCAAATGTTAACATTAGTGTTATCTAGTACTACTGTTAGCTATTGCAGGACAGAATTGCCTGCTTGCTCCTTTTAAAAGCTGAATTGAATTGTTTCCCTTTGTTCCAAGGGGGAGCTCAGCTTTTGGAATAGAGCATTCCTCAGTAGCTGACTTATCCCTTCTGAAGTATAAAAGGCTACGGGAAAAGTATGGTTTTGCAGAAGGAAAAAAGAACAACTTGGGACTCTAAATCACATAGACTTTTTGAAAGTTGTATGCAGCATAATGAATACTACTGAATCAAGAGCAGATTCCAGCTTTTTCTATGCTGAGTGGAAAGCCTTCCTGCAGCGGTATTAAAAAAAAAGTGTTCAGTGTTGTTCAGCTTCTGCTTTTTTTCAGCTGTAGTAGGAATATCCTCTGGAGTTTGCAGTATTGTAGAAGCTATAAATTATGTAGCTTCTGTCAGTACAAAATAGCACAGTATTTCTAGCACAGTATTTTGTTTACCTGTAGCTGCTACCTTTGAAGTGCAGAGTTGCTTCATGCAGTCCTTTGTTGTTCTGTTATAAGCTGACATTTACATGTTATAAAAAATAATTAGTACCCAAACATTTAAAAATTTGAATTATTTCTGTTTCCTATATAGACTATGGCTTTTAGTTGTAGTGGAAAGGAGTGGGGGTTTTTTTTGTTTTGTCTTATTTTTTTGTTGCTGTTTTTTTGGGGTGGTTTGTTTTTTTTCAAGTAGAATTCCAAAATTTTTGCAGGAAGGGAGAATAGCTGTCTGACAGACAAAAGTATATTGTACACTGATGCTAAAAATCACTAGAAATACTTCCAAAAACCTTCCTGCTATGTTGGTTAGAAAATTGGGTCATGTGTGCTTCATTACTGTGGTTTGATTTATGTTGCCTAATTGCAGCTAGATTTCCGGGGCTTTAGAATTGTTCATTCCATTAGGAAAAATAGTAGTTCTATTGTTCTTTGTTCTTCCAATGCCAGCCAAACTGGAGACATTTTCTTCTTTTATCCATAGCTCAATGTTATAGATCTCAACAGTGAAGGCAAGAATGACCAACAGGACAGGTAGGCTGAGTGACAGGATGAGCTTCTGCAGTTGCTCCAGCCTGAGAGCAGGTCAGCCAGCAACAGCAGAACTTTTGTTCAGAGGAAAAGGTACATGATTACAAAGAATTGACACCTTTTCCTAAAGACTGAAAAAGTTTATCACAGGTTTTCTAAAAGTTAATGCAGGATCTTTTTGAGAGGAGATCTTGCAATGGAAGTTTGTTTCTTCCTAAGGATATGCTACAGAGATGTGTTGATAGGCAGGTAGGTTGAATATCTGTGAGACAAAGTGTTAAGAGCATCCACTGGCAAAACCTTAATTACTTGTCTTGCTACCATTGTGGATCAGCGGTCCATGTTATGATAATACTGGTAGGCCAGGGTCAAGCACACCCCTACAGAAGTGTATGATGACTTGTATAGTGTGTTTTTGAAGTACCTGTGAACTGAATCTGCATTCTTCTGTTTTATTTATCTGTTAAAATGTTCTCATACTAACTGTTACAGAATCACAGAATGGTTGAAGGATATGATTTAAGGTTTTGATGAACATGTCAAAGTTCTTCCTATTCTCAGAGCTCAGTTCTTGGCTTTAAAAGCAATTTTCAAATACTCACAAAACAGCATAAGGAAAATTTAAATTAAACTTGCATCCTTCCTACTTAAAAGAGAAATATGACTTCAGGCATAGCTTTTTGTGTAAGGAATTATCTTTGACTTGCCAAGAGATAGTCTTAAAAGATAGAAAGAGTTTTCCCTTACTCTTAGGATAATACCAGCAACAGTCATAAATGAAGAGCCTATAGATTGCACTTTGCAGGGGAGAGATGGGTGACAGGGGAGGTAAATAGAAGTATCCGTCTTTTTCTCTTTCCCAAATATTATCTCTCTCTAGAAAAAAGCTATGCATACAGAAATTGAAAAGTATAGATTAAAATGGCAATGAAACAGAACAGTAAAATAAATCAATTCAACCCATACCTAAATAATTCTTTTTTTTTTTTTTTAAGAAGGACAGCTATCAACTAAGTGAATTAATGTTGAGCTACAAAGGCCATTAAAAGTTTTTTTTTTTCACTTCATGTTAAAAATGCCATGTCTATTAGCTGAATACAGCTTACTACACTAGAGAAGAAATTTTATCCAAGCTACTGTAAATATTTTTCTTAAGTCACTTTCTTTTAACTCTGTGGGATTAGAGAGGATATTTTCTCTATATATGTTCTAATGAAAGTGTGCAAGCAATGCAGTAACTCTTGACTGAATTTGGGTACATTTTGAATATTCTTTTCAAATTTGTTTCAGAACTAGCTTATGGTTTCAGTTGAAGAATAACGGGTCATTTTTCAGCTTTGTGAATAGTGTTTTTCAGAACGCAGCCATTGGAAGCATTGAAATTCAACTTGCAAGGACTCTTCACAGCAGGAAGAGTTCTCTCAAAAGTTTTTTTTGTGGGTGGTGGTTGTTTTTTTGTTTTAAGTAGCCCACTATAATATTTAATTCTGACAGAGATTCCCTGCTATAGATGCAAAACCCAGGCACATTTGTATGCTTATTACGTAAGTAAGGAGAATAAAAAAAAGCAGCATAGAGTTATAGGCTAACTGTTATGTGAATTATATTGGCATTACAAAAAAAAGAAAGCAAGGAAAGCTGTTGTACTTTTTATTGCCAGAGGCCTCTGTTAAGGAGAATGAGATGAATGGCTGAGAAAAATATACCAAATAAATATACTGTGTAAAACTTCACTTTCACATAGGATCTTATGCTCTTTGGGCATGCTAACCTATTAACCTGGGACTTCTGGCATCAAATGACAGCTTAACCCACCTCAGAGTGCTTCCTGTGTTGTCATATACTATGCACAAAGATTGCTTCTTGCCAATTAGCTCTACCCTGCATGAGCCCCTTTATTGCTTTCGAGGTTTTTTTAAAAATTTGATTCTTCAGCCTGTATTACATTGTGAAAGGCCCTGAAGGGCTGACTTCTGTCTTTCACTTGGGTGACTGAAACAGGATTTGTTTTAGAGGACTTCTTAACATGTGGCTTGAGTAAGAGAATATTTCATCAATAGTTGTGCTTTTTTCCATTTCAGCATTCTTTTTTTTTCAACCTGTGTGGCTAAATCAGTGATAAAAGCTTTTATGACCTGAGAGGTGAAGATTAACTTGGCAGCATAATTCACATAAACAAGTGCTCTGAGGTGCGAGTTGGAAAGGCAACTTCTCTGGCACAGAGGCAGTTTATGACATTTTAAAAGGCTAGAGAAACTGAGATTAAAAAAAAAAAAATCAAAGGCTGGAAATATTTAATGTTCTGACTTGTAATTTTAATTGTTTTGGGAGTTGTTGTTCTTACAAGCCAAGTTAGGAGCAAAAGCTGCAGCCTTTCTTTTAGATACATTTTGAGTTAATTTGGCAATCTTTTGTAATGTCTCTAAATCCAACCTCCTGAAAATAAATGTTTGCTTTTGGACTGTCTGAACCCTTCTAGGAACAGAAGTGACTTTTTAATCTTGGTGGCATGGTGCAATAAGGGGATCAAACCTAAGTGTCACCCCCAGGCTTGTCTCTAGTGAGCCTGATTTTAGCCCCTTCCCCCTTTAAACTAAATTTGAAGGGGGAAGGGGATAAAACCAGGCTTGCTAGAGAGAAGCCTGGTGGTGGCACACCAGTGTATGAGGGATGGTGTGCTCGTGAGATCCTTTGGTCTGCCGTCCCAGTGGAGGTAGGGGATAGAGATCTATGCGGCAGCAAAGACACAAGAGTTATTGATGTGTTAGAAACCACGGAAGCACCTCAGAATGGTCACATAGGAATTAGGGCTTCTTCCCCCAGAAAGGTGGCAGGATTAATAGCCCAGCTGAAGTGCATCTACACCAATGCACGCAGCATGGGCAACAAACAGGAGGAGCTGGAAGCCATTGTGCAGCGGGAAAACTATGATATAGTTGCAGTCACGGAAACGTGGTGGGATGACTCGCACAACTGGAGTGCTGCAACGGATGGCTATAAAGTCTTCAGAAGGGATAGGCAAGGAAGGACAGAGACCAGCACAGAGGAAAGACGAGTTTCCACTCACAAGCATCCTTCCAAGAGCTCTGTTGGGAGGCACTGCCAGAGGGAAGGATTCTGGATGGCTATAGGAAACAATCCAGAGTCACTACTTGGCCATGTTAATGTTTGGAACCCAGACCATGCAGACTAATCACATCAGTCAAACATCCAGGAGAAAGGCTTGCAGGGCAGGCCGTGGGCGTGCTCTCTGGCAAGTCCCTTGAATCCCTGGCCAAGCCCTGCTGCTCCTGCTCAGACCCTCCTGCCTGTTCCCAGCGCACAACTGCTGATCTACCAAGCACTCAGACATTGTCAAAGTTGGAATATATTCCTCAAAACACACCCGCATGTCAGGAGTTCTTGTAGTCAATCAGGCAACCCAGCCCAAGTCATCACAGACAGCATTTGAACTTCTATGTCTAGAAGCCAAGCCAAAACCTGTTCAGATTCCCACTGGACTCTTAGAATAATTTACAAAATCTAAGTTTTGGAGAATTATTTTACACTGCTGCTTTGTTGATATCTTTCAAGGGTTGAAATTCAGTCTGAGTCATAAAAGAAAATACAATGGGAGGTGGGTAACTGGAGCATCACATCCGGTGAGGTCTCTTAAAAAAAAATACCAGCCTTTTGAGTAAGAGGATGGAAGCAGTGGTATAGCACAGCTCGGGTCTGTTCACACGCTGAAGTGCACTGAGCGCTCTTCTCAGCCTCTTCTGTATCACACAGCAGCAGTGTAAGGAATTGTTGTGAGCTACACAATGAGCTACAATGAGTATGTTGGTGTGTAGCTCCCAAAGGGAGCTGAAGTCCAGCTGAAGTACGGACTTCCGGGAAGTTTCACAGGAGCTTCTGAGACAGTACATGGCACCCACCAGCAGCAGATGCCCAGAAATGGCAGAGCTCCAGCGCAGAGTACTTTTCCAAGGCACTGCTATTCCTATTAAACCACCGCCAGTAAGAGGAGGGGATTTCAGCAGCCTAATTATCACTGGCTTTCTGTCACATGGTTCATTAACCCTCCTCCAAACATGCAAACATAACAAATCATTCTGATTTAAAGGTTTCTCTTTTTTTTAGATCTCAGTTTACCATAACTATTTAGAAATTACTATCTATTTTTAAGAACACAAGTACCTCCATTTCTCTGAGGAAAAATAGCAGTTACAGAACTAAGTAATTATTTAGAAGCCCTTTTATCCCTTCTAACAAATGGAAAATTGTGCAGCTTTTGTTTCTACATCTAAATTACCTTAAAACTTGTGTCTGGATTTAAGCAATTAGGAATCAGTGTATCTCCTCTGCATCTGTGGATTGCATTAAATAAATGGGAAACATTTTAGAAAGGGCAATTGTCATTCTTCGTAATTAACGGCATTTCCAAAGTAACTATGTTGCAATTCCCCTTGTTATTCCCAGATCCCTTACGTCTATGTTCCCCCCAGCTCAGCTACCCCTGAAGCTAGCAGGGACACTGTGGTACTCCATTTCACTCAAGGTGTTTTCCTCTTGATCCAGGTCTGACTTCAGAGCTGCTGGGTGCTTCTTGCTCTGTGTGTATGTAGCTGGCTCAGACCGCGTGCAATCAGAGGAACCAACATGCATTCCTTCCCAAAGGCCACAGTTTCAATTGCAACTGGTTTTCAAATGGAAAGAATGCATACACACACATATACATACATAGTACATCTCATAACTAGTTACTGTAGGCCAATACATAGGTCCCAGATTCTGTTTTCAGCTGCCAGATGACATTCAGCAAATAACTTTCTTTGTCTAGGTGTTGTTTCTCTGTCTGTATAGCCGGAGTAAAGACAATTACTCTCTGCTGAAGAGTACATTGAGCTCTATGGTTGAAAGTACAAGAGCTAAATGATTATTTATTAGATATATTCACACTTTGGTGATGTTTCTTCCAGCATCCTGTAAACCACAATTATCTTAAAAAGACTATTATTTTTGCATGGTGACGGTCTTTGGGCTGTGAACATCCAGCACGTGTATCACAAAGACTCAGTGGGAGCAAGAAATGCCATGGGGAAAGTATAATGTACAAATTAAAAAGGAGCAAGACTTAACACAGAGTTTGTATAAGCAGATGACAGACTGTCTCCTCTGCATGAATATAGTCCAATTCACAGATGCTTAGAGAAAAACAACTGCTAAAGCTTATGCCATCAACTAAACGTAAATATAACCTCATATTCTGCTTTATCACTCCAGCAGAGCCCCTGTCTGTTACACTGGCAAATGGAGCTCTCTACCTATACAAATCAACCCGCAAAAAGGGGAAAAAGAATTTCAGTAGTAAGCTTAGTAAGCTTACTCTTATAAATTTGGTAGAGATGTCTTAAAATGGTCTTAATTATTCAGCTCTGTGGCTATAATTGATCATGATGCTTTACTGTTCATTCCCATCTGCCCCAAAATGAAGCATCCATTAGAATAACACGCATCTCATTTACCACGTTACTTTTCTAACTTCACTGTATGAAAGGCAACACAGGTAACCCCAAGTATAATATAAAGATTTACATCTGAGAATAACAGAGCCAAAGAGCAAGGCTCTTTGGATGGTCATTTGGAAGGCAAGTGAGTACAAAAATGCCCTCACTGCTTGGAACCTACATAAAAGTCATCATTAATAGCAATAATTCCAATGTCAAAGCGAGCACAGAAAGTGTCAGCCTTTTGTGCCGCGGAGGATAAGCAACCTGCAAAATTCAGTTGGTTCTGATTTCACTTAACTCATGAAACGAACAACTTTTCTGTGCTAATGCCATTTGAGAGTCCACTTTCTATTTTGAGCTAATCTTGAGCACCCTGACCTAGTAGAAGGTGTCCCTGCCCATGGCAGGGGGTTGGACTAGATGGTCTTCAAAGGTCCCTTCCAACCCAAACCCTTCTGTGAGTCTATGAAACTGTGAAACTTCTAGTCCAGATGACTAGTTACCACTGGATTCCTTCGGCAAGATCTTTGTGTCTAATCTCACACAATGTAATATCAATTAGTCCTTCCACCATTTCAGGAAGGTCATACCAATTCTTGTCAGAGCCAGGACAGAGGAGGAAAGGACATCTCGGAGGTTTGGACTCTCTGAAGTGCTGAGCTAGTTCTAACTCAGATTTGAGCACATTTATCTCCCTGGGTTTTCAACTAAATCATTCTAAAAGCCATAGACAGAGGATTAATTTCAGTCATCTGTAACACAAAAAAAATAAAATCAAAGAACATGTGCTTTAGAGAAACTTCATGAAGAAAAAAAGCACAGTAAGATGAACAATATATTCCTGTCTATCGTATGACAGCCAGAATACCTTTAACTGCCTGCAAAACCTTCATAACAAAACTAATTTCTAAAATATAAATAAAATGGGATACAATACAATAAACTGCTCAATTAGAGTGCTTCCCTGTGCACTAATAGGGATAGCAGCTAAAATGCAAAGGTTCAAGCCTGCCTATAGTATTGATATTTACAACTGAGTGTATAGATCACTGGCAATTTATTACATGGCCCCACAGCATTGGCATTTGTAATGTATGTGCCTGGCTCCTATGTGTGTATTGCAGCGATGTCTTCTAGCGGGGACTGTTCAGAAAGAGGAAAATAAAAAAAAAAAATCAAAGTGAAAAGGTTCTGTACACCTCTGTCTGTGTTCCCTGGCTGGAACACATCAATCTTGAAGTTTTCATCACATTGGAGATGATTTTTGATTCTGTATCTCCATCTAGCAACACATCAGAATAGGGCTGTACATAGCTACAAAAAAATCTCTTCTTCTAAATAATGCAATGTTTTTATATACTCCTTCTTATATTTAAGAACTTCATCTTTAGTCCAGAAAGGAAGGTAAATTATAACAGCTTTGCACAAACCAAGTGCAAAGCACAAAACTGTCAAAACCCTTTATTATAATGTGACAACACCAGAAGAGGATTAGCATAATTAGCAATGGTAGCTAATTATTTTCTTTATCAAAATAGCATTGTTTACTTGCAGTGGAGTGCATAGCAGCAGGCTGAAGCTGTGAAGTTATAAATGGCACAGCGGAATTTCTTTACTGGAGTGCACATTTGCAGCCAAACAGGAAGAACACTCAGTGTGATGCAGAAACCTGCTCTGTAGCAAACCACTTCAAAAACGCACAGCCAGTAACAGAACGGAAACCAAGAGGTTCTTCCACCTAGGGGGAAATCCTGATTTCTTTGTCCGGGTAACCGGGGTGGGGCAGCCAAGGCGCTTTATTAAGGATTAAATGACATTTTGGCAGAGTCAAACATCACTATTAACCCTGCCTGACACCTGAGGGTGAAAGCCTGGGTGAAGCAATCCCACCGGGAAGGGTGGGTGTAGGAAGGCTGCTTAGACAAAGCCAGAGGGATGTCCTGCTGCTTCGGGGGGATGGCTCCACGCAGGGCAGCAGGGGCCATCTCGGGAGGAAGCCTGCTGACAGCCCTGGGCTGCACAAATTAGTTTCCTAGATCTCAGGAAGAAGTCCAAGCTGGTATAATCTTAAAAAATTTAGTAGGAGCCTGCAGTTACCAGGGACGACACTTATTTTCTATTGATAACAAGTGTCTGAAAATTTAAATCATTGAATGTCGTGAAATAAAGAACAGCAAAATATTTAGACATAAGAATACCAGGATTTTTGTTTTCTTCAGTTAAAATGTTAAACACTGAGAAAGTCCCTCATGGTGTATGTTTACTGAAACCCATTTTTCCATTCAAAAAAATCACACAGAAAAACATCGTACAATCTTAGAGGCATACAGAGGAGAGAATATCCTTTTATATACAAAATGAATTGAAGGCAAAGGAAAGGAATCATCCCATAACACCACAGAGAAAAAACACACTTGTTTGCCAGCTGAATGCTGCTAGCAAGACTCCAAGCAGAGGCTCTGGAGAGGGAATGCACAGCCAGCCATGACCGTAACTCACACAGCCCAGAAGATCCAGGGTAACCATTATGGAGCACAGCTGCCCTAGTCCTAACCCAGCTCCAGCAGCCACAGCTATGCTGCCGTGGGGGGGGGGTCCTTTGGTCATTCCTGGGATGTTTTTGCTCTACCTATGCCCCCGAATGTCCTTCTGATGAAACATTCCTCACTGGATGCGAGTTCCCGTGTCCTGCTTTGGCATGCCATTATAAATTATAATTAATGAGGGTGTGATTCCTTCTATGTGTCTTCTCAATGACCTGACTCTTATCTTTCCTTGCAAGACTCTAGTCCCTGTTCCATGGACATTGCACAGCAGCAGCTAATATGCCATCTGCTCAGTATTCAGCTATTGAATCATTAATAATATAAAAAATTAAGGGCAATTTATTACAATAACATGAATACACCTAGGAAAGCAATGGAGTAAGGCATG
>CM020247.1:17059032-17334690 GCA_009819775.1 Phoenicopterus ruber ruber
AGCCTTCTTGCTCCAGCTACAGGAGGCATCGTGCTCGCAGGCTCTCGTCCTGCTGGGGGACTTCAACCACCCCAACATCTGCTGGAACAGCAGCACGGCGAGCTGTAGGCAATCCAGGAGACTCCTGGAGTGCATGGAGGATAACTTCTTAGGCCAGGTAATAGACAGCCCCACCAGAGGGGATGCTATACTGGACCTGATGGTCACCAACAGGAGTGAGCTAATCGGTGACATCAAGATTGGAGGCAGCCTGGGCTGCAGTGATCATGCGCTGGTGGAGTTCGCAGTCCTGAGGGATGAGGGTCAGGTGAAGAGTAAGGTCAGGACCCTGAATTTTAGGAAAGCAAACTTCCAGCTCTTCAAGGAGTTAGTCAATAGGACCCCCTGGGAAACTGCCCTCAGGGACAAGGGAGCAGAACAGAGCTGGCAGATCTTTAAGGAGGCTTTCCTCAGAGCGCAGGAGCTCTCGGTCCCCATGTGTAAGAAATTGGGCAAGGAAGGCAAGAGACTGGCATGGCTGAGTCAAGACCTGCTGGTCAAAGTAAAGGGCAAGAAGGAAATGCACAGGCAGTGGAAGCAGGGACGGGTATCCTGGGAAGAGTATAGGGATGCTGCCCAGTTGTGTAGGGATGGGATAAGGAAGGCCAAGGTGCAGGTGGAGCTGAACTTGGCAAGGGATGCAAAGAATAACAAGAAGGGCTTCTACAGGTATGTCAGCCAGAAAAGGAAGGTCAAAGAAAGTGTACCCCCCATGATGAGCAGGAGTGGCAAACTGGTATCAATGGACGAGGAGAAGGCTGAGGTACTCAACGACTTTTTTGCCTCAGTCTTCAGCGGCAACCTCTCTTCCCACACCTCTCGAGTGGATGGTCTGCAAGACAGGGACTAGGGAAGCAAAGTCCCTCCCACTGTAGGCGAAGATCAGGTTCGAGACCACCTGAGGAACCTGAACATACAGAAGTTTATGGGTCCAGCTCTGGAGCGCCCAACAGAAGAAGGACACGGACCTGCTGAAGCAGCTCCAGAGGAGGGCCACATAAATGATCAGAGGGCTGGAGCACCTCTCCTATGAAGAAAGGCTGAGAGAGTTGGGGTTGTTCAGCCTGGAGAAGAGAAGGCTCTGGGGAGATCTTATTGCGGCCTTTCAGTACCTCAAGGGGGCTTATAAGAAAGATGGGGAAAAACTTTAGCAGGGCCTGTAGCGATAGGACAAGGGGTAATGGGTTTAAACTAAAAGAGGGGAGATACAGACTAGACATAAGGAAGAAATTTTTTACAGTGAGGGTGGTGAAGCACTGGAACAGGTTGCCCAGAGAGGTGGTAGAAGCCCCATCCCTGGAAACATTCAAGGTCAGGCTGGACGGGGCTCTGAGCAACCTGATCTAGTTGAAGACGTCCCTGCTCATTATAGGGGGGTTGGACTAGATGACCTTTAAAAGGTCCCTTCCAACTCAAACTATTCTATGATACTATAATTCTGTACGCTTAGAGTATTATTTATTCATAGAGGGCTGAGGTTTTATAAATGCGGTAACAGCAACTATGTTTTGAATATCAGAAAACCTAAAACCTGTCAACTTGATTATAGCTGTCTATAACATTTAGAATGTTCTAAACTTCCTAGAAATCATAGCAAGGTGAATGAAGTGAAATACTTTTAACACCAAACATTAATATCCTTTATTATTCCTGTTTCAAATGTAACCCTCTTTTCTTTACATCGTACAAAACATCCCTATTTCCAGTTCCATCCCTGCTCTGTTAAGTAATTTGTGAGAAGCTAACAAAGTCTGGCTACATCCTCATAGCGACTGTTTAAACCCATTACTTCCTTTTTTAATCAAATCGCTGTTGTGTCAAAAAATAAACTTCTCGCCATGAATCTCACTGGCTTGTTACAGTTCACTGGTTGACCTTGAAAATGTTTGCTCTCCTAAGCATCTTCTCTTCAGCCTCCAGCTAAATTGCTCAAGACCAGGCCTGATCATTTTTCTGTACACAGAGACTTTTCATTAACATAAACAGAGCAGCAAGCTTAACTGCAACACACAAAATCAGCAGTAAAAAAAGAAAATTCAAGAGAGCCCTTGGATGCAGAATGTGGTCTGTGTTATTGTCGTGGTTTAGCCCCAGCCAGAGGCTGAGCCACGCGGTCGCTCGCTCACCCCCCACCTCCCGGTGGGACAGGGAGAGAATTGGGACGAAGGAAAGCAAAAACTCGTGGGTTAACAAAAACAACAGTTTAACCAAACAACAAAGGGAAAGAGAACAAACAAGCGAGAAACCCCAACAATAACAACAACAGCGTGTACTTAGCGGTGCTTTCCGGACAGGTCGCTCCCGCCTGCAGCCCCACGCCCAGCCCGCTCCGAGCAGCGATCCCCGCCCCGCCAGTCGACCCCCTCTAAATAGTGAGCGTGACGGTCACATGGTATAGAATAGACCCCGGCCAGCTTCTGGTGAAAATTAACCCTATCCCAGCCGCAACCAGGACATTATCCACCCCTTATTCTATACCATATATGTCACGCTCAGATCCTACACTTTCCAATTAATCACCACCACTTTGCCTGTTTTATATATATATATAGAGATACACACACAGACATCATTCCCTTAGTCTATGGACCATCCCTTTGAAGTGTCCATTGAGTTCATTTAGTCCATGACTTCAGGCTCCATCTGTCAGAATAGTCTCTTGGGGCAGGAGAGATGATGTGGAGTTTGCTCAGTCGGTGAAACAGGGCTGGGTCTCCGTGTGGTGCGGCAGGTGACACTGGACGCAGTGGGAGGATGGTGTGTAGTGTTGGATTGTTGCATCATATCCACGGTCTGTGGGTTGGAGATGTCCATCTCTTGAGGAAGTTGATGGGCGCCAGTTGCTAAAGCCAGTTCTGCTTCCATTACTGCTGCACTTTGCTCAGTTTTATCAATACTTCATTCAT
This sequence comes from Phoenicopterus ruber ruber, assembly GCA_009819775.1. NCBI lineage: Eukaryota > Metazoa > Chordata > Aves > Phoenicopteriformes > Phoenicopteridae > Phoenicopterus > Phoenicopterus ruber. The sequence goes on from CM020247.1 coordinate 17,061,978, forward strand.
TGACTATTCTCACCCAAAATCAAATCCCCTCGAGGTACACATCGGACTTCCCCATCCTTTCGCACCACCCACCAAGTGCACCCAGGCCCTTGAGCAAAAACAATCCCACGGATGGGTTTGCCTTTGCCCGAGGCAGGAGTAACCCAGACTGTCTTTCCTAACATATTCTTCATGTGCACTACAGGAACTTTATCCCCTTCTACAGTATGTAAAGGCTTTGATTGGGCAGGACCAGCTCGATTGGTAGACCCTCTAGTGTTAACTAACCAGGTGGCTTTTGCTAAATGGGTATCCCAATGTTTGAAGGTCCCACCACCCATTGCTCTCAGTGTAGTTTTTAACAGTCCATTGTACCATTCGATTTTCCCAGAGGCTGGTGCATGATAGGGGATGTGATACACCCACTCAATGCCATGCTCTTTGGCCCAGGTGTCTATAAGGTTGTTTCGGAAATGAGTCCCATTGCCTGACTCAATCCTTTCTGGGGTGCCATGTCGCCATAAGACTTGCTTCTCAAGGCCCAGGATGGTGTTCCGGGCGGTGGCATGGGACACAGGATATGCTTCCAGCCACCCGGTGGTTGCTTCCACCATTGTGAGGACATGGCACTTGCCTTGGCGGGTCTGTGGGAGTGTGATATAATCAATCTGCCAGGCCTCCCCATATTTATATTTCAGCCAGTGTCCTCCAAACCAAAGAGGCTTTGACTGCTTGGCTTGCTTGATTGCAGCACATGTTTCACACTCATGGATAACCTGTGCGATAGTGTCTATGGTCAAGTCCACCCCTCGGTCACGAGCCCATCTGTAGGTTGCATCTCTTCCCTGATGGCCTGAGGTGTCATGGGACCACCAAGCTAGGAATAATTCACCTTTATGTTGCCAGTCCAGATCCACCTGCGCCACTTCAATCCTAGCAGCCTGATCCACCTGCTGGTTGTTTTGATGTTCCTCAGTGGCCCCACTCTTAGGTACATGGGCATCTACGTGGCGTACTTTTATAACCAGCTTCTCTAGCCGGGCAGCAATATCTTGCCACAATTTGGCAGCCCAGATGGGTTTGCCTCTGCGCTGCCAGTTGCTCTGCTTCCATTGCTGTAACCACCCCCACAGAGCATTCGCCACCATCCAGGACTCCGTATAGAGATAGAGCACTGGCCACTTCTCTCGCTCAGCAATATCTAAAGCCAGCTGGATGGCTTTCACCTCTGCAAACTGACTTGATTCACCTTGTCCTTCAGTGGCTTCTGCAACTCTTCGTGTAGGACTCCACACAGCAGCTTTCCACCTTCGATGCTTTCCCACAATACGACAGGACCCATCAGTGAACAGGGCATATTCCTTCTCATTTTCTGGTAGTTCATTATATGGTGGGGCCTCTTCAGCACGTGTCACCTCTTCCTCTGTTGACATTCCAAAATCTTTCCCTTCTGGCCAGTCTGTGATCACTTCCAAGACTCCTGGGCAACTGGGGTTTCCTATTCGAGCTCGTTGTGTGATCAGTGCGACCCACTTGCTCCATGTAGCATCAGTTGCATGATGTGTAGAGGGGACTCTCCCTTTGAACATCCAGCCCAGCACCGGCAGTCGGGGTGCCAGGAGGAGCTGTGCTTCAGTACCAACCACCTCCGAAGCAGCCTCCAATACCGACAATTCTTGGCATCCCCCTGTCACTCCCGAGATCCAGATGGGTTTCGTGCCCCTATGTTCAGATGGCACCAGAGTGCACTGTGCACCAGTGTCTACCAAAGCCCTATACTTCTGTGGGTCTGATGTGCCAGGCCATCGAACCCACACAGTGCAGTATACACGGTCATCCCTTTCCTCCTCCTGGCAGAAGGCAGGGACCCTCTATTCCTGTTCCTCGTCAGAGTATTCCCTGTCTGACCCTTGCAGCGCCAGACCAGAAGGCCCCTCCTCAGGATCAAGGGAGGTGATTTCAGTTCTTCTCTGTTTGGGAAATCGCTGATTGCCTTCGTGCATCTCTACAGCAACTCTGCTGACAGACTTCCTGGGTGGCCCCTTCTTAACAGCTGTCTTCCCTCTCAGTTCATGTACACGGGCTTCTAGCTTAAAGGTGGGTTCACCATCCCACTTCGTCATGTCCTCCCCCTGGTCGCACAGGAAGAACCAGAGTGCTCCACGCGGCGTGCGTCTGGGGCTCCCTTTCCCTCCGACTGAGGCAGGAAAGGACTGATTTCTTGGGGCATTCCTGATAGTCAAGGCACTGGCCCGTAGGGATGAGGCGGTACAGAGATTTTTCTTCAAAGTTTTGGAGCCAAGATGACACTCTCTCCACAGTTGGCATATCAATATCTGGGAAATACATCGCTGCCAGGCTGTTATAATATGACGCTGGGGCGCTCTGAATTACCTTCCTCCACATAGCCCGTGTGCACAGGACATCGTCTGGATCTTTGGAGACCTCATCATTGTCTAGATCCCTGTAGATGACTTCCAGTACTGCTCATTCTCTCAGGTACTGGATGCCTTCATCTGCAGTGGTCCACTTCCCTGGGGAGTTCACAAGATCTTCCTTGAATGGATACCTTGCCCTCACACTTGAGAGGAGCCGCCTCCAGAGACTGCAAATTGCTGCCTCTCTTCCAATTCCTCTCTCAATTCCCCGGTTCCTAGCAAGGGATCCCAGCTGTTGGGCTTCCTTGCCTTCCAATTGCTGACTGTCGGCCCCGCTATCCCAGCATCGGAGCAGCCAGGCAGCAATCCGCTCACCTGGCTGGCGGCTGTAATCTTTCCCCATGTCTCCAAGTTCTGCTGAGGTCAGGGACCGGGTAGTTTCCGCTTCCTGTCGGAATTCTCTCACTCCTTCCTCTGATGTCCTTGTCGAAGGGCCGGCTTCGTGATCCGACCCTTCCTCTCCTTCCTTTTCCCTTACTAATCGAGGATATGGACCCGTTGTCCTCCTTGTCCATTGCTTCTTTTTAACTACTGGGACAATTACTGTAGTTGGTGGTGTTGTTTGGGTCCCTATCTCAACCATGATGTCCTCAGGTGCAGTTTGGGTCCCTGCCTCAACTGGAGTCCTCTGGGAATGCTGAACTGCGGCTCGATAGGCACAAGCCAGGCCCCAATACAACGCTAGAAGCTGCTGGTTCTCATTGGGATAGGCAAGGCACCCTTCCATCAGGTGGCGTGTCAGTTTGCTAGGGTTGCTCACTTGTTCAGGTGTAAAGTCCCAGGCTATGGGAGGTGTTAACCGCCCTAGGAACCTGCCCAAGTCCTTCCACACACCCTGCCACCCTGGGACCGGCTGCCTCAGGTCACGCTTCAATATAGCCTCGCCCAAAAGTTGTCTTCTCTTCCACCAGGATGAGACCAGATTCCACAAACCCCATAATATGCCAACAATATTAGTAAGTAGTACTAAGCAGTTCACACAAGGGTGAGTAAGGATCTCAGGAGCCTGTGTAATAAACCTGTCCACATTAATCCTGGGTAGGGAGAGGGAGATGATGTATTCCCTCATCCTCTCCACCAGATAGCTCCCCCAGCACAGTGAGACCGTCAGTGCCAGAACAAACCACATTCGCATTAACATGTTGCCAAAAGTCAAGAGATAAACAACGCAGACAGCAAAGTTTTCTTTTTTTGACCCGTGCAGGAGCTTGTCACTTAGTAATTACTACAGTTAGAGCACACTTAATACAAAAGTGCTGTTGTCGTGCCCCACGTTGGGCGCCAAAAAGGACTGTCGTGGTTTAGCCCCAGCCGGAGGCTGAGCCACGCGGTCGCTCGCTCACCCCCCACCTCCCGGTGGGACGGGGAGAGAATTGGGACGAAGGAAAGCAAAAACTCGTGGGTTAACAAAAACAACAGTTTAACCAAACAACAAAGGGAAAGAGAACAAACAAGCGAGAAACCCCAACAATAACAACAACAGCGTGTACTTAGCGGTGCTTTCCGGACAGGTCGCTCCCGCCCGCAGCCCCACGCCCAGCCCGCTCCCGAGCAGCGATCCCTGCCCCTCCAGTCAACCCCCCTCTAAATAGTGAGCGTGACGGTCACATGGTATAGAATAGACCCCGGCCAGCTTCTGGTGAAAATTAACCCTATCCCAGCCGCAACCAGGACAGTTATTTAGGGTCTTATTTACAGTAAGCCCTTTTTTCTACATTCACGTCTTGAATTTTCTATGGGAATAACCCCCCAACCTAAAAAAGTGATGTACCATTTCTATAGCTGCTTTACTCCTTTTTATTTCTTTCTTAGCTCTCTTTCCTTTAGAAAATATCTTAAGCCATTGAAGGGCCAAGAAGGGACAGTGTAATACTGTGCAAAAGCCACTCACTCATTAGCATCAAAGATTTGTACAGATCTTAAATGGGGAGTTAAGTGCCAGGGGCTATTTTCATTGTTTAATGTATTAAAGTAAATAAAAATGTATCTAAGATGTGAACACACAATTAGTTTTGAGTTATTTATCTGGAGTTTGTATGGTTTAGAAAAACTCCATCTTCTTGGCTGATCCTGTCCAAATGCATTTAACTTCAGCTGTCAGCTATGATTAAACACCTGCTATTGCAGGGAAACAAAGCACACTAAGGAAACAAAGCACACTAATGCAATATGTATTTCTGACATCTTAAATATCACCCAGTCCCCTGACATCAGGCACAGCTTTTCAGCAGGATGGAATTCCAGAACATATTTTTCTAATTTATGGATGGACAATAAATCAAAATTAAGCCTTGGGCAATGAAATATACATCAGTGCAGAATGAACTGACTGCAAACTAGGGCACAGAACAGTAGCGAGGAGAGTGGTGCATCAATGGAGTCCTGAGCAAACACTGACGTGAAAATTAAGGAAGTTCCTCTCATATTTTATTTATAGAGAACAAAAAGGAAAAGATAGCAGAGACCAGACATAAGTTTTATAATCTCCTGAACAAACTGCTCTGGGGAGAATTGTCCCGTTGGTCCTGATTTTATACCATGCCTGCAAAAGGGATGGCTTAGTGTCATTGCCTCTATTCAAACACATTCAGTTGCCAAGAGCTTGAAAGTTTAACTGGAATGTTAATTTTATGGGTTAGCATTCTGCATTGGGGATGCTGTGAAAGGAGTAGGAGGGAGAGTGGAAGAAACCTAAAGAAAAGGGGTGGGGGGCAGAGAAAAATGGGGGGGGGGGGGAGAGAAGGTGGGGGGAAAGGACAAAGAAGGAATGGGAAAAAAACAAAATTCAGAGAAGTAAGAAAAAGGTATAGACATAATCTGTAGTGAAAACCTGAAGGTGATATGTACTCTATATAACTTGTCCTAATCAGTACTACCCCTGAGGTACCAGAGGGCTCATTTTTTAGAAGGTGAAATCCTGGCCCCTACTGCAAACAATTGGGAGTTTTCCTTTCATTCAAATGCAACAATGGCTTTATTCCCTAAGCTTGATAAATAGCATAGACTTCCTTTTGTCTGGAGAGTAAGGTGGTGTACTTTCTCTTTAATTTAATCTCTCTTGGGGGGGAGATCATAGTTTTAAGCATCAGGAATGGAAAGTCTGAAAGACTCCAAATTGGTTTTGTGAACCTAAAATATTAGCCTTAGAGATTCACAAAATCTGCATCTCCACTAGATTCAACCAACACAAGTCTGAATTACATTAAAAGTTGGATCTAGATAAACCTTTTTTCCATTGCAATGTGTAATTATTCTATGTCAACAACTAAGTGGTTTAGTTTCTGTTATATCAAGGTCTCCCGGAGTGCAACCCACAGCCATCTGTATCCTAGAAAGGTTTTGCATGTGACCCATAAAGGGACCTTTCTTCATCTGACATCTTTTGAACATGTTGCACAGTAAATTAATTCCTTTATGTGGTCCCCAGCCTATTGTCCAACCCATTAATGAATCCTCAATGAACATGACACTGAGAACACCTGTTGTATCGGTTGTGAGGATGTGCAGAGTCCCATTAGGCTCAGAGAAACTAATTTTGCTTAAAGCTAACCAAGACCTGTATTTGTTGCATATGCTGTCCCTGGTCATCCCTGGTCACATAAAAATATAGTGAGTAGGATTTGAAAGACACTTAAATCAGGGCTGGGCTGAAATAAGTGCTAAATACTTGTGGCTCAGGTATCTTTCTGAGGCTTGATTAATTTGTCTTTGTGAAGCACTGTGAGATCCTTGACCTGAAGGGAGGCTAGCATGCAGCATAGTGATGGTTATTATTGTTGCTCTTAGAGTTGGAAGATAAGGAAAGTCTCTTGATCTCCTGTGTTGCACTATGCCAAAGAACTGTCCAAATGCAGAAATTAACCTGATCATACCTGCTTTGTCTTTAGTTATACAAAGCTACAACTGAAGAAGCAGATTTAGAGGTTTTTTTTCCAAAGTGAGATTGTCACATGTGTTCAAAACCCCTGTCTTTATCATGTCTTGGGCTGTAATGAGATTTTTTTCCTCAAAATAAATGGCTGTACATGTTTTTAAATTTAGGATGGATTTTTTTTGCTTTATTCCTTCATTGGCATTTTATATGTATATATTTATGTGTCCTTCTGAATGCATTTAAGATTAAGGAGTGTATAGTCTATGAGTTCTGTAAAGGATTTAAGAGTCACTTAAGGAAAAAAAAATGCAAGACAAAGCAATAAAACACTTTAAAAATAGCAAAGCAATCCCATTTCCTTTCCAGCAGCTGATGCTAGAATATGACTACTCAAACACTGTTGTACTCTTGTGTTTTGGTTTTGTCTTTTGTCTTGAGCATCACCATATGATGACTCATCAGTCTTGGAGCTATTACACGTCTCTCCTACTTCCAGTAAATGATTCCTTGGAGCTTTCTTCAAGGAAACAAAACTCATATGTATCAAATACTTGCATAAGTACATATTAACAGCAATAATAACAATAAACCAAAGACAACTTTTTGCATCAACCCAGAGACTTTGTCATTACTTTTACAGATGGAGGGTGTCGTGGTTTAACCCCAAATTGTAACCCAATACCACGCAGCCGCTCGCTCACTCCCCCCCCTCCCTGTTGGGGTGGGGAGGAGAATTGGAGAGAAAGGAAAACTCGCGGGTTGAGATAAAAACAGCTCACCAGGACAGCAAAGGAAAAATATGAAAATATATTAATAATGATAATAATGATAATATATACAAGGATAATAGAATATATAAAACAAACGATACACAATTTCTCACCACCCGACGACCGATACAGCCCGTCCCGAGCAGCAGGCAGGGAGCAGGGGTATCCCCCCCCAGCTATCCCAGAACAGCAAGTTCCAGGGAAAGCAGGCGAGGGAACAAACAGCTAAACGAGTGAAAAACAAAAAGGTAAAAATAGGGAAACAAAAAGCAACCTGAAGGGAAGCTTAAGGATTAGGGCAAGTTAAAGGTCTCAAAAGCCTCAAAAGCCCAAAAGACCAAAAAAGATCTAGTAAAAACTAGTGGCCCACCGACTGACCCTCGCTTATATCGGGCATGACGTCTATGGTATGGAATACTCTCTTTGGCCAGTTTGGATCAACTATCCTGTCTCTACCCCTCCCAAGTTTTTGCATCTGCACGTTAGCAGAACCTGGAAAACAGCAAAATGTCCTTGGTGGTTCAGCAGCAACCAGCAACATCAGTGTGCTATCACTGTTCTTCTCACACTGAAGCCAAAACACAGGAGCTGCTGAAAACAAAACTAGCTCCATCCTGGCCTAAACCAGGACAGTATCCACCCCTTATTCCATACCATTTACGTTATGCTCAGGTCTCTCACTTTCCAGTTAATCACTGCCACTTTATGTCTTTAATATATACACAGATACCATCCCCTTAGTCTATGGACCATCCCTCCAAAATGTCTATTGAGTTCATTTAGTCCACGATCCTGGGTTCCATCTGTCTTAACAGTCTCTCAGGGCAGGAGAGATGGTGTGCGGTGTCGGATTGTTGCATGCTGCATCTGGAACTTACAGCTGGTGTATCTGGCATGGCCGGTGTAGCTTGCCCGCAGTCGGCAGATCGAAGGTGTTGATCTCGACTGTGCGCCAGTTGTTGAAGTCAGTCCATCACTGCTGCACTTTGCTCGGTTTCATCAGAGGTCGCTCTTCGTTGAGTCGGGTGATTCTTGCTGTAATACCTTTGGTATAGAACACAACTACAGAAATTATTATATACATTATTATATACAATATATACATAATATAAATGATTATATGCAGTATATTATAGTAATTAACATCACACAGTTCAGACTATTGGCTATTTTCACCTAAAATCAGATCTCCATGAGGTACACATCGGACTTCTCCATCCTCCTGCATTACCCACCAAGTGCATCCAGGCCCTTGAGTGAAAGCAATCCCACGGATGGGTTTGCCTTTGCCCGAGGCAGGAATAACCCAGACTGTCTTCCCCAGCATGTTTTTTACATGCACCACAGGAACTTTGTCCCCTTCTACAGTACGCAAAGGTTTTGACTGGGCAGGGCCAGCCCGATTGGTGGATCCTCTAGTGTTGACTAACCAAGTGGCTTTTGCTAAATGTGTGTCCCAGTTTTTGAAGGTTCCACCACCCATTGCTTTCAGTGTAGTTTTCAGTAGTCCATTGTACCGTTCAATTTTCCCGGAGGCTGGTGCATGATAGGGGATGTGATACACCCACTCAATGCCATGCTCTTTGGCCCAGGTGTCTATGAGGTTGTTTCGGAAATGAGTCCCGTTGTCTGACTCAATTCTTTCTGGGGTGCCATGTCGCCATAAGACTTGCTTCTCAAGGCCCAGGATGGTGTTCCGGGCGGTGGCATGGGGCACAGGATATGTTTCCAGCCATCCGGTGGTTGCCTCCACCATTGTAAGCACATGGCGCTTGCCTTGGCGGGTTTGTGGGAGTGTGATATAGTCAATCTGCCAGGCCTCCCCATATTTATATTTCAGCCATCGTCCTCCATACCAGAGAGGCTTTAATCGCTTGGCTTGCTTGATTGTGGCACATGTTTCACACGCATGAATAACCTGTGCGATAGTGTCTATGGTCAAGTCCACCCCTCGATCACGAGCCCATCTGTATGTTGCGTCTCTTCCTTGGTGGCCTGAGGTATCATGGGCCCACCGAGCTAGGAATAGTTCACCCTTACGTTGCCAGTCCAAGTCCACTTGAGACACTTCAATTTTAGCAGCCTGATCCACTTGCTGGTTGTTTTGATGTTCCTCGGTGGCTCGGCTCTTGGGTACATGAGCATCTACATGGCGTACTTTTACAACAAGCTTCTCTATGCGGGCAGCAATATCTTGCCACAGTTCAGCAGCCCAGATGGGTTTGCCTCTGCGCTGCCAGTTGCTCTGTTTCCATTGTTGTAACCACCCCCACAGGGCATTCGCCACCATCCATGAGTCGGTGTAGAGGTAGAGCTTTGGCCACTTCTCTCGTTCAGCAATATCTAAAGCCAGCTGGATGGCTTTCACCTCCGCAAACTGACTTGATTCACCTTGTCCTTCAGTGGCTTCTGCAACTCTTCGTGTAGGACTCCACACAGCAGCTTTCCATCTTCGATGTTTTCCTACAATACGACAGGATCCATCAGTGAACAGAGCGTATCGCTTTTCATCTTCTGGCAGTTTATTATACGGTGGGGCCTCTTCAGCACATGTCACCTCCTCCTCTGGTGGCGTTCCGAAATCTTTGCCTTCTGGCCAGTCTGTGATCACTTCCAAGATTCCTGGGCGACTGGGGTTTCCTATTCGAGCTCGTTGTGTGATCAGTGCAACCCACTTACTCCATGTGGCATCGGTGGCATGATGTGTAGAAGGGACTCTTCCTTTGAACATCCAGCCCAGCACCGGCAGTCGGGGTGCCAGGAGGAGCTGTGCTTCAGTACCAACCACCTCCGAAGCAGCTCGAACCCCTTCATATGCTGCCAAGATCTCTTTCTCAGTTGGAGTGTAGTGGGCCTCAGATCCTCTATATCCCCGGCTCCAAAACCCCAGGGGTCGACCTCGAGTCTCCCCTGGTGCTCTCTGCCAGAGGCTCCAGGTAGGGCCGTTCTCCCCGGCTGCGGTGTAGAGCACATTTTTAACATCTTGCCCTGCCCGGACTGGCCCAAGGGCTACTGCATGAACTATCTCCTGTTTAATTTGTTCGAAGGCTTGTCGTTGCTCAGGACCCCATTTAAAATCGTTCTTCTTTCGGGTCACGTGATAGAGAGGGCTTACAATAAAACTGTAATTTGGAATATGCATTCTCCAGAAACCCACAACGCCTAAGAAAGCTTGAGTTTCCTTTTTGTTAGTTGGTGGAGACATCGCTGTTATCTTGTTGATCACGTCCATTGGGATCTGACGACGTCCATCTTGCCATTTTATTCCTAGGAACTGGATCTCCTGCGCAGGTCCTTTGACCTTACCTCGTTTTATGGCAAAACCGGCTCTCAGAAGGATTTGGATTATTTTCTCTCCTTTCTCAAAAACTTCTTCTGCTGTGTTGCCCCACACGATGATGTCATCAATGTATTGCAGGTGTTCTGGAGCTTCACCCTTTTCCAGGGCAGTCTGGATCAGTCCATGGCAAATGGTAGGGCTGTGTTTCCACCCCTGGGGCAGTCGATTCCAGGTGTATTGGACACCTCTCCAGGTGAAAGCAAACTGTGGCCTGCACTCTGCTGCCAAAGGAATTGAGAAAAATGCATTAGCAATGTCAATGGTGGCATACCACTTGGCTGCCTTTGACTCCAGTTCGTACTGAAGTTCTAGCATGTCCGGCACGGCAGCGCTCAGTGGTGGCGTGACTTCATTCAGGCCACGATAGTCCACTGTCAATCTCCATTCTCCGTTAGATTTCCGCACTGGCCATATAGGACTGTTAAAGGGTGAGCGAGTCTTGCTGATCACTCCCTGGCTTTCCAGTCGACGAATCAGTTTATGGATGGGGGTCAGGGAGTCTCGGTTGGTGCGATATTGCCGTCGGTGCACCGTTGTGGTAGCAATTGGTACCTGTTGCTCTTTGACCCTCAGCAACCCCACAACGGAAGGATCCTCTGAAAGACCGGGCAAGGTGGACAGCTGCTTAATGTCCTCTGTCTCTACAGCAGCTATACCAAAAGCCCACCGGTACCCTTTTGGGTCCTTGAAATACCCTCTCCTGAGGTAGTCTATGCCAAGGATGCACGGAGCATCTGGGCCAGTCACAATGGGGTGCTTTTGCCACTTGTTCCCAGTTAGGCTCACTTCGGCCTCCAGTAAAGTTAGCTCCTGGGACCCCCCTGTTACTCCAGAAATAGAAATGCGTTCGGCCCCTCTATAGTTCGATGGCATTAGGGTGCACTGCGCACCGGTGTCCACTAGAGCCTTGTACTTCTGGGGGGCTGATGTGCCAGGCCATCGAATCCACACAGTCCAGTAAACTCGGTTGTCCCTCTCCTCCACCTGGCTGGAGGCAGGGCCCCTCTAATTCTGATTATAATACCCGCTATCAACAAATGGGTTCGTGTGGGACGCATGGGGTTGAATCTCATCCCTGTTTCTCATTTCTTGTAAGTACGAATCAGAAGCCCTTCTACCCCATCTGGGGAACTGCCCACTGGAGACTGGAGCAGCACTTTTCCTGGAAGAACCCTTATTTGTAGCTGTTTTCTTTTTCAACTCACGTACCCTTGCCTCTAGGGTTGAGGTGGGTTTTCCATCCCACTTTCTCATGTCCTCTCCATGGTCACGGAGGTAAAACCACAGGGTACCTCGCCGTGTGTACCGTCTCTCTTGAGCAGGGGAAAATTTTCTCCTAACAGCTGAGATTCTGCTCCGTACAGGTGGCAAGTAGGACCTTTCCTCTTTGAGTTGCCGAAACTCCTGGCACATTCTTTCGGCCAGTTTTTCCACAGCCGAGACACAGGCCCGTATGGAGGAAGAGATATTGTCCTCATACTGTCGGAGTTGGTTAGCCACTGCACGCACCAGTGGTGCCTCATCGTCTTTCCAACTCATTGTTGCCAATGAGTTGGCATACGATGATGGTGCACTATGTAAAAACTTCCGCCACATGGGTCGGGTACATTGGACCTCATCTGGATCTACGGGTGTCTGCGGGTTATCCAGGTCATGATAAATCAATTCCCGCACAGCTAATTCCCTCAGAAACTGAATACCTCCCTCCATATTGGTCCACTTCTTTGGGTGGCATATAATGTCTTCCTTAAAGAAATACCTGTCCCTCACACCTGACAGGAGTCTCCTCCACAGACTGCGGGCTTCTGGTTCTCTTCCAATTGCCCTGTCAATGGCTGCTTCCTTAGACAAGGATCCCAGCTGCCTGGCTTCCCTGCCCTCTAGTTCCAGGCTACTGGCCCCGTTGTCCCAGCATTGGAGCAGCCAGGTGACAAGCTGCTCACCTTGATTACGGCTGTAATCTTTTCGGATATCTCGCAGCTCAGTCAGGGATAGGGGTCGGGTGATTATCTCTGCTTCTGCCTCTCCCTGTTCCTGTGATGTCCCTGCTTCATCCTCATCTTTCGGGACGCGAGCTGATTTCTTTCTGCTTTTCTTCTTTTGTACAGGGGCAACTGATACCGGCACGGGTGGATCTGCAGTGCCTGTCACAGCAGCCACGGTGCTCATAGCTGGGGCTTGAACGGCCGCGGTGCCCACGGCAGGGACTGGGGCAGCAGCGATGCCCATGGCAGGGGTTGGGACGGCCGCGGGGGTGGAGCAGCGGCAGCGCCCATGGCCCGTAGCAGCGATAGAGGCAGCAGCGGTGGCCGCGGCGGGGGGTGTAGCAGCGGCGGCAGGGGCTGGCACAGCCGCAGCGGGGGCTGGAGCAGCCGCGGTGGCCGTGGCGGGGGCTGGAGCGGCCATGGCGGGGCCTGGCGCGGCCGCAGCGGCCGGAGCGGGGGGTGGAGCGGCCGCGGTGCCCACGGCGGGGGGTGCAGCGGCTGCAGCGCCCATGGCGGGGGGTGGCGCGGCCGCGGGGGCCGCAGCGGGGGCTGGGACGGGCGCGGCGGCCCTGGCGGGCCCTGGGGCGGCCGCGGTGCCTGCGGCGGGGGTCGGGGCCGGGGCAGCCGCGGTGCCCGTGTGGCGAGGAGCGGAGCAGCCCCGGTACACGTAGCGGAGCGTGGGGCGGCCGCGGGGGCTGTAGCAGGGAACTGGGGTGGCCCTGAGCCTACGCCTGCACCGGCTTCTAAGCAAAATTAAACACAGATTCATTCCTAGTGATAGGAGTAACAATCCGGTCCGAACATCCCAAAAGTATTCCAAGTTTTCAGAAACTCCCGTAACTAACCAGGAGGGCCACGAGAAATCAAAGGCAGGCATTTTTACCCAGGAGGGGAGAGAGAAAGCGAAGGACGAAGTTTCCCCCTGTTGACCCCCCGGGAAGGAAAAGATAAAGGAATAATTACTGATAGTCCCCACCAGATTGGTCCCGAAGTACGAAGCTGTAACTGTTGGTGACGCTTCATTCTGCACATCACCCCCCCCCAATGTATATGAATACAGGTAGTAAACTGGTCTAAACACCAATGATTTTACCACGCCATAAGCCAGTGCTAAACCACACACCGAAGCAATAAACCTAATCAAAAGGCCAGAGGTAACAGACCACGCATAAACAGTCACAACCAGCATACAGTAAGGTGATACACGATACAGCTCCGAGAAGCACTCGGTAAACAATTCGAACAACATTGTGACCAGCGGCAATTAAAGTAATACAACGGATGCTTATAACAAATTGTTTTAACACACTCTGGTCGAGTCTGTTGTTATCTCAACCCTTTGAGCCTGATCGGGGGCTTTAAACCCTGGACCCTCAGTCTGATGCTCTCTCAGCTGAGCTAGCCGGACCCCTCTCGAGCCCCACGTTGGGCGCCAAAAAGGACTGTCGTGGTTTAACCCCAAATTGTAACCCAATACCACGCAGCCGCTCGCTCACTCCCCCCCCTCCCTGTTGGGGTGGGGAGGAGAATTGGAGAGAAAGGAAAACTCGCGGGTTGAGATAAAAACAGCTCACCAGGACAGCAAAGGAAAAATATGAAAATATATTAATAATGATAATAATGATAATATATACAAGGATAATAGAATATATAAAACAAACGATACACAATTTCTCACCACCCGACGACCGATACAGCCCGTCCCGAGCAGCAGGCAGGGAGCAGGGGTATCCCCCCGCCCAGCTATCCCAGAACAGCAAGTTCCAGGGAAAGCAGGCGAGGGAACAAACAGCTAAACGAGTGAAAAACAAAAAGGTAAAAATAGGGAAACAAAAAGCAACCTGAAGGGAAGCTTAAGGATTAGGGCAAGTTAAAGGTCTCAAAAGCCTCAAAAGCCCAAAAGACCAAAAAAGATCTAGTAAAAACTAGTGGCCCACCGACTGACCCTCGCTTATATCGGGCATGACGTCTATGGTATGGAATACTCTCTTTGGCCAGTTTGGATCAACTATCCTGTCTCTACCCCTCCCAAGTTTTTGCATCTGCACGTTAGCAGAACCTGGAAAACAGCAAAATGTCCTTGGTGGTTCAGCAGCAACCAGCAACATCAGTGTGCTATCACTGTTCTTCTCACACTAAAGCCAAAACACAGGAGCTGCTGAAAACAAAACTAGCTCCATCCTGGCCTAAACCAGGACAGAGGGGAAGAGACACAAAGGTTGAACCCTTTTCAGAAAGAAGCTAAGTCTTATGGTTGCCAGCAAATATCTCCAGAATTTTCTTCTAAGAGTCTGATGCCATTCAAATTAAAGAGAATATTATCAATAAGAATCAAAATCTGCTTCCAACTATTGTTTGTGCCTTTCCTCTTCATCTTTTCTTTATTGATTAGACCTAGAGGTGAAAAAAAAAGCAGATGCCCAGCTGTGTTTCGGCAGCACACCACAATATTATTGATTTAACAATGGATAAGGTATACAGTCTGCCTACCTCTTCTTCCACATAAAACACTTATATTAGCTTCAGCAATGCGTAATTCTTATCTCAGAATAGAACATCTATATCTAGCCCTTGGATTCACCTTCTGTCACATCCCAACTTTCTGCCCACAGCAATGCTGCGTCCCAGTTCTGGGTCCTAAGCACACGGTGGCAGAGAAGAGAGAGGAGTGACTCAGGTTCGCAGACCTACTTTGTTGGAATTGAGTACAAACAGTGCTAAGGTTCACAATTCAGGCATACAATTTATTCATTCGATATCTGAGCATACAAATTGTCATTCAAATAACAGAAAGTTCACTAATTGCTAATTCGGCTTTGCAGTAAAAAGAAAGAGAGAAGGAGAGAGAGAGAGAGATCACTGGTCCGGGTTCCAGCATTGGTCCAGCCAACAGGGGTCTCTGGTACGTAGGAGCGCTCATCCAAAGGGTCCTGCTGAATGTCACTTGCCTTCCTCTTTTATGTCAATCGTTTCTCCTAGTCCATTCTTCTTATCTGCATAAGTCTTGCTTCCCATGTAGATTAGCACGCATGCTCACAAAGGGGAAGTTTTGAGTCGGAGGGTTTCTTGAGTCGGTGGTCCTTGAGTCGGTGGTCTCAATCTCCCCCTGATATAGGGGAAACTAACACTCAAGGGCTAATAGTAGAGACATTGCTTAGTCTAAGCTCATCATGTAAGATGTAAGATGTTTAAACAAGAAAGAACGTGTTGAAGCGACAGAGTGGTCACGCCGACCTTGCTGGGAGATAAAGGGAACAATCTGTGTTCAAAGAAGGAACCTGCTGAGAAAGCAGGACGGTCGTGACTGACCACCACCGGCCTTGCTAAAGTCGCGGCAAGGGTGAAAGTGTGAAAGTGCATAGCGAGGAAGACATACGGCCTTCATCCCCGAGACCCCGGCCCACAACCACCAGAAGGCACTGCGCGTGCACAACTGGGAGGAGTTAAAGGCAGTGAACTCATTTTAATAAAGACCGCCTTTTCGGGGAAAGGTTATGAATATGTATAGGCGTATGATGAATATGTAACACTTTGCTGCATATATTCCAGGCGAACGGTCACGGTGGGAGCGGGCACGATTGTGGTGGGGCAACCCCCCGTGCCGCTCAGCACTGAATAAACATACCTACTTTACAACTTTACAAGTTGTGGAGTCTGCTTTCCGCACGTCAGTTTGGCGAGCCAGCCAGGAGGACTCTGCTCGGCTGCGGGATCGACTGCGGAGCGGATGCCCCTAGGCGCGCCCCGAGCACTTTCCTCGGAGGAGCCTCCACTCCCAGCCGCTCACCGCGGGAGTAGACAACAACCTCCTGAAGCCGCGGATAAACGGTATGTTTTACAAGGGGCCAGTAAGTCGTACGCTTGGCCGGGGCTGCTGGTAAACCGCGCAGAGATGTCTGGCGTACAGCATAGTCCCCGTATGGGAGGAGGGTACCCTAAATGGTAACAGGGGGATTCGCTGACCGATAGAGCGGCCGCTAGCGATTTTGGGAGTAGATCGAGTGAATCCGAGGTTATCGTTGCATCCCAGTATCGGGAGCCTGCTAATGACTGTATAAGAAGCGAGAGAATTGTGCAGCTGCTGGAGGGATACTAACTGAAGTGATAATTGTATGTCTTATTTGTAAATGCCTGGGTATTTTATGTTAAAAGTATTTGTGTGTGTTGTGGGGGTGTGTTTGAGACGCAGCACCACTGCGAAGCGAGTGGGAGTCCTGATTTGTGGTTCTGTGACTCCGCGTGGGTCCTGCTGAAGAAAAAAGGGGTATTTTATCAATCTAGAAAATAAGCATAAGGAATCAGAAGAAATGGGTAACATTCAGAATAAGGTGGGTAACACTCAGGATATTTTAAAGAAAAGCCCCCTTGGTTGCATATTGACACATTGGGGGAATATTGTTGGAACCGGGGGTACAGAGAATAAGAAGACTCTCATTAAATATTGCAATCAATGGTGGCCGATTTATAAGCTGGAAGATGGAACTAAGTGGCCACTTAATGGGTCAATTCATTACAACACTATCTTGCAATTAATGTTGTTTTTGAGGAGAGAAGGAAAATGGGATGAAGTGTCATATGCAGATATGTTTTTTACCCTCCGAAATCACCCAGAGTGGCAAAGGGACTGTGGAATGATGCCGCCACAGGACCCTATGGTACTCGCCCTCGAGCGGGAAAATAACAAAGAACTTAAAGGTAAACTGAAGCGGTGTTGTTCGGCATGTAGTATCGGACAAAGGTGTACTAAAATAGATAAAATTAACCGGGCATCAGAACAAGATCTAACTGATTTGCTTAAGCCTCCCCCTCGATCACAGAAACAGGATGTGGACTTGGACGAGACCTCCATTCCCCCGGACAGCCCTGTATCCTCCCGTACTAGAAAACAGTCTGCCCTAACGGCCTTACAGGCACCTCTCCGAGAGGCGGTAGGGCCGGATGGCGGGACGGTGTTAATCAAGGTACCTTTTTCCACCTCCGATTTAGAGGCATGGAAAAGGGTTGCCAAGAATTACAGGAGTGATCCGGTAAGTGTAACCAAACATTTTCAGTTTGTTGTAAAACAACATAACCCCGATTGGAGTGACATACAGTTATTATTAGAATGTATGACTGAGATGGAAAAACAATTAATTTTAAAAACTGCAGGGGATTTGGCTGAGGATCATTATAAAACTACGGGAGGAGATGTTAAAGAATACCTCCCCCTTCAAGATCCAAAATGGGATGCAAACAGGTCTGCGGAGATGGAGAAATTGCGGGTATACCAAGAGTGGATTTCAAAAGGAATGGAGAGAGCCATTCCCAAAACCATAAATTGGTCAGCATTATATGCAATCAGACAAGGTCCTTCCGAGTCACCATCTGAATTTTTGGATCGACTAAGGGACGTAATGCGCCGTGACACACCGCTGGATCCTGGGTCAGAGGTAGGAATACAACAACTTGTCTCTTTGTTCTTAGGTCAGTCTACAGGAGATATTAGGCGTAAGCTCCAAAAGCTACGTCCTACAGAGGGAAGGAACCTAGAAGTATTGCTGGATGAAGCATGGAGAGTGTTCAGTAATAGAGAGGACGATTACAGACGGGGACAGAGGAGACAGAGGATGATAGCGGTCGTCAGGGAGGAGGGAGAAAGAAAACCCAGACAAGGACCGCCTCGACTAGGCAGGGATCAATGTGCTTTATGCAAAAGATTTGGTCACTGGAAAAATGATTGTCCGGAAAAGCAGAAAAAGAAGGAGAAGGGACGAAACAATCAGAAAGGAAGAACAGTGGCCCCGTTAAAGGAAGACTGACGGGAACCTGGGGAATCCACCCTAGCGGATCCACTGGTTATAATGAAGCTAGGGAAGAAACAAAAGGAGGTAGAGTTTCTGGTTGACACAGGGGCAACGTATTCAGTTTTAAATCAAGCCTTGATGCCCCTGGGAAATGACTATATCATGGTAAAAGGGGCAACTGGCCAAAGTGAAAAGGCATATTTTTGTGACCCTCTGAGATATAAATTGGGAAAACAATGGGGCATTCACAGATTCCTGTACATGCCCAACTCCCCGAAAGCACTTTTGGGGAGAGATTTATTGGAACAATTGGGAGCAGTAATTAAATTTGAAAAGGGAGAGATTACTCTGGAGGTAAATGACCGACAGTATATCCAAATAATGAGTTTATCCTTAGCTAGTGTTCCCACAGAAGGAGAAATCAGCAAAGAAATTATGGACCAGGTATACCCCGGGGTATGGGCCACCGATGTGCCCGGGAAAGCAAAAAATGCTCCACCTGTTGAGGTCAAACTCAAGGAAGGACGACAGCCGGTAAGAATCAAACAGTATCCCCTGAAGGAGGACAGGGAGGGAATTCGGCCAGTAATAGAAAAATTTTTACAACTGGGATTACTAAGGGAATGTGAATCTGACTTTAACACTCCCATATTACCTGTCCGTAAACCTGACGGGTCATACCGGGTGGTCCAGGACCTCCGGGCTGTAAATAAGATAACTGAAGACCTCTACCCGGTGGTGGCGAATCCATATACCTTGCTGACTGTATTGACACCTGAACTAACCTGGTTTACTGTTTTAGACCTGAAGGATGCCTTCTTTTGCCTCCCTCTCCATAAAGCCAGCCAAAAAATATTTGCATTTGAATGGGAAAACCCTAAAAGCAGGCGTAAAACTCAGCTTACTTGGACGGTGTTACCACAAGGGTTTAAAAACAGCCCTACTATATTTGGTAATCAACTCGCAAGAGATCTTGAGTTCTGGGAAGCCCCATCTGAAGAAGGGAAACTGTTACAATATGTGGACGATATCCTGATTGCCACCAAAACAAAGGACGCTTGTATGACCTGGACGGTGAGTCTGCTAAATTTTTTGGGGCTCCAGGGATACCAGGTATCCAAGAAGAAGGCTCAAGTAATGCAGCGTAAGGTGATTTATCTGGGCTGTGAAATCAGTGCAGGACAAAGGACTTTGGGACAGGCCCGGAAAGAGACAATATGCCAAACTCCGAGGCCGCAAACAGTGAAAGAATTACGAACTTTCCTGGGGATGACTGGGTGGTGCCGACTATGGATTTATAACTATGGACTGCTTGTTAAACCTCTGTACGCACTAACAACCTCTGAACAGAAATACCTGAAATGGAACAAAGAGACCATACGGGCCTTTGAGCTGCTAAAAAAGGCCCTGATGTCGGCCCCAGCCTTAGGACTCCCAGACGTGAGTAAGCCGTTTTTCCTTTTTTCCCACGAGAAGCAGGGGATTGCCCTAGGAATATTAGCACAAGATCTGGGCCCGTATCGACGAGTAGTTGCCTGCTTTTCCAAACAATTGGATGCAACTGCAAAGGGTTGGCCTGGATGCTTGCGAGCGGTCGCGGCCGTAGTACTAAACATCCAGGAAGCCCGAAAATTCACCCTGGGCCAGAAAATGACTGTGTTGGTGTCTCATACAGTATCTGCAGTATTAGAAGCGAAAGGTGGACACTGGCTTTCCCCACAAAGATTCTTGAGATATCAGGCTATAATGGTAGAACAAGATGATGTGGAAATTGTAGTCACTAACATTGTCAATCCAGCCTCTTTCCTCAGTGGGAACACAGGAGAACCAGTGCATCATGACTGTCTGGAGACCATCGAAGCAACATATTCAAGCCGTTCGGACCTGAGAGACAGTCCTATGGAAAACACGGAAAACTGGTTCACGGATGGAAGCAGCTATGTCCTAAGCGGTGAAAGGCATGCCGGATATGCCATTACCACCAGTCAGGAAGTAATAGAGTCAGGGCCATTGCCCATGAACACCTCAGCACAGAAGGCAGAAATAATTGCTCTGACCCGTGCCTTGGAATTGGCCCAAGGCAAAGCTGTAAATATCTATACAGATTCAAAATATGCCTTTGGAGTCGTACATGCGCACGGAGCAATCTGGAAGGAGAAAGGATTATTGAACTCACAGGGAAAAAACATCAAGCATGCAGAGGAGATCCTGAAACTGTTGGAGGCAGTCCAACTCCCGGAGAAAGTGGCGATCATGCACATTAAGGCACACCAGGAAGTAAGCTCGGAGTTGGAAAGAGGAAATGAGCTGGCGGACAGAGAGGCAAAACAGGTAGCCAAATGTCGTGGTTTAACCCCAAATTGTAACCCAATACCACGCAGCCGCTCGCTCACTCCCCCCCTCCCCGCTGGGTTGGGGAGGAGAATTGGAGAGAAAGGAAAACTCGCGGGTTGAGATAAAAACAGCTCACCAGGACAGCAAAGTAAAAAAATATGAAAATATATTAATAATGATAATATATACAAGGATAATAGAATATATGAAACAAATGATACACAATTTCTCACCACCCGACGACCGATACAGCCCGTCCCGAGCAGCAGTCAGGGAGCAGGGGTATCCCCCCCCAGCTATCCCAGAACAGCAAGTTCCAGAGAAAGCAGGCGAGGGAACAAACAGCTAAACGAGTGAAAAACAAAAAGGTAGAAATAGGGAAACAAAAAGCAACCTGAAGGGAAGCTTAAGGATTAGGGCAAGTTAAAGGTCTCAAAAGCCCCAAAAGCCCAAAAGACCAAAAAAAATCTAGAAAAAACTCGTGGCCCACCGACCGACCCTCGCTTATATCAAGCATGACGTCTATGGTATGGAATACTCTCTTTGGCCAGTTTGGATCAACTATCCTGTCTCTACCCCTCCCAAGTTTTGCATCTGCACATTAGCAGAACCTGGAAAACAGCAAAATGTCCTTGGTCGTTCAGCAGCAACCAGCAACATCAGTGTGCTATCACTGTTCTTCTCACACTAAAGCCAAAACATAGGAGCTGCTGAAAACAAAACTAACTCCATCCTGGCCTAAACCAGGACACCAAAGCAAAGGTAAAAACAGAAGGGGCTTTGATCCCTGACCGGCGAATCTCCCTAGAAGGTAAGCCAGAATATACAAAGGAAGATCAGAAGCTTATCACAGATCTAGAAGGATCATATAATAAAGAGGGGTGGGCTCTCACCCCACAAGGGAAACTAATCATTCCCTCTTATCTAGTATGGTCTCTGATAAGGGAAGAACATAGGAAGAGACACTGGGGAGCAGAGGCCCTATATAAACACCTAATAAGAGAGATTGTAGCCAGGAATTTATATGCCACTGTGAGACAAGTGACTCAGCAGTGCGATCTCTGCCTTCAGACTAATCCAAAGAATACCCCCAAACCAGAAATGGGCCAAATTGGGAGAGGCAATGGGCCTGGGCAACAATGGCAGATTGATTTTTCAGAACTCCCAAGAAAAGGGGGGTATCGATATTTATTGGTGTTAACTGATACCTTTTCAGGTTGGCCAGAAGCATACCCTACCAGGACAGCCAAGGCTCGGGAGGTAACCAGAATATTAATACAAGAGATAATACCACGTTTTGGGGTCCCAGCAACCATATCTTCTGATAGAGGACCACATTTCATCTCAAAAGTAGTACAACAAATTAGCCGCCATTTGGGTATAGATTGGCAGCTTCATACCCCATATCGCCCTCAGTCGAGTGGCCAAGTGGAAAAAATGAACCACTTAATCAAACAGCAGATTGTGAAATTGGGACAGGAGACGAACTTGGCCTGGCCTCAGTCTCTTCCTTTGGCTCTCTTGCGCATACGAACTAGGCCAAGAGCAAGAGAAGGACTGAGCCCTTTTGAAATTTTGTATGGACGACCCTATGGAATACAGAAAGGGATGTCCACACAAACTGGGGATGAAATCATGACCTCCTACATGGTGGCATTAGGCAAGCAACTCAGTAAAATTGAGAAACATGTGGTTGGGACTCGGAGTAGGGGTTTGGATAGGCCTGTACATAACATACAACCTGGAGACTATGTGTATATAAAGTCTCTTACAGAAAAGACTTTGGAGCCGCAGTGGGAAGGACCATTCCAGGTACTCCTCACCTCCTTCACAGCGATCAAGATCAAGGAGCAGAATGCCTGGATCCATCACACCAGAGTGAAAAAGGCTCATAAATCTCCATGGAAGGTCACGCAAGTCCAACCAGGAAAATTATTCTTCTCTCGGTCGTAATTATAATTCAGGTTTGGGAGGGCACTTCTAGCCAAAATAATAATGAGCGGCAGCCTTGGTCTCAAGCTTATATCGGGTATACTGGATCCATGGGGGAACAGTTTACTCGAAAGAATTTAAATCTAGCCACCGTGGTTATGCATGGAAGTCAAGTATATTTAAAAGAAGAATGGAGTAAGGATATAAAGGGAATTTATCAACTTCAAGGAACTGTAGGAGAAGAAATCAAAGTAGGATGCCGAATGGTTAATGGGACCACCCATAAAAAGGCATCCCAAATTACTATCTCAAATACTCCTACAAATGAGAGCTCAAAGGCCTGTACTTCCAGAGAATTAGATTGCTGGCATAACTTTACATTAGTACGGACCATTGAGGTGGTTTGTCTCTGGGCCTATGATACTATTGGACTTTCATTCAAATTTAAAATAAATGCTGTAGCTAGGCCCGTTGCAACAGTCACACACCATAGAAAAGATACATTTCCCACACAACCTATGCCAGCACTCAAGCTCGAACCCAGAATTTATGAGATTGGTCCGTATATAATAAGAAACACAGGCCAACAGCAGATGCTGTTTAACCCGGAATGGTCTCTTAAACAAGTTGAGTTGCTGATGCAAAACAATGTTTCAGAAATTCAACCAGCCTGTTCTCCTTTTTTACGAACCTCTTACGAGGGGTGGACCACCTGGTTAGCAACAGCAACTCTTCAAAGACGAATATCAAGAGACCTAACTGGTGTTTTAGGAACAGGGCTGGGGGTTCTGAATAGCATAGACTCAGAGATAATAATGAATAAATTGGCTACCTCCACCGCTGAGTTGACAAAGTTACAATGGCCGTTACGATCTTCCCTATTGGCTTTGGGAACTCATCAGTGGCAAGTGTCAAAGGCATTACAAGATTGGGAAAAAACAAACATAAGAGATCACGGATTAATTATAGATGCACTTGGCGGGCTCCAAAGTAACGTTTCTTTAGCTCTCAGCTGTATCCAGGCTCAGTTGTGGATGCAATTAGTGACTGCTTCAATCATAAGAGAAGGCGAAGAGGGGATCTTTCCCACTGAAATCCGGAAAATAATCTGGGACAAGGCTACTGACTTTGAGAGAAGACTCCAGTCCTGGTGGAATTTGGTAAACTTTACCTATGACCCCACTACAAACACAGTTACGACGTTTGTATTAACTATTCGCAATGCGTCAATATACATAATTCATCCCGTTGTAGCGTTAGGATTAAATCACAACGGGACTATACTCTATCCTTCTGAGCATAGAACGTGGGCTTGAAAGGTAGAAAATAAATGGCAAACGGTAGACCTGGAATCCTGCATTGTACGAGAACAACAAGGGTTCATTTGTGAGAGTAATGCCATCAGTGCACAAGATGTTTGTCTTGACACTGACCAGAAAGTCTGCCATTTTGAAGTTCATCCTAATGATGACCTTAAAACCTTATTAATATACGCTGGCAAAGGTTGTGTATGTTTGAGAACTGCTTGTAGTTTTCTATCTGTAGAGAACACAGAAGTAGACATTAGGAATCACTCAAATTTTTGTATTTGCAATTTTACGAAAATCATTGGATGTGACTTTAATTATTCCACTCCAGTCATATCCCATCAGATTTTTAAATCTAACTATACATTAATCCACGAATTAGTGCCTACATCCATCGGGATAGACTTAAATCTAACTAAGAAATTATTACAGCATCACGGTCTAATACGGACACTAGAGGAGATTAAAAGCAACGGGCAGGAAACTTTGATAACAATCTGTCATGACGCAGGTGAAATAAAAGAAGTTTTAAAAAGAGTAGATGGGAGTAGTAAATGGTGGGATACACTTTTCGGATGGTCACCCACTGCTACAGGCATCCTTAATAAGTTATGTCACCCTATTGTTGTTCTCCTAATTCTGAGCTTGATTAGTATTGTTTTATCTATAGTGTTATATGTTTTAAACCGGCGAGTGATAAAGCAGATGAGGCATTTGATATATGCTCATCAGCAAATCGAAGTAGGCAAAAATCTTATAAAGAATCTAGAGAGAAATGGAATAATATGAAAGGTATTAATATGAAGTAAATGAATTTACTAACTTTTTAGAAAAGGGGGGATTGATATAGGGGAAACTAACACTCAAGGGCTAATAGTAGAGACATTGCTTAGTCTAAGCTCATCATGTAAGATGTAAGATGTTTAAACAAGAAAGAACGTGTTGAAGCGACAGAGTGGTCACGCCGACCTTGCTGGGAGATAAAGGGAACAATCTGTGTTCAAAGAAGGAACCTGCTGAGAAAGCAGGACGGTCGTGACTGACCACCACCGGCCTTGCTAAAGTCGCGGCAAGGGTGAAAGTGTGAAAGTGCATAGCGAGGAAGACATATGGCCTTCATCCCCGAGACCCCGGCCCACAACCACCAGAAGGCACTGCGCGTGCACAACTGGGAGGAGTTAAAGGCAGTGAACTCATTTTAATAAAGACCGCCTTTTCGGGGAAAGGTTATGAATATGTATAGGCGTATGATGAATATGTAACACTTTGCTGCATATATTCCAGGCGAACGGTCACGGTGGGAGCGGGCACGATTGTGGTGGGGCGACCCCCCGTGCCGCTCAGCGCTGAATAAACATACCTACTTTACAACTTTACAAGTTGTGGAGTCTGCTTTCTGCACGTCACCCCTGCCGCTTTTACCTTTCACCCAGTTGCTGTGGGTTTCCACTGACTTCATGCTTGAGCAATCCCCTTATCTTTTAGTTTGCAGATGTTTAAGACATAGTTAGCAGGTTTTAGGGACCTCGTCTCTGAATGGCTGCCAGGTTGCCCTTATCTTTCCACAGCCTCCACTTATCTCCCAGCCTGGGGATGCTCCAGTAATTAGTCCATTGTTGCAGGGGGGACAGGTTGATCTTAGCATTAGATTGTGTGTTCCTTCAGTTGGTCTCCTACACCTTCCCCTACCTGTGGAGGATCAAGCACCACCAAGTCATGGGACCACCCAGCTTTGCACATCTCTCTTGTTATCATAAGGTGACAATTCTACCAGCCACAGATGTCAACTCAGAAGGAAAAAAAAGAAATCAGAATTGCTGGCTGAAATACTGGTTTCTTCAGGACAATCACACCTAGAACATTGTCAGACTCTCTTTTCCAGATGCATGCTGACTAAGTTTTACAGAGTAAAGGCATGCTATTACATAGCTGTTGTGTTGCTTCTTCTGAATCCCTCGGAGAGAAAACCTATTCCTGTGGAGGTGAAGCAGAACTCATCAGGTCATTCCCCAGGTTCTTTGAGTTGCTCTGCTCTGGTTTAAAGGCTAATGTCTACAAAATTAGATGCTGAATAACCTTTTGTTGTTTTTTTGAGTGGTATGTGGTTGAGCAGGAAAATGGATGGAAAACTGGATTAGGTTGTTCCTTCCTATTTCTTGTTCTCCTACTGACCTGGTCTTGGGATAAGTTAACTCCCACTTCTAATTTATGGTTCCCCAGCCATCTTCCCTAGGTGAGATACTGCAAACCCTTCTTAAAAAGAACAACAAATAACATTTAATTTCCCAGTCTGTATGAACTTAGTTTCTTCTGACTAAACTGCAAAAACATTCTTAGGGCATTTAAAAATAAGGGGAAAGATTAATGAGGTGAATGTACATAAAGTGTTAAACCAGAACTGTGACACAATTTTCATTTTTTTGTTTACCTTTCAAGAAAGTTGATCATCCAAAGAAGTGTCACCAAGCTATCGGCTATAATAGGAGCCCTATAGTAGCTGGGCTACATCCTGATCTTGGTTACACTGGTGAAAATCTGCATAATCTGCATTGATTTTAATCACAAAGTTATTACAGAAAAAACAAAGTCAGTAATCTATTGCAGTTATATTTTAGCAACTGTATTAAAAAGTTTTAGTTTAGTATGTTATACAGAAATATGGACCAGTACTGAGTGTTGCAAAAGTGCTTTCCTGCACAAATGGTCAACTTGTGCCATTTCTTTTCATGGCCAGAGAAGAGTAGCCAAAACAGCAAAAGGTATAATGGAGTGGTTGGACACCAGGAAAGGAGTTTGACAAGACTGTCACATCTCTTCAATATTTATACTGAAATAATAATATGTATTGCTGTTGATGGTTGCCATAGCGGTATTAACATTGGCAGAAGGAGATGTTGTAATCTCAAGTATATTTATGACATCCTTATTGTTGAGTCTGTGGTTTCTAGCACGAGTAAAGCAAGTGACTGAAGCTAGTGCAGGCTCAGACACTGTGGATGACAGTTGACAGCAGCATTACTGAATAGAAATGAACAGGTTGAGCAAGTAAAGAAGTTCTCTTCCTTAAAGCTGACAGTTTGCCACATTCTCCTGGCAAATAAAAAAAAGTTTTCAATGGCCTATTAAGTATGTAAAATAATCTGATTCATATTATAGTGTGCACAAACACAAGCCTTTAACATCTGCTCATTGGCATGAAATTCAGCACTGTTAACCAGAATAGTGCAAAATCTATGCTCTTCTTGAAGCCATTCACCATCTTCCTATCAACTTGACATAATCTTCAGCAGAGCCTGGGTCTTCTGCTGGCACTCTAGATACTGGTGAAGTCAGGCTTTGTTTGCAAGTTTTGTATCTCTTATGAGTATCAAATCAAAATAAGCAGAGACTCAAGGCTCAGGCTTTAACCAGAAGAGATGAAGACCAACATACACAAATGCAGCTACTGTCAAACCGAGTTAAGTCCGGAGTGATGATGACAATCTCAGCCTGAGAGTGACAACTGATTGAAGGTGAGGTACAGTCTGCTTCCCAAATCTTTGAGCATTTCCTTCAGAATTACTTGTTCTGTATGTCTGGATTTTCTGATGGGCAGATTGTGAGGGAAGAAACTGAGATTCACCAGGGCAAATAGCAACTTGCATGTGTATAGAAAAAATTCCAGTGCAGTATGTTGAAAATAAATTTAAAGGGGAGTTTTTGTGGTTGAAAATTACTAGTGAAGTGTTATATTTCAATACCTGTTTCTTCATATTTTTGGACAAAACCCACAGAAATGTGAGTTCATGTATTTATTCATATCATAGACTGCAGAAGGCCTATTAATGGTTCATAGAATCATAGAATCATTTAGGTTGGAAAAGACCTTTAAGATCATCAAGTCCAACTGTTAACCTAGCACTGCCAAGTCCACCACTAAACCATGCTGCATTATATGATGTGGTGTACAAATGGACAATGCCAGGGAGTTTATAATCATAGCAATTGTATGAGGGAGAATGTATCTTTGTATATGTACCTATTCATATACCAAAAAGAAAAAAACAAAGAAGTGGTTGAAGAAGAACATTTTCTTCTTCCTTTTTCCCATATTAGAAATTAGGCTATTAATGGCCAAAAGTATTGTGCGTATAGTCTCTTGGTGATACAATTTAAAAAAACACAGTGCAAGAACTAGAGCTGGATTCAGTAGACGAGCATAATTTCTCTGCTATTACATGATACTATACATGCTATTTGTTCTTAAGAAGATGCCTGTGTGATTTGTCATAGGATGACTGTAACAGTGAGATATTGGTCAATATATCAGTGATAGTTTAATCTTGCATATTTCAGGAAACCATTGTGCTGAAGACTCCATTGCAAAGTTTTTAGTGTAGGCTGGTAAGTTGCTAGTTTACAATGAAGTCTGTGGTGGCTTGTGTTTCATGTTATTCTCACTCAAATTAATGAAAGTAAAGCCTGACTGCACAGAACTTCATACAGTCATACTGTTGTTGCTATAACAGATGTGAAGGCAGAAGCAGACATACCTCCAGATTACATTTTAGATTATTCCTATTATTATAATGCCATTTTGGTTATTAATTTATACAAAATGCATTTTTTATTAATTTATATACAATTTATATACAGTTTAGGATGACAACTGCTTTCTTTAGTTTGAAGGAAATAGATCTAAAGACAGGGTGTTTTTTTAACTGTAAAGAGACTTATAATTTGCCAAGGCAGACTTGCTTCTCTAACAGGTGAATAATTGCCTTTATCTTTACAAGTCTGGAGTTTGTGTCTAAGGACTCTAATTCTGGTGTGTCTGGAATTGCTCCTGTGTCTGCACAACCTACCTTGCAACTTGTATATCAGCTCCTGACTTCCTGTGAATTACAGCCTGCCATATGAAGGGAAATTAAAACCCGTGCACGTTTCCCTTGGAATACCAGACTGTAAACTACGGAGATTCATCAGATAATTCATGAGGAGCTGAACACTTTTTTGCAGCATGGCATAAACCTCCAAGAGGGTAGACCAGTGGACACCTGACAGTATGTTGTGGTTTAACCCCAGATGGTAACCAAAATACCATGCAGCCGCTCACTCACTCCCCCCTCCCCAGTGGGGTGGGGAGGAGAATCAGAGAGAAAGGAAAACTCGCGGGTTGAGATAAAAACAGTTCACCAGGACAGCAAAGGAAAAATATAAAAATATATTAATAATGATAATAACAATAATATATAAAGATAATAGAATATATGAAACAAACGATACACAATTTCTCACCACCCGACAACCGATACAGCTTGTCCCGAGCAGCAGTCAGGGTGCAGGGGTATTCCCCCCCAGCTATCTCAGAACAGCAAGTTCCAGGGAGAGCAGGCGGGGGAACAAACAGCCGAACAAACAAATGAAAAGGCCCGAACGAATGAAAAAAGGAAAAGCAGGGAACAAAAAACAACCAGAAGGGAACATTAAGGGAAGTGGCCCACCGGCTGACCCTCACTTATATCAGGCATGACGTCTATGGTATGGAATACTCTCTTTGGCCAGTTTGGGTCAACTATTCTGGCTCTACCCCTCCCAAGTTTTTGCACCTGCACATTAGCAAAAGCTGGGAAACTGCAAGATGTCCTTGGTCATTTAGCAGCAACCAACAACATCAGTGTACTATCACCATTCTTCACACACTAAATCCAAAACACAGTAGTTGCTGAAGACAAAACTAGCTCCGTCCCAGCCTAAACCAGGACACAGTAGGAAACTCAGCAGCCATCCCAAGGTTACTCACCATAAAGAGAAGCTCTTGGAAATGATGTTTGTGTAAATGATTATAAAGTCAAAGTGAAAGGAAACAATAAACACTTTGTGCTCAAATTAAACAGGCAATTTTCACCCACATTCCTAGATTTATTCCTTATTTTAACTTCTTAAATTTATTTCTCCCCTCCTTGTGTTATATTTTATTGAGTTTTTCCACTGTTGCAACAGATGATAAATGTAAATAGTGTTATGGTCAGATCCCAGTTGGTGTGAATTTCCATAATAGCTTTACATAGCTGAAACCTGTGAGGACATATATTTCTCTCTCTTAGAGTTACTACAAAAACTGAAGGAGGCTGTGACCCTGTGGAGAGCCTGCGCTGGAGCAGGTTCCTGGCAGCACCTATGAACCCATGGAGAGAGGAGCCCACACTGGAGCAAGTTTGCTGGCAGGACTTGTGACCCCGTGGGGGACCCACGCTGGAACAGTTTGTTCCTGAAGGACTGCACCCTGTGAAAAGGGCCCATGCTGGAGCAGTTCGTGAAGAAATGCAGCCTGTGGGAAGGACTCACGTTGGAGAAGTTGGTGGAGGACTGTCTCCCGTGGGAGGGACCCCACGTTGGATCAGGGGAAGAGTGTGAGGAGGAAGGAGCGGCAGAGACAGCATGAAATGAACTGACCGCAACTCCCATTCCCCGTCCCCCTGCGCCGCTGGCGGGGAGGAGGTAGATAAAATCGGGAGTGAAGTTGAGCCCTGGAAGAAGGAAAGGGTGGGGGGGAAGGTGTTTTAAGATTTGTTTTTATTTCTCATTACCCTACTCTGATTTGATTGGTAATAAATTAAATTAATTTTTCCCCGAGTGGAGTCTGTTTTGCCCATGATGGTAATTGGTGAGTGATCTCCCTGTCCTTTTCTCGACCCACAAGCCTTTCATTATATTTTCTCTCCTCTGTCCTGCTGAGGAGGGGGAGTAATAGAGCGGCTTGGTGGGCACCTGGCATCCAGCCAGGGTCAACCCACCACATACGGACTTGAAGTGTCCCATTCGTACTCACTCCTATAGCCATCCACAAACAGCTGTATTGGCACAACTGCTGGGATGACAAGCTGTGACATTAGAGGTGGGGACAAGCAGCCAGTGGCAGAAGGAGGTGCCACTTTTTAATCTGCTTTCATTGCTAAAGCAAGAGTGTTGTGGAAGAGTAGAAATCAACAGTCTCTTTAGGGTATGAATTGATTACACAGTCACATATGTAGACACATCCACATTCAATCATCTGAAATGGTATCAGAATGGGGCAGTACTTGCCCAAAACCCATTTCAGCCGCATGAGTTCTGAACTGTCATGGTTTAACCCCAGCCGGTAATCCAATACCACTCAACTGCTTGCTCACTCCCCTTCTTCCCCAGTGGGGTGGGGAGGAGAATTGGAGAGAAAGGAAAACTCGTGGGTTGAGATAAAAACAGTTCACCAGGACAACAAAGAAAAATATAATAATAATTATATTATATATTAATAATGATAATAATAATTATAATAAAATAGACACAGCCCATCCCGAGCAGTGATCACAGAACAGGAATATTCCCCAACAGCAATATCAGAACTGCAAGTTCCAGAGAGAAAGAGCAAGGGAACGAACAGTTGAATGAACGAAAGAAAAAAACTCAAATGGAAGAAGAAAGTCCATGGAATGTGGAAAAAGGGGCAGGTCATGTGGGAGGAGTACAGGGATGCTGTCAGGGTATGCAGGGATGCTACAAGGAAGGCTAAGGTCCGCCTCGAATTTAATCTGGCAAGGGACATCAAGGGCAATAAGAAGGGCTTTTTCAAGTACATCAGCAACAAACGGAAGACTAGGGAAAATGTGGGCCCTCTGCTGAATGAGGTGGGTGCCCTGGTCACGAAGGATGCAGAGAAGGCGGAGTTACTGAATGCCTTCTTTGCTTTGGTCTTTACTGCCAAGGCTGGCCCCCAGAAATCCTAGACCCTGGAGGTAAGAGAGGAAGCCTGGAGAAAGGATGGCCCTCCTTTGGTCGAGGAGGATTGGGTTAGAGATCAGTTGGACAAACTGGACACCCACAAGTCCATGGGCCCTGATGGGATGCACCCACGTGTGCTGAGGGAGCTGGCAGAGGTCATTGCCAAGCCACTCTCCATCATCTTTGAAAAATCATGGAGAACGGGAGAGGTGCCCGAGGACTGGAGGAAAGCCAATGTCACTCCAGTCTTCAAGAAGGGCAAGAAGGAGGACCCGGGAAATCACAGGCCAGTCAGCCTCACCTCCATCCCTGGAAAGGTGATGGAGCAACTCATTCTGGAGGCCATCTCCAAGCATGTAGAAGAAAAGAAGGTGATCAGGAGTAGTCAGCATGGATTCACCAAGGGGAAATCATGCTGGACCAATCTGACAGCCTTCTACGATGGCATGACAGACTGGGTGGATGAGGGGAGAGCGGTGGATGTTGTCTACCTGGACTTCAGCAAGGCATTTGACACTGTCTCCCACAATATCCTCATAGGTAAGCTCAGGAAGTGTGGGCTAGATGAGTGGACGGTGAGGTGGATTGAGAACTGGCTGAATGGCAGAGCTCAGAGGGTGGTGATCAGCGGCACAGAGTCTAGCTGGAGGCCTGTGACTAGTGGTGTCCCCCAGGGGTCGGTACTGGGCCCAGTCTTGTTCAATTTGTTCATCAATGACCTGGATGAAGGGACAGAGTGCACCTTCAGCAAGTTTGCTGATGACACGAAACTGGGAGGTCTGGCTGATACACCAGAAGGCTGTGCTGCTCAATTTTAGGACCAGTGCTCTTTAATGTTTTTATAAATGATCTGGATGCAGGAGTCGAATGTGCGTTAAGTAAGTTTGCTGGTGATACTAAACTAGGAGGAGCTGTGGACTCCCTCGAGGGTAGAGAGGCCTTACGGAGAGATCTGGATAGACTAGAGAGCTGGGCAATCACCAACCGTATGAAATTTAACAAGAGCAAGTGCCGGATTCTCCACCTGGGATGGGGTAATCCTGGTTATACATACAAATTGGGGGACAAGAGGCTGGAGAACAGCCCCGCAGAAAGAGATCTGGGGGTTTGGGTTGATGGCAAGTTGAATATGGCAAGTCAACAGTGTGCCCTGGCAGCCAGAAGGGCCAACCGTGTCCTGGGGTGCATTGAGCATGGCATAGCTAGCTGGTCAAGAGAGGTGATTGTCCCCCTCTACACTGCACTGGTGTGGCCCCACCTTGAGTACTGTGTGCAGTTTTGGGCGCCTCAGTATAAGAAGGACATCAAACTATTAGAGCGTGTGCAGAGGAGGGTGACCAAGATGGTGAAAGGCCTCCAGGGCAAGACTTATGAGGAGCTGCCAAGGTCACTTGGCTTGTTCAGCTTGGAGAAGAGAAGACTGCGGGGTGACCTCATCGCAGTCTACAGCTTCCTCAAGGGGGGCAGCGGAGGGGGAGGTGCTGATCTCCTCTCTCTGGTGACCAGCAATAGGACACATGGAAATCAAATGAAGCTGCGTCAGGGGAAGTTCAGATTGGACATTAGGAAAAGGTTCTTCACTGAGAGGGTGGTCAGTCACTGGAACAGACTCCCCAGGGAAGTGGTCATGGCACCAAGCCTGTCAAGAGTTCAAGGAGTGTCTGGACGATGCTCTTTTAGTCACATGGTTTAGTTTTAGGTAGTCCTGCGAGGAGCAGGGAGTTGGACTCGATGATCCTTATGGGTCCCTTCCAACTTGAGATATTCTATGATTCTATGATTCAAGTACCCAAATGCTTTACAGATATTAGTCATATTGTCATCACAACACCACTAGTCAGCAGGGACATATTTATCCCTGTTTGCAGATGGAGGAGCAGAGGTATAGAGCAGCTGTACTTAGTCATGAGGGAAGTCATCAACAAAGGTGAGAACTAGATCCTGCTCTCCCCATTCAACCC
Source organism: Phoenicopterus ruber ruber (assembly GCA_009819775.1). Lineage (NCBI taxonomy): Eukaryota > Metazoa > Chordata > Aves > Phoenicopteriformes > Phoenicopteridae > Phoenicopterus > Phoenicopterus ruber. The sequence goes on from CM020247.1 coordinate 17,095,421, forward strand.
TAACTGCAAAGCCATCTCCCCAGCTCGTCTGAGCACTAGCAAGGGTTCCATGAAATGATGGCTGTTACATAATGGAGAACGGGCACTGCAGCCTACTGTATGCCCATAAAATGTTTGCTCAATAAGCATTTGCTCAATAAGCATTTGTACTAGTGCATGGGGAAGGTGCTGTTGCAGAGAAAAGTTGCAGGGTGTCAGCTGGGGCCTGTGTTATTACAGTAGACATATTTTGAATAACACGGAGAACAAACTTGCCCACTTTTAAGAACAATAGACCCACAGTCTGTATTTTTGTGAATCGGATGGTTTGTGGTTGATGAGGTTTTTTTTCTAGTTTGGTATAATAAGCAATTTACTTCCTTACTGATATGGTTATTGCCACAGCTTTTGCACTAGTGTTTGATAGCATTGATTAGTTTGTGCTATGCTAATTTTTAGCACAAGGAGGGAATTGATTTATTTCAATCTTAGTATATTTTAGCACTGAAGTGGAAAAAATTCCATTGAAAATATGGAAAATGAGCAGTCACCTTAACAATTGAATAAATGACTTGACATTTGTGGGGCTGAAGTATTCAAATGATAAGAAGATTTTCATATTAAAAATAAATCATTGGCCTACCTATTATTTAGCTAGGCTTGAAATCATGAATAAAGGATCTTCCACAGAAAGAGAGAGAAGAATATTGATTGTGCCTCTGTATTAAAAAAAAAATTACATGGGTGGCATTTCCTAGTTCCTTATGGAAAAAGTCAGTGCATTTAGTTTATGGTCAGAATAACTCAATAATTTCTAAAGCAGTTCTTCTATCAAGAGGTCATAGGTGATGTGATTTCCTGTGTCTTCTACAGATACTGGGTACAAATTCTCTAATAGGGATTCCTTATTATGAATTATTCACAACTCAGAAGTGTACTCCATATTCAACTATGTTAAAAAAAAGCAAAGCATATTCTGCATCAAAGAACTTGCACAAGGCAGGAGGGAAATAACAGAAGAGTGGAATCTGTCTGGGGAAAGAAGAAAAAAGGTTACAGCAATAAAACAATAAAACTCTGCTAGCAAAGGCTGCTGTTAGGTCTAGTGGAACAAAACATATTGTGAAATAAATATTATATTACTGTTCTTATAAAATTGAGTGCACAAAATATTCTAAAAACATCTGAAGAAGATTGCCTGTCCAGTATGAATTTGTTTCCCTTTTTATGATTGCTTTGCTACTTAATACTTTTGTTTGCAGGGCCCTACCTCATACAGGGCAATGGGAAGGAGTGAGGTGGTTGTCTGGCTCCAATTTATCCATTCACAGCACCACAGAAGAAGAATAAACAGGGATAAGGACCATGACTCCGGTCTCAGCTTCATTCACTGCATTAGGTCATATACTTTGAGACAGAGATCATGTCTCCTCTGATATGACTTCGGAAATTATATGCATGATCCTCACTTCCTGGGTATCCAGAATAAGGCCCCTAGAACCTGATTTGAGGGAACAGTCAGCATTTGTAATTGAACTCAAAGTCAAGGGGAACTTTCTTATGAACAGATAAGGTGCTTTTGATATATTTTTTACTCTGAAGAATTAGGCCCCAAGTTTTTCAAATTGGGTACCCAAAATTACTTCTTTTCTTGCTTTCAACCTCTGTGGCATGTTCCCTATCTATAACATGCAAATCAGCGCACTTCCTCACCTCAGAGGGGTTTTGTGAAGATAAATTCATCTGTGTTTGTAAATTCCAACGAAAACACTGTAGGAGCATTGTATAAGAAGCTCAGAAGGAAATTAATAATAGTGTATTCAGTGCTGGATTTGAATGGTTTATAGCAAACAATATAATTCAGTCACAGACTGAATGATGAAAATAAAAGAAATTCAGCACATTGAATGAGACCTGGTTCCTGTAGAAATAAGTATGTTATCATGTAATTAATATCTATCATAATGTATTCCTATAAAGGAGACATTAAATTTACAGAGGAACCCTTTGTTGTAGCCCTTTCAGTCATCATCTTATGGTCTGAACATGCTTTTGACATAAGGGGTTTTGATCTGGGAAGTTCTAAGATATAATTTTTTTAATTTTTCACATGTCATAACAACAGCAACAGCAAGAATGTAGAACAGTTGCTTATATGTCCCCAACAGTTTCCTGTCTGATTAGAATTAGATATGCTGCAGCATTAAGTTTCTTTCCAAGTCTAACTTTTTCAGTGTAACAACAGTAGCAATAAATCAGTTAAAACCCAAGATGTCTGCTGTATTTCCCCTTTTGCTACAGCAGGGCCGTGTCTACACAGCACATTCCAAGCCCTGGCTCACCCTGCGCTGCAGCACCTGAGGACCCTGTGCAGCACCCCTTCCTAAAGCCTCATCACTGGGGGGGGGGGGAAATGCAGCTGTCCCAGACATGAGTTCCTCAAAGTGAGCAAGATATAGCTATGATGTCTTCTGTGGGCTCAGGATCCTGCAAAGGTTTACCCATCATAGTCATAAGGCTCATTGACCTATCTGAGTGCAATTATTGGAAATAGCTTCCTGTTGCTGCAGCAGTATTCAAAAGCCAAATCAGGGGAGAAGTCTGTGCATCTCAGAGGTCTGAAGAGTCAGCTGCATGGAGAGTGTTGAGGCCCCATTATAGCTGGTTTATAGTTTGTAGTCTTGGGGAAGAGGAGGAGAAAATGGCACTTCTCCCACTGGGCACTGAATTACCTCCAATCAATTAGCTAGTTGGATTTCCTGTGCTCCTGTCATAGTCAATGTTGAAAGAGAAGCAGGACTCTATGTTGATTGATATGAACATGTCCCAGAACTTCTGCCATTTAAATAATGATCTGGTGGAGTTTTCTTCAAATGGTCTTGTTTTAAAAACAGCATTGAAAACCAGATTATGGTGTCTCTTCAGTTTTGGAGGCGGACATTTCTTTAACTGAAGGTTAATCATTGAACATCATTGCAACTGCCCGATAGTGCCTTCTGAAAGGAAAAAAAAAAATCTCCTGTGGCCAGTCTGACTGGATTGTTTGAAGTTGCAAGTTGTTTCCAGAACACGGTGAAAAACATTTTACAAGTTTCTGGGCAAAAATTTCTGGAGTAGAAACAAACCATAAGCAGATTGTGGAGTTTGTCTAATAGCATCTGCTAGTGGTTTTGCTAGTTTTCTCTGTTCCCTGTTCCACCATCTCTTCCACTCTTCCCCTCAAGGTCCATTTGCTGATATAAGAGGTAGAGCAAATTCACCACAAGAAATGCAGGAATAATCTCATTTGATGTATAAAATTGACTGATTTCTAGAAAGTGCTGAACATCTACCCTTTTAAATTTGGGCTCCTTTCAAATGTTAAGTAGCCAGAATTACTAGTTGCTTTGAAACATTAGGCTTAAAATACTAGTATTAAGGCTATGGCATATGAGTAATCCAACTGTGATTTTTTTTTTTTTAAACATCGGACATAAACTAATACAAATGCAGTAAAGTGTCCTCAAAATGCAGATAAATCATCTTGCAATATGCTATGCGTCTGCTCTCAGATATGTGAGAGCATGTTGTTGTTTATCCTGTCAAGTTTGGTAACGTTCATATTAAAGGATGTCCAGTTGCTTCTTTTGCATGATAAATCCCTAAAAATATAAGAAGATATGAGTCAATGTAATCGTGCCCTAGGAATATGAACAGTAATATCACTACATATAGGAAAAAATAGTTCTTCCTGAACTGGAAAATAAGATGCAGTACATATTGGTACCTGGTATAAAGAGGGAGGTAAAGAACATTTAGCACAACCAGCCCCTAACAGGGTGTCATGGTTTAACCCCAGCCGTCGACCAAGAACCACACAGCCACTCGCTCACACCCCTCTTCCCAGTGGGATGGGGGAGAGAATCGAAAAAAACCCAAACTTGTGGGTTGAGATAAAGACAGTTTAATAAGATAGCAAAGGAAAAGAGAATAATAATAACAACAATAATGATGATAAGAGAATATACAAAAGTGATGCACAATGCAGTTGCTCACCACTGACCGATGCCCAGCCCCTCCCCGAGCAGCGATCCCTCCCTGGCCAACTCCTCCCAGTTTATTACTGAGCATGATGTCATAGGGTAGGGAATATCCCTTTGGCCAGTTTGGGTCAGCTGTCCTGGCTATGGTCCCGCCCAGCTTCTTATGCACTTCCTCGCTGGCAGAGCATGGGAAGCTGAAAAGTCCTTGACTTCATATAAGCACTACTTAGTAACAACTAAAAACATCAGTGTGTTATCAACATTATTCTCATACTAAATCCAAAACACAGCACTAGACCAGCTACTAGGAAGAAAATCAACTCTATCCCGGCTGAAACCAGGACACAGGGCCAAATCTTATCAATAAAGTGATACTTTATTCACTTACATCAGTCTAGTAAGGAGTATAAGGAGAAAGATAAAATGAAAAAATATTTTTGCCTTCATTGCTGTGTTTTCTAGAGTGTCACTTGGAAAAGAAGGTGCAAAATATATTTTGGATCAAAGGAACTAGGTAGCAAAATTGAATTGGGTACAGTGCTTTCAGCATGGCACATAGACTACTGGAATACTGTGCTCAGTTTCAGACACCTGATAAAAGGATATTTAGTAAATGGGTAAAGTACAGCATAGGACAACAAAAATAACACACGTTTCTTAATTATTTGAAAGAGGTTTTCTGGCAAAGAGGGAACACCTTAAAGTATATACAGTTCTTGGGGGATTAATTATTTTAGAACTGTTAGAATTAGACTTGAGTTGAAGAAGAAGGAATACCAATCTAAAATGAGTCTTTCAAGGGCCTAGTGTTACATGTAAATGATATGTATTGAATAATACAGCTGTAGCTAGAACAACCGCAGAGTACTGTAGAGCAGCTGTAGAACTGTAGCACAACTGTAACAATACCCAGAGAGATAACAGAAAGTTGCTGCATTGTCTTTTGACTTTTTTTATATTAGCCAATTTGTTGTGTTTTTTATGATCGCTTTACTTTTTCAGAAATCATGTGTTGAATAAAGTGATCTGCCTTAAACAGAGTACAGTAAGTTTTAGGTGAGGAAAAAGGGGCTGTATGGAGCCACTGCTAATCCAGAAAAGAGAATACTTTGATAGTAGGTGTCGTGGTTTAGCCCCAGCCGGAGGCTGAGCCACGCAGTCGCTCGCTCACCCCCCCCACCTCCCGGTGGGACAGGGAGAGAATTGGGACGAAGAAAAGCAAAAACTCGTGGGTTAACAACAACAACAGTTTAACCAAACAACAAAGGGAAAGAGAACAAACAAGCGAGAAACCCCAACAATAACAACAACAGCGTGTACTTAGCGGTGCTTTCCGGACAGGTCGCTCCCGCCCGCAGCCCGACGCCCAGCCCGCTCCCGAGCAGCGATCCCCGCCCCGCCAATCAACCCCCTCTAAATAGTGAGCGTGACGGTCACATGATGTAGAATAGACCCCAGCCAGCTTCTGGTGAAAATTAACCCTATCCCAGCCACAACCAGGACATTATCCACCCCTTATTCTATACCATATATGTCACGCTCAGATCCTACACTTTCCAATTAATCACCACCACTTTTCCTGTTATATATATATAGATATACACACAGACATCATTCCCTTAGTCTATGGACCATCCCTTTGAAGTGTCCATTGAGTTCATTTAGTCCATGACTTTAGGCTCCATCTGTCAGAATAGTCTCTAGGGGCAGGAGAGATGATGTGGACTTTGCTCAGTCGGTGAAACAGGGCTGGGTCTCGTTGTGGTGTGGCAGGTGACACTGGACGCAGTGGGAGGATGGTGTGTAGTGTTGGATTGTTGCATCTGGAACTTGCAGTCACGGTATCTGGCTCGGGTGCTGCATCATGTCCACGGTCTGTGGGTTGAAGATGTCCATCTCTTGAGGAAGTTGATGGGCGCCAGTTGCTAAAGCCAGTTCTGCTTCCATTACTGCTGCACTTGGCTCACTTTTATCAATAGTTCATTCATTGACTATTCTCACCCAAAATCAAATCCCCTCGAGGTACACATCGGACTTCCCCATCCTTTCGCATCACCCACCAAGTGCACCCAGGTCCTTGAGCAAAAACAATCCCACGGATGGGTTTGCCTTTGCCCGAGGCAGGAGTAACCCAGACTGTCTTCCCTAACATATTCTTCATGTGCACTACAGGAACTTTATCCCCTTCTACAGTATGTAAAGGCTTTGATTGGGCAGGACCAGCTCGATTGGTAGACCCTCTAGTGTTAACTAACCAGGTGGCTTTTGCTAAATGGGTATCCCAATGTTTGAAGGTCCCACCACCCATTGCTCTCAGTGTAGTTTTCAGTAGTCCATTGTACCGTTCGATTTTCCCGGAGGCTGGTGCATGATAGGGGATGTGATACACCCACTCAATGCCATGCTCTTTGGCCCAGGTGTCTATGAGGTTGTTTCCAAAATGAGTCCCATTGTCTGACTCAATCCTTTCTGGGGTGCCATGTCGCCATAAGACTTGCTTTTCAAGGCCCAGGATAGTGTTCCGGGCAGTGGCGTGGGACACAGGATATGTTTCCAGCCACCCGGTGGTTGCTTCCACCATTGTGAGGACATGGCACTTGCCTTGGCGGGTTTGTGGGAGTGTGATATAATCAATCTGCCAGGCCTCCCCATATTTATATTTCAGCCATCGTCCTCCAAACCAAAGAGGCTTTGACCACTTGGCTTGCTTGATTGCAGCACATGTTTCACACTCATGGATAACCTGTGCGATAGTGTCTATGGTCAAGTGCACCCCTCGGTCACGAGCCCATCTGTAGGTTGCATCTCTTCCCTGATGGCCTGAGGTGTCATGGGCCCACCAAGCTAGGAATAATTCACCTTTATGTTGCCAATCCAGAACCACCTGCGCCACTTCAATCCTAGCAGCCTGATCCACCTGCTGGTTGTTTTGATGTTCCTCAGTGGCCTGACTCTTGGGTACGTAGGCATCTACATGACGTACTTTTATAACCAGCTTCTCTAGCCGGGCAGCAATATCTTGCCACAATTTGGCAGCCCAGATGGGTTTGCCTCTGCGCTGCCAGTTGCTCTGCTTCCATTGCTGTAACCACCCCCACAGGGCATTCGCCACCATCCAGGACTCCGTATAGAGATAGAGCACTGGCCACTTCTCTCGCTCAGCAATATCTAAAGCCAGCTGGATGGCTTTCACCTCTGCAAACTGACTTGATTCACCTTGTCCTTCAGCAGCTTCTGCAACTCTTCGTGTAGGACTCCACACAGCAGCTTTCCACCTTTGATTCTTTCCCACAATATGACAGGACCCATCAGTGAACAGGGCATATTCCTTCTCATTTTCTGGTAGTTCTTTATATGGTGGGGCCTCTTCAGCACGTGTCACCTCTTCCTCTGTCGACATTCCAAAATCTTTCCCTTCTGGCCAGTCCGTGATCACTTCCAAGATTCCTGGGCGACTGGGGTTTCCTATTCGAGCTCGTTGTGTGATCAGTGCGACCCACTTGCTCCATGTAGCATCAGTTGCATGATGTGTAGAGGGGACTCTCCCTTTGAACATCCAGCCCAGCACCGGCAGTCGGGGTGCCAGGAGGAGCTGTGCTTCAGTACCAACCACCTCCGAAGCAGCTCGAACCCCTTCATATGCTGCCAAGATCTCTTTTTCAGTGAGAGTGTAGTGGGCCTCGGATCCTCTGTATCCCCGGCTCCAAAACCCCAGGGGTCGACCTCGAGTCTCCCCTGGAGCTTTCTGCCAGAGGCTCCAGGTAGGGCCATTCTCCCCGGCTGCGGTGTAGAGCACATTTTTAACATCTTGTCCTGCCCGGACTGGCCCAAGGGCTACTGCATGAACTTTCTCCTGTTTAATTTGTTCAAAGGCTTGTCATTGCTCAGGGCCCCATGTGAAATCATTCTTCTTTCGGGTCACGTGATAGAGAGGGCTTACAATAGAACTGTAATTTGGAATATGCATTCTCCAAAAACCCACAACGCCTAAGAAAGCTTGGGTTTCCTTTTTGTTAGCTGGTGGAGACATCCCTGTTATCTTATTGATCACGTCCACTGGGATCTGACGACGTCCATCTTGCCATTTTATTCCTAGGAACTGGATCTCCTGTGCAGGTCCTTTGACCTTCCCTCGTTTTATGGCAAAGCCAGCTCTCAGAAGAATTCGGATTATTTTTTCCCCTTTCTCAAAAACCTCTTCTGCTGTGTTGCCCCACACAATGATGTCATCAATGTATTGCAGGTGTTCTGGAGCTCCACCCTTCTCCAGTGCAGTCTGGATCAGTCCATGGCAAATGGTAGGGCTGTGTTTCCACCCCTGGGGCAGTCGATTCCAGGTGTACTGGACACCCCTCCAAGTGAAAGCAAACTGTGGCCTGCACTCTGCTGCCAAAGGGATGGAGAAGAATGCATTAGCAACATCAATGGTGGCATACCACTGGGCTGCCTTGGACTCCAGTTCGTACTGAAGTTCTAGCATGTCCGGCACAGCAACACTCAGTGGTGGCGTGACTTCATTCAGGCCACGGTAGTCTACTGTTAGTCTCCATTCTTCATTAGATTTCCATACTGGCCATACAGGACTATTAAAAGGTGAGTGAGTCTTACTAATGACTCCTTGGCTCTCCAGTTGATGAATCAGCTCATGGATGGGAGCCAGGGAGTCTCTGTTAGTGCGATATCGCCGCCGGTGCACCGTCCTGGTAGCAATTGGTGCCTTCTGTTCTTCAGCTCGCAGCAATCCCACAACGAAGGGATCTTCTGAGAGGCCAGGCAGGGTAGATAGCTGTTTGGTCTTCTCTGCATTCACCATGGCTACACCAAAAGCCCATCAGTATCCCTTTGGGTCCTTGAAGTACCCTCTCCTGAGGTAGTCTATGCCAAGGATACAAGGGGCCTCTGGGCCAGTCACAATGGGGTGCTTTTCCCACTTGTCCCCTGTTAAGCTCACCTCAGCCTCCAATACCGACAATTCTTGGCATCCCCCTGTCACTCCCGAGATCCAGATGGGTTTCGTGCCCCTATGCTCTGATGGCATCAGACTACATTGTGCACCGGTGTCTACTAAAGCCCTATACTTCTGTGGGTCTGATGTGCCAGGCCATCGAACCCACACAGTGCAGTATACACGGTCATCCCTTTCCTCCTCCTGGCCGAAGGCAGGGACCCTCTATTCCTGTTCCTCGTCAGAGTATTCCCTGTCTGAGCCTTGCAGCGCCAGACCAGAAGGCCCCTCCTCAGGATCAAGGGAGTTGATTTCAGTTCTTCTCTGTTTGGGAAATCGCCGATTGCCTTCGTGCATCTCTACAGCAACTCTGCTGACAGACTTCCTGGGTGGCCCCTTCTTAACAGCTGTCTTCCCTCTCAGTTCACATACACGGGCTTCCAGCTTAAAGGTGGGTTCACCGTCCCACTTCCTCATGTCCTCCCCCTGGTCACACAGGAAGAACCAGAGTGCTCCACGCGGTGTGCGTCTGGGGCTCCCTTTCCCTCCGACTGAGGCAGGAGAGGACTGATTTCTTGGGGCATTCCTGATAGCCAAGGCACTGGCCCGTAGGGATGAGGCGGTACAGAGATTTTTCTTCAAAGTTTTGGAGCCAAGATGACACTCTCTCCACAGTTGGCATATCAATATCCGGGCAATACATCGCTGCCAGGCTGTTATAATATGACGCTGGGGCACTCTGAATTACCTTCCTCCACATAGCCCGTGTGCACAGGACATCGTCTGGATCTTTGGAGACCTCATCATTGTCTAGATCCCTGTAGATGACTTCCAGTACTGCTCATTCTCTCAGGTACTGGATGCCTTCATCTGCAGTGGTCCACTTCCCTGGGGAGTTCACAAGATCTTCCTTGAATGGATACCTTGCCCTCACACTTGAGAGGAGCCATCTCCAGAGACTGCAAATTGCTGCCTCTCTTCCAATTCCTCTCTCAATTCCCCGGTTCCTAGCAAGGGATCCCAGCTGTTGGGCTTCCTTGCCTTCCAATTGCTGGCTGTCGGCCCCGCTATCCCAGCATCAGAGCAGCCAGGCAGCAATCCGCTCACCTGGCTGGCGGCTGTAATCTTTCCCCATGTCTCCAAGTTCTGCTGAGGTCAGGGACCGGGTAGTTTCCGCTTCCTGTCGGAATTCTCTCACTCCTTCCTCTGATGTCCTTGTTGAAGGACCAGCTTCGTGATCCAACCCTTCCTCTCCTTCCTTTTCCCTTACTAATCGAGGATATGGACCCGTTGTCCTCCTTGTCCATTGCTTCTTTTTAACTACTGGGACAATTACTGTAGTTGGTGGTGTTGTTTGGGTCCCTATCTCAACCATGATGTCCTCAGGTGCAGTTTGGGTCCCTGCCTCAACCAGAGTCCTCTGGGAATGCTGAACTGCGGCTCGATAGGCACAAGCCAGGCCCCAATACAACGCTAGAAGCTGCTGGTTCTCATTGGGATAGGCAAGGCACCCTTCCATCAGGTGGCGTGTCAGTTTGCTAGGGTTGCTCACTTGTTCAGGTGTAAAGTCCCAGGCTATGGGAGGTGTTAACCGCCCTAGGAACCTGCCCAAGTCCTTCCACACACCCTGCCACCCTGGGACCGGCTGCCTCAGGTCACGCTTCAATATAGCCTCACCCAAAAGTTGTCTTCTCTTCCACCAGGAAGAGACCAGATTCCACAAACCCCATAATATGCCAACAATATTAGTAAGTAGTACTAAGCAGTTCACACAAGGGTGAGCAAGGATCTCAGGAGCCTGTGTAATAAGCCTGTCCACATTAATCCTGGGTAGGGAGAGGGAGATGATGTATTCCCTCATCCTCTCCACCAGATAGCTCCCCCAGCACAGTGAGACCGTCAGTGCCAGAAGAAACCACATTCGCATTAACATGTTGCCAAAAGTCAAGAGATAAACAACGCAGCCAGCAAAGTTTTCTTTTTTTGACCCGTGCAGGAGCTTGTCACTTAGTAATTACTACAGTTAGAGCACACTTAATACAAAAGTGCTGTTGTCGTGCCCCACGTTGGGCGCCAAAAAAGACTGTCGTGGTTTAGCCCCAGCCGGAGGCTGAGCCACGCACTCGCTCGCTCACCCCCCACCTCCCGGTGGGACGGGGAGAGAATTGGGACGAAGAAAAGCAAAAACTCGTGGGTTAACAACAACAACAACAGTTTAACCAAACAACAAAGGGAAAGAGAACAAACAAGCGAGAAACCCCAACAATAACAACAACAGCGTGTACTTAGCGGTGCTTTCCGGACAGGTCGCTCCCGCCCGCAACCCGACGCCCAGCCCGCTCCCGAGCAGCGATCCCCGCCCCGCCAGTCACCCCCCTCTAAATAGTGAGCGTGACGGTCACATGGTATAGAATAGACCCCGGCCAGCTTCTGGTGAAAATTAACCCTATCCCAGCCGCAACCAGGACAGTAGGTGATTATTCACCTCTTGCTGTCTGAGTAGTCCAATCATTAAAAAAAAGTTTTCACTTTTTAGTTTCACTGATTACAGACCTAATGCCCCTCCCTTGGGTCACATAATGAGAATTAGAGGCATATTTCTTACCACAGTGTTGAGAAACCATTTTCTGGAAGTTAATTAATGCTCCATCCTTACCTAGACTCAAAGGAATTTCAATCTTCTTATTACTTAAAGAATTTTTTTTTTTTTAATGAAGAAAGCTTTTTTCAGGGGGAAGTTATGTCATTTATATTTTAGGTATTATTGTTTCTTCTAGCAGTATTTCAGATTTCTTCAGAATCAAAAGAAGCTTCTTTATGATGTAAAATATTTTGAATTACATTTTTGACTCTCTTGTTCTTCTAATCCTTTAAATCAAAATACCCAGCAATATTTTTTGTTTTTTGGAAAATCACTTCTATTTCAGCAGTAGCAGGCCAGTTGATGTAAAAAGAAAAGAGGAAAAAAGGAAAAATCTGCACAGCAATGGAAAGAGTCTGAATTAGTTGAGTTTGAGAATAGATTAGATTAATTTATATAAAACCCAAGTGACATCACCAGGAGCTGGGAAGAGGATAGTCTATAACTTTAGTTGAGTTGTTTTTATTTAAATCATATAGATTCGTTTTCACCTCAGAGTAATAATAGTTGCTATCTCTTTGTGTTTGCCTTTTGGGGATGGGAAAAAAAAAAGCGCAATGCTAAGGCATAGAAATAGACTGTAGAGGCAGTACAGAGCAGAGGTTGCTTCCACATGCTTTATGCCTCTTTTGGTCTGCTTTTTTAGGAGAAAATGCTCACAAAGCGAAAATTAGTGTGCTAGAGTAACCTATAGCACTGGAGTGAAAAAGACACATGGAAAGACCTTGAATGGCCTTCAACAGGACAGTGGAGTAGCAGGAACTCTTAAGCGCCAAAATTTGAGAAAGGCAGCGTCTCCTGGCCTGGAGAAAGTCCTGAACTCAGCAGGGTCTGGGAGCTCCTGCTTTTTTGGAAGTAGCATGGTCTCAATCCAGTGATAAGCACCACCTTTCCTCTTGGTGAGGTACTGTCAGAGTGTCTCACTGAGTTTCTATCAGCATGCTTAACCTCTCATTTAGGAAAGAAAAATACAGTTTAGCAGACCACCCTTAACTGTTGTCAATTTCTTAACCAGGAAATTCAGTCCTTCGGTGCCTTTTTATAAAGATGAGGCTATAATCATCACCTTCTTCAGATATGACTGCTCAGAGAAACAGTCATTCTCCGAGGCATTTTGATAACCCTACCCTCCTTTCAGGTAACTGACATCACCTGAGCAGGGAGGTTGGACCAGATGACCTCCAGAGGTCCCTTCCAACCTCAACCATTGGGTTGTGTGATTCTGTGGTTATGAAAAAGGTAACAGTTGTAGCAGCACATCCTCACTGAGGGATGTGGATGTGTGAATCAGGGGGCCCTGAGTGCTAATCTAGATCTCGACAATAGCATATTTTTTGCCTTTGGGAAAGTCATTTTGTACCTTAATCGAATTTAACCGTATCACAGTCATGGTTATTTTTACAGGACCTGCCCCACTACTCTGTTGTGTGGATTAATTAGCTAATATTTCTTCAGTGTTTTGCATATGTAAATGCTATGTAAATGCTATATAAATGCTTAATAGTTATTAAACTCTGCAACTTGCTGCTAGTGCTCATATGACCATGGTAAGCATCACTTTCTTTCCCAGTGGATAAAGGCTAATAGGCTTTGCCCAAGGATAGACCTTGCCACCACTGCAAGGCAGCAACTGATAGTGTTCAGTGTTGTTTTCTGTAGTCTTTGAGGGGTTTGCATCAAATTATTCTTAAAGATGCAAATCCTGTCTAACACCAGCATTTTATCTAAAATTTACAGTAAACTTTTTTAGTCTGATCTCTGCTTTCCAAATAAGAAGGTGTTTCTTCCTGTATTCTTATTTTCCAGCTCATCAATATAACAGAATATGTAAAATGACATACCATGTTTTGTGCTATTCTATTTTTTTAACAATAATTGTGGCATCCACTTTGTGGCATGTGTCAACATACCATCCATGTGATGCCTGAACCATCTTCTTGGCTACAGGCTATCTGAAGTGATGCACACAGCTCCAACTTACCTGTTTTTCCCTATTAGCGACTGTGAGTGAAAAAAAGCAGTTTAGAAGCAGCAGATCTCTAAAACTTGCATCATTTAGAGGGGAAAGACCTGGGTGAAAACAAATGGTTTATGTTTTCAGCCAGAAATGGACTATGGCTTTCTCATCTACGAGTGACTTTTATTAAAGAGTTAGAGCGAGCTCAACTTTACAAGATATTCAGAACCATATGTATGCATTAATTAAAGAAATGTGGAGGAGGAGGGGATCTGAGAAAATAATAAAGCAGCAGTGTATGCATGCAATGATTTTTCATTCTGTTTCACTTCAACTCTGCCCCTGCAACAGAGGATCTAATCGATCTGCTGGCTATTAAGTTTGTTAATTGATAATGCATACTAATTAGGCTGTGCGCAGTTACTTAAGAGACTTTGCTAAGGTGATTGTAGGCGCAAGTCCAAATGGAATTTAAAGTATTCTGTGTGAGTTTAAAATCCATCAACCACAATAGATGGATTATATATTATAACAGAAGGCATAACAAACATACCCATAAGTATTTAATGTATTGCACAGTTATCTATTGTTACATATTCTAAGTCTACCAAACAATTAAAAATGTAAAAATAGCATCTAAAAATTGTAACTAAATAAGGTATTGTCCCGGTTTAGGCCAGGACGGAGCTAGTTTTGTCTTCAGCAGCTCCTGTGCTTTGGATTTAGTGTGAGAAGAATAGTGATAGCACACTGATGTTGCTGGTTGCTGAAAAACGACCAAGGACATTTTGCAGTTTCCCAGGTTTTGCTAATGTGCAGGTGCAAAAACTTGGGAGGGGTAGAGCCAGAATAGTTGATCCAAACTGGCCAAAGAGAGTATTCCATACCATAGACATCATGCCCAGTATAAGTGAGGGTCGGTTGGTGGGCCACTAGGCTTTTGAGACCCTTAACTTGCCCTAATCATTAAGCTTCCCTTCGGGTTGCTTTTTGTTTCCCTTTTTTTTCCTTTTTGTTTTTTGTTCGGTTGGCTGTTTGTTCCCTTGCCTGCTCTCCCTGGAACTTGCTGTTCTGGGATAGCTGGAGGGGGGATACCCCTGCTCCCTGCCTGCTGCTCGGGATGGGCTGTATCGGTTGTCGGGTGGTGAGGAAGTGTGTATAGTTTGTTTTATATATTCTATTATCCTTGTATATATTATCATTATTAATATATTTTTATATTTTTCCTTTGCTGTCCTGGTGAGCTGTTTTTATCTCAACCCGCGAGTTTTCCTTTCTCTCCAATTCTCCTCCCCATCCCAGCGGGGAGTGGGGGAGCGAGTGAGCGGCTGCGTGGTATCGGGTTACAATTTGGGGTTATACCACGACAGTCCTTTTTGGCGCCCAACGTGGGGCTCGAGAGGGGTCCGGCTAGCTCAGCTGAGAGAGCATCAGATTGAGGGTCCAGGGTTTAAAGCCCCTGATCAGGCTCAAAGGGTTGAGATAACAACAGACTCGACCAGAGTGTGTTAAAACAATTTGTTATAAGCATCCATTGTATTACTTTAATTGTCGCTGGTCACAATGTTGTTTTATTTCTTTAGAGAGTTGTTCTCAGATTTGTACCATGCAGCACCTAACTTACTGTTTATGCTGTTTATCAGTATTTATGTGTGGTTTGTTACCTCTGGGCGTTGGATTAAGGTTATTGTTTCGGTGTGTACTTTAGCACTGGCTTATGGTGTGATACAATCATTGGTGTTTAGACCAGTTTACTACCTGTATTCATATACAATGCGGGGGGGGGGGGGCGGCGATGTGCAGAACGAAGCGGCACCAACGATTACAGCTTTGTACTTCGGGAGCAATCTGGTGGGGACTATCAGTAATTACTCCTTTATTTTTGCCTTCCCGGGGGTCCAACAGGGGGAAACTTCCTCCTTTGCTTTCTCTTTCCCCTCCTGGGTAAAAATGCCTGCCTTTGATTTCTCGTTGCCCTCCTGGTTAGTTACGGGAGTTTCTGAAAACTTGGAATACCTTTGGGATGTTCGGACCGGATTGTTACTCCTATCAGTAGGAATACAGTTGTGTCAAATCTTGCTTAATCTTAGAAATCGGTGCAGGCGTAGGCGCAGGGCCACCCCAGTTCCCTGCTACAGCCCCCGCGGCCGCGCCGTCCCCCGCCACGGGCGCCGCGGCCGTCCCACCCTCCGCTATGTGTACCGGGGCTGCTCCGCTCCTCCCCACACGGGTACCGCGGCTGCCCCGGCCCCGACCCCCGCCGCAGGCACCGCGGCCGCCCCAGGTCCCGCCAGGGCCCCCGCGCCCGTCCCAGCCCCCGCTGCGGCCCCCGCGGCCGCGCCAGCCCCCGCCATGGGCGCTGCAGCTACTGCACCCCCTGCCGTGGGTAACGCGGCCGCTCCACCCCCTGCTCCGGCCGCTGCGGCTGTGTCAGCCCCCGCCGCGGCTGCTCCACTCCCCGCCGCGGCTACCGCGGCTGCTGCACCCTCTGCTATGGGCACCGCGGCCGTTCCAGCCCTTGTAACGGGCGTTCCGGCTGTCCCAGCCCCCGTCGCCGCTGCTACACCCCCCGCCGCGGCCACCGCTGCTGCCCCAACTCTTGCTACGGGCACCGCGGCCGTCCCACTCCTTGTTGCAGGCGCCACAGCCGTTCCACCCCCTGCTATGGGCATCGATGCTGCCCCAGCCCCTGCCATGGGCACCGCGGCTGTTCAAGCCCCAGCTATGAGCACCGTGGCTGCTGTGATAGGTGATGCTGATCCACCCGTGCCCTTATCAGTCGCCCCTATACAAAAGAAGAGAAGCACAAATAAATCAGCTCACCCCACAAAAGATGAGGATGAACCAGGGACATCACAAGAACAGGGAGAGGCAGAAGCAGAGATAATCACCCGACCCCTATCTCTGACTGAGCTGCGAGATATCTGTAAAGATTACAGCTGTAATCAAGGTGAGCAGCTTGTCACCTGGCTGCTCCGTTGCTGGGACAACGGGCCAGTAGCCTGGAACTAGAGGGCAGGGAAGCCAGGCAGCTGGGATCCTTGTCTAAGGAAGCAGTCATTGACAGGGCAATTGGAAGAGAGCCAGAAGCCCGTTGTCTCTGGAGGAGACTCCTGTCAGGTGTGAGGGACAGGTATTTCTTTAAGGAAGATATTATATGCCACCCAAAGAAGTGGATCAACATGGAGGGAGGTATTCAGCTTCTGAGAGAATTAGCTGTGCGGGAATTGATTTATCATGACCTGGATGACCCGCAGACACCCGTAGATCCAGATGAGGTCCAATGTACCCGACCCATGTGGCGGAAGTTTGTACATAATGCACCATCATCGCATGCTGTCCTGGTTTAGGCCGGGACGGAGCTAGTTCTGTTTTCAGCAGCTCCTATGTTTTGGCTTTAGTGTGAGAAGAACGGTGATAGCACACTGATGTTGCTGGTTGCTGCTGAACCACCAAGGACATTTTGCAGTTTCCCAGGTTTTGCTAATGTGCAGATGCAAAACTTGGGAGGGGTAGAGCCAGGATAGTTGATCCAAACTGGACAAAGAGAGTATTCCATACCATAGACGTCATGCCTGGTATAAGCGAGGGTCGGTCGGTGGGCCACTAGGCTTTTAGGCTTTTGAGGCTTTTGAGACCCTTAACTTGCCTTAATCCTTAAGCTTCCCTTCGGGTTGCTTTTTGTTTCCCTTTTTTTTCCTTTTTGTTTTTCGTTCGTCCGGCTGTTTGTTCCCTCGCCTGCTCTCTCTGGAACTTGCTGTTCTGGGGTAGCTGGTGGGGGGGAATACCCCTGCTCCCTGCCTGCTGCTCAGGACGGGCTGTATCGGTCGTCGGGTGGTGAGAAATTGTGTATCGTTTGTTTTATATATTCTATTATCCTTGTATATATTCTCATTATTATCATTATTAATATATTTTCATATTTTTCCTTTGCTGTCCTGGTGAGCTGTTTTTATCTCAACCCGCGAGTTTTCCTTTCTCTCCAATTCTCCTCCCCACCCCACCAGGGAGTGGGGGAGTGAGCGAGCGGCTGCGTGGTATTGGGTTACAATTTGGGGTTAAACCACGACACATGCCAACTCATTGGCATCAATGAGTTGGAAGGACGATGAGGCACCACCAGTGCGTGCAGTGGCTAACCAACTCCGACAGTATGAAGACAATACCTCTTCCTCCTTACGGGCCTGTTTCTCGGCTGTGGAAAAACTGGCCGAAAGAATGTGCCGGGAGTTTCGGCAACTCAAAGAGGAAAGGTCCTACTTGCCACCTGTACAGACCAGAATCTCAGCTATTAGGAGAAAATTTTCCCCTGCTCAAGAGAGACGGTACACACGGCGAGGTACCCTGTGGTTTTACCTCCGTGACCATGGAGAGGACATGAGGAAGTGGGATGGAAAACCCACCTCAACCCTAGAGGCAAGGGTACATGAGCTGAAAAAGAAAACAGCCACAAATAAGGGTTCTTCCAGGAAAATTGCTGCTCCAGCCTCCAGTGGGCAGTTCCCCAGATGGGGTAGAAGGGCTTCTGATTTGTACTTACAAGAAATGAGAAACAGGGATGAGATTCGACCCCATGCGTCCCACACAAATCCATTGGTTGATAAGTGGGTACTATAATCAGAATTAGAGGGGCCCTGCCTCCAGCCAGGTGGAGGAGAGGGACAACCGAGTTTACTGGACTGTGTGGATTCGATGGCCTGGCACATCAGCCCCCCAGAAGTACAAGGCCCTAGTGGACACTGGTGCACAGGGCACCCTAATGCCATCAAACTATAGAGGGGCTGAACGCATTTCTATTTCTGGAGTAACAGGGGGGTCCCAAGAGTTAACTTTACTGGAGGCCGAAGTGAGCCTAACTGGGAACAAGTGGCAAAAGCACCCCATTGTGACTGGCCCAGATGCTCCGTGCATCCTTGGCATAGACTACCTCAGGAGAGGGTATTTCAAGGACCCAAAAGGGTACCGGTGGGCTTTTGGTGTAGCTGCTGTGGAGACAGAGGACATGAAGCAGCTGTCCACCTTGCCTGGTCTTTCAGAGGATCCTTCTGTTGTGGGGTTGCTGAGGGTCAAAGAACAACAGGTACCAACTGCTACCACAACAGTGCACCGACGGCAATATCGCACCAACCGAGACTCCCTGACCCCCATCCATAAACTGATTCGTCGACTGGAAAGCCAGGGAGCAATCAACAAGACTCGCTCACCCTTTAATAGTCCTATATGGCCAGTGAGGAGATCTAATGAAGAATGGATATTAACAGTGGACTATCGTGGCCTGAATGAAGTCACGCCACCACTGAGTGCTGCCGTGCCGGACATACTCGAAATTCAGTACATGCTGGAGTCCAAGGCAGCCAAGTGGTATGCTACCATTGACATTGCTAATGCATTTTTCTCAATCCCTTTGGCAGCAGAGTGCAGGCCGCAGTTTGCTTTCACCTGGAGGGGCATCCAATATACCTGGAATCGACTGCCCCAGGGGTGGAAACACAGCCCTACCATTTGCCATGGACTGATGCAGACTGCCCTGGAAAAGGGTGGAGCTCCAGAACACCTGCAATACATTGATGACATCATCGCGTGGGGCAACACAGCAGAAGAAGTTTTTGAGAAAGGAGAGAAAATAATCCAAATTCTTCTGAGAGCTGGCTTTGCCATAAAACGAGGGAAGGTCAAAGGACCTGCACAGGAGATCCAGTTCCTAGGAATAAAATGGCAAGATGGACGTCGTCAGATCCCAGTGGACGTGATCAATAAGATAACAGGGATGTCTCCACCAGCTAACGAAAAGGAAACCCAAGCTTTCTTAGGCATTGTGGGTTTCTGGAGAATGCATATTCCAAATTACAGTTCTATTGTAAGCCCTCTCTATCAAGTGACCCGGAAGAACAACGAATTTAAATGGGGCCCTGAGCAACGACAAGCCTTTGAACAAATTAAACAGGAGATAGTTCATGCAGTGGCCCTTGGACCAGTTCGGGCAGGACAAGATGTTAAAAATGTGCTCTACACCACAGCCGGGGAGAATGGCCCTACCTGGAGCCTCTGGCAGAGAGCACCAGGGGAGACTCGAGGTCGACCCCTAGGGTTTTGGAGCCGGGGATACAGAGGATCTGAGGCCCACTACACTCCCACTGAAAAAGAGATCTTGGCAGCATATGAAGGGGTTCGAGCTGCTTCGGAGGTGGTTGGTACTGAAGCACAGCTCCTCCTGGCACCCCGACTGCCGGTGCTGGGCTGGATGTTCAAAGGGAGAGTCCCCTCTACACATCATGCCACCGATGCCACATGGAGTAAGTGGGTCGCACTGATCACACAACGAGCTCGAATAGGAAACCCCAGTCGCCCAGGAATTCTGGAAGTGATCACAGACTGGCCAGAAGGCAAAGGTTTCGGAATGTCACCAGAGGAAGAGGTGACGCATGCTGAAGAGGCCCCACTGTATAATAAACTGCCAGAAGATGAAAAGCGATATGCCCTGTTCACTGATGGGTCCTGTCGTATTGTAGGAAAACATCGAAGGTGGAAAGCTGCTGTGTGGAGTCCTACACGAAGAGTTGCAGAAGCTGTTGAAGGACAAGGTGAATCGAGTCAGTTTGCAGAGGTGAAAGCCATCCAGCTGGCTTTAGATATTGCTGAGCGAGAGAAGTGGCCAAAGCTCTACCTCTACTCCGACTCATGGATGGAGGCAAATGCTCTGTGGGGGTGGTTACAGCAATGGAAGCAGAGCAACTGGCAGCGCAGAGGCAAACCCATCTGGGCTGCCAAATTGTGGCAAGATATTGCTGCCCGGCTAGAGAAGCTGGTTATAAAAGTACGTCATGTAGATGCCCACGTACCTAAGAGTGGGGCCACTGAGGAACATCAAAACAACCAGCAGGTGGATCAGGCTGCTAGGATTGAAGTGGCGCAGGTGGATCTGGATTGGCAACATAAAGTTGAATTATTCCTAGCTCAGTGGGCCCATGACACCTCAGGCCATCAGGGAAGAGATGCAACATATAGATGGGCTTGTGATCGGGGGGTGGACTTAACTATGGACACTATCGCACAGGTTATTCATGCGTGTGAAACATGTGCCACAATCAAGCAAGCCAAGCGATTAAAGCCTCTCCGGTATGGAGGATGATGGCTGAAATATAAATATGGGGAGGCCTGGCAGATTGACTATACACACTCCCACAGACCCGCCAAGGCAAGCACCATGTGCTTACCATGGTGGAAGCAACCACGGGATGGCTGGAAACATATCCCATGCCCCATGCCACCACCCGGAACACTATCCTGGGCCTTGAGAAGCAAGGCTTATGGCAGCATGGCACCCCAGAAAGAATTGAGTCAGACAACGGGACTCATTTCCGAAACAGCCTCATAGACACCTGGGCCAAAGAGCATGGCATTGAGTGGGTGTATCACATCCCCTATCATGCACCAGCCTCCGGGAAAATCAAACAGTACAATGGACTGTTAAAAACTACACTGAAAGCAATGGGTGGTGTAACCTTCAAAAACTGGGATACCCATTTAGCAAAAGCCACCTGGTTAGTCACCACTAGAGGATCTGCCAATCGAGCTGGCCCTGCCCAATCAAAGCCTTTACGTACGGTAGAAGGGGATAAGGTTCCTGTGGTGCATGTAAAAAACATGCTGGGGAAGACAGTCTGGGTTATTCCTGCCTTGGGCAAAGGCAAACCCATCCGTGGGATTGCTTTTGCTCAAGGGCCTGGATGCACTTGGTGGGTAATGGAGGAGGATGGAGAAGTCCGATGTGTACCTCAAGGAGATCTGATTTTAGGTGAAAATAGCCAATAGTTTAAACTGTATGATGTTAATTGCTATAATATACTGCATCTAATAATTTATATAATGTATATATTGTATATGATCGTGTGTATAATCGTTTCTATATTTGTGTTCTATGTCAAAGGTATTACAGGAAGAATCACATGACTCAATGAAGAGCCAACTCTGATGAAACCGAGCAAAGTGCAGCAGTGATTGACTGACTTCAACAACTGGCGCACAGTCGAGATTTACATTTTCGACCTGCCAGCTGCGGACAAGCTACACCAGCCGTGCCAGATGCACCAGCTATAAGTTCCAGATGCAGCATGCAACAATCCGACACTGCACACCATCTCTCCTGCCCTGAAAGACTGTTAAGACAGATGCAACCCAGGATCGTGGACTAAATGAACTCAATAGACATTTTGGAGGGATGGTCCATAGACTAAGGGAATGATATCTGTGTGTATATATTAAAGACATAAAGTGGCAGTGATTAACTGGAAAGTGAGAGACCTGAGCCTAACGCAAATGGTATGGAATAAGGGGTGGATACTGTCCTGGTTTAGGCCAGGATGGAGCTAGTTTTGTCTTCAGCAGCTCCTGTGTTTTAGCTTTAGTGTGAGAAGAATGGTGATAGTGCACTGATGTTGCTGGTTGCTGCAAAATGACCAAGGACATTTTGCAGTTTCCCAGGTTTTGCTAACGTGCAGGGGCGAAAACTTGGGAGGGGTAGAGACAGGACAGTTGATCCAAACTGGCCAAAGAGAGTATTCCATACCATAGACGTCATGCCCGGTATAAGTGAGGGTCGGTTGGTGGGCCACTAGGCTTTTGAGACCTTTAACTTGCCTTAATCCTTAAGCTTCCCTTCGGGTTGCTTTTTGTTTCCCTTTTTTTTCCTTTTTGTTTTTCGTTCATTCGGCTGTTTGTTCCCTCGCCTGCTTTCCCTGGAACTTGCTGTTCTGGGGTAGCTGGTGGCGGGGGATACCCCTGCTCCCTGACTGCTTCTCGGGATGGACTGTATTGGTTGTCGGCTGGTGAGGAAGTGTGTATCGTTTGTTTTATATATTCTGTTATCCTTGTATATATTATCATCATTATTAATATATTTTTATATTTTTCCTTTGCTGTCCTGGTGAGCTGTTTTTATGTCAACCCGCGTGTTTTCCTTTCTCTCCGATTCTCCTCCCCACCCCACTGGGGAGGGGGGAGTGAGTGAGCGGCTGCGTGGTATTGGGTTACAGTTTGGGGTTAAACCACGACAGGTATGTGTATGAATATGTGGGGATAGCAGAGATGAAAGGAAACTGCAATTTGGTCTTAAAATAAATATTCATATTAATTTTCACACTTATGTCTAGGAACAATAGTATGTAGCTCTGCTGCAAGGGAGAAGCAAGCATATTAAGAACTCAGCCTAATTTAGCTTTATGAACACTTTGACAATAAGCCACATAAAAATGACATGCCTTTCTGCCCCCATCCAATAGAGCAATAAACCAGTAGTAGCATAGTAGCATCAAAAGCATGTCAACTAGCTATTTGTAATTTATAGATAGAGTCAGAGCTATTATTTATATAGTTGCTATATTATTACAAACCTAAGAGTTTCCTTTCCATTTCTAGTGGCTCTATCTGTGCTGCAGTTTGAGGTGCTCCTGACCTTATGGAAGTAATTTCTTATGTATTAATATTTTTGGTATTTCCCCCCCCTTCTTCTTTTCTATTGTCATGATTTAACCCCAGCTGGCAACTAAGCACCACACAGCTGCTCGCTGACTCCCCCCCGCCCCGGTGGGATGGGGGGATAATCAGAAGGGGAAAAGTGAGAAAGAAGCTCATGGGTTGAGAAAAAAAACAGTTTAATAATTAAAAAAAAAATGTAAGGAGAAGAGAGAAAAAAAAATAACAGAGAGAGGAAAATAAAACCCAAGAAAGACAAGTGATGCAAATGAAAACAATTTCTCACCACCAACCGACCGATGTCTAGCCAGGTCCCAAGCAGCAGCACCCCCCCTCCAACCTCCCTCCCAGCTTTTATTGCTGAGTATGACATCCTATGGTATGGAATATCCCTTTGGTCAGTTGAGGTCAAGTGTCCCAGCTGTGTCCCCTCCCAACTTCTTGTGCACCTCCAACCTACTCGCTGGCAGGGCAGTGTGAGGAATAGAAAAGGCCTTGACTCTGTGTAAGCACTGATCAGCAATAACGAAAACATCCCTGCATTATCAACACTGTTTTCAGCACAAATCAAAAACGTAGCCCCATACTAGCTACTATGAAGAAAATTAACTCTATCCCAGCCAAAACCAGCACACACGCCCAAAAGCAGGTTAGACTAATGCTCTACTGAATTGTGAAGGGAAGGAAATTTCAATCTCAAGGGCCTTCAGCTCACCTTTTCTCATACGTGTATAGTATATGTTACAATGAATTGTTTTGTATGTACAGGTTATGTATATATTATGTTGAGGGTTATGGGAAAAAATGTATTATTTATTTCATAGCAGCCAGTGGTTTGATTTTATGCATAGTACAAATCTGGAGAGACATAAGGACACTCATCTAAGTGGCTGAACAGTGACCCAGAGGGACCATGCACAAAGTAATGAAAAGATGATGTTCATCAGGTTGCAGAAGAAACCTGGTGAACCTGGTTTTAGGAAAAAAAATACCTGTGAATAGACTTTGTGACATGAGCAATGCAGCCTTCACACTGAGAGATATAAGCACAACTTGTAACAAACTTCCTTGAAGTTTTCTTCCTCTGAGGGTTCTGAAGGAGATTTAATATCTCGTATCCCTTTCAGTGCTTAACAGTCTGTAATGAATGGGTAAATAAGAGGCAATGAGCTTCAAAGGCAATCAAAACAGCAGAGAACTGTTGGCATGAAAGACTGATTCACAGACTTTTCTACATCTCAAGGAAGATAAAAGGAAGACAATTATTTTACAAGAGAGTTTGATAGCAGAACTGTGGAAATCACTCTCAGCAAATTTGCAGATGACACCAAGCTGAGTGGTGCAGTGGACACGCCTGAGGGATGGGATGCCATTCAGAGGGACCTGGACAAGCTCAAGAAGTGGGCCCATGTGAACCTCATGAGGTTCAACAAGGACAAATGCAAGGTCCTGCACCTGGGTTGGGGCAACCCCCAGTATCAATACAGGCTGGGGGATGAAGGGATTGAGAGCAGCCCTGCGGAGAAGGACTTGGGGGTACTGGTGGATGAAAAGCTGGACATGAGCCAGCAATGTGCGCTCGCAGCCCAGAAGGCCAACCGTATCCTGGGCCGCATCAGAAGAAGCGTGGCCAGCAGGTCGAGGGAGGTGATTCTGCCCCTCTACTCCGCGCTGCTGAGACCCCACCTGGAGTACTGCGTCCAGCTCTGGGGACCTCAGTACAGGAAAGACATGGACATGTTGCAGCGGGTCCAGAGGAGGGCCACAAAAATGATCAGAGGGCTGGAGCACCTCTCCTATGAAGAAAGGCTGAGAGAGTTGGGGTTGTTCAGCCTGAAGGAGAGAAGGCTCCGGGGACACATTATTGTGGCCTTTCAATAGTTAAAGGGAGCTTATAAGAAAGATGGGGTCAGACTTTTTAGTAGGGCCTGTAGTGATAGGACAAGGGGTAATGGTTTTAAACTAAAAGAGGGTAGATTCATAGAATCATAGAATCGTTCTGGTTGGAAGAGACCTCCAAGATCATCAAGTCCAACCGTTAACCTATCACTACCAAGTCCACCACTACATCATGTCCCTTAGTGCCACATCTACATGTCTTTTGAATACCTCCAGGGATGGGGACTCCACCACCTCCCTGGGCAGCCTGTTCCAGTGCCTGACAACCCTTTCGGTGAAGAAATTTTTACGAATGTCCAATCTAAACCTCCCCTGGCGCAACTTGAGGCCATTTCCTCTTGTCCTGTTGTCTGTTACTTGGGAGAAGAGACCAACCCCCATCTCTCTACAACCTCCTTTCAGATAGTTGTAGGGAGCGATAAGGTCTCCCCTCAGCCTCCTTTTCTCCAGGCTAAACATCCCCAGTTCCCTCAGCCGCTCCTCATAGGATTTGTTCTCTAGACCCTTCACCAGCTTCATTGCCCTTCTCTGGACACGCTCCAGCACCTC
Source organism: Phoenicopterus ruber ruber (assembly GCA_009819775.1). Classification (NCBI taxonomy): domain Eukaryota; kingdom Metazoa; phylum Chordata; class Aves; order Phoenicopteriformes; family Phoenicopteridae; genus Phoenicopterus; species Phoenicopterus ruber. The sequence goes on from CM020247.1 coordinate 17,120,884, forward strand.
AAGGTCTTTCTTGTAGTGAGGGGCCCAAAACTGAACACAGTACTCGAGGTGCGGCCTCACCAGGGCCGAGTACAGGGGGACGATCACCTCCCTACTCCTGCTGGCCACACTATTTCTGATGCAGGCCAGGATGCCGTTGGCCTTCTTGGCCACCTGGGCACACTGCTGGCTCATATTCAGCCAGCTGTCTATCAACACCCCCAGGTCCTTTTCTGCCAGGCAGCTTTCCAGCCACTCCTCCCCAAGCCTGTAGCGTTGCCTGGGGTTGTTGTGACCCAAGTGCAGGACCCGGCACTTAGCCTTGTTGAACCTCATACAATTGGCCTCGGCCCATCGATCCAGCCTGTCCAGATCCCTCTGTAGTGCCTGCCTGCCCTCCAGCAGATCAACACTCCCTCCCAACTTGGTGTCATCTGCAAACTTCCTGAGGGTGCACTCGATCCCCTCATCCAGATCATTGATAAAGATATTAAGCAGAACTGGCCCCAATACTGAGCCCTGGGGGACACCACTTGTGACCGGCTGCCAACTGCATTTAACTCCATTCACCACAACTCTTTGGGCCCAGCCATCCAGCCAGTGTCTTACCCAGCGCAGAGTATGCCCATCCAAGCCATGGGTAGCCAGTTTCTCCAGGAGGATGCTGTGGGAGACGGCGTCAAAGGCTTTACTAAAGTCCAGGTACACAACGTCCACAGCCTTTCCCTCATCCACTAGGTGGGTCACCATGTCATAGAAGGAGATCAGGTTGGTCAAGCAGGACCTGCCTTTCATAAACCCATGCTGACTGGGCCCGATCGCCTGGTTGTCCCATATGTGCCGCGTGATGGCACTCAAGATGATCTGCTCCATAACCTTCCCGGGCACCGAGGTCAGGCTGACAGGCCTGTAGTTCCCCGGATCCTCCTTCCAGCCCTTCTTGTAGATGGGCATCACATTTGCTAACCTCCAGTCAACTGGGACCTCCCCGGTTAGCCAGGACTGCTGAGAAATGATGGAGTGGCTCGGTGAGCACTTCTGCCACCTCCCTCAGCACCCTTGGGTGGATCCCATCCAGCCCCATAGACTTGTGCGCATCTAGGTGGCGTAGCAGGTCACTGACCATTTCCCCTTGGACTACGGGGGCTTCATTCTGCTCCCCATCCCTGTCTTCCTGCTCAGGGGGCTGGGTGCCCAGAGAACAACTTCCCTTGCTGTTAAAGACTGAGGCAAAGAAGGCATTTAGCACCTCAGCCTTTTCCTCGTCCCTTGACGCTATGTTTCCCCCCGCATCCAATAAAGGAGGGAGAGTCTCCTTTGCCCCCCTTTTATTGTTAATGTATTTATAGAAACACTTTTTTATTGTCTTTTACGGCAGTAGCCAGACTAAGTTCTAGTTGGGCTTTGGCCCTTCTAATTTTCTCCCTACATGACCTCACAACATCCTTGTAGTCCTCCTGAGTTGCCTGCCCCTTCCTCCAAAGGTTGTAGACTCTCTTTTTTTTCCTAAGTTCCAGCCGGAGCTCTCTGCTCAGCCAGGCCGGTCTCTTCTTCCCCGCTGGCTCGTCTTTCGGCTCATGGGGACGGCCTGCTCCTCTGCCTTTAAGATTTCCTTCTTGAAGAATGTCCAGCCTTCCTGGACTCCTTTGCCCTTCAGGACTGCCTCCCAAGGGACTCTGCCAACCAAGCTCCTAAACAGGCCAAAGTCTGCCCTCCGGAAGTCCAAGGTGGCAGTTCTGCTGACCCTCCTCCTTACTTCTCTGAGAATCAAAAACTCAATCATTTCATGGTCACTATGCCCAAGACAGCCTCCAACCGTCACATCACCCACAAGACCTTCTCTGTTCAAAAACAACAGGTCCAACGGGGCGCCTTCTCTCGTTGGCTCCCTCACCAGCTGTGTGAGGAAGTTATCTTCCACACACTCCAGGAACCTCCTGGACTGTTTCCTCTCTGCTGCACTGTATTTCCAGCAGACATCTTGCAAGTTGAAGTCCCCCATGAGAACAAGGGCTAGCGATCGTGAGGCTTCTCCCAGCTGCTTGTAGAATACTTCATCTGCCTCCTCATCCTGATTGGGTGGCCTGTAACAGACTCCCACCATGATATCTGCCTTGGTGGCCTTCCCCCTGATTCTTACCCATAGGCACTCAACCCTCTCGCCACCATCCTCGAGCTCAAGGCAGTCAAGACTCTCCTTAACATAGAGGGCTACCCCACCGCCTCTCCTTCCTTGCCTATCCCTTCTAAAGAGTTTGTAGCCATCCATTGCAGCACTCCAGCTATGTGTGTCATCCCACCATGTTTCTGTGATGGCAACTATATCATAGTTTTCCCCTTGTGCAATAGCTTCCAGCTCCTCCTGTTTGTTGCCCATGCTGCATGCATTCGTGTAGACGCACTGCAGCTGGGCTAATGATCTTGTCACCTTTCTCGGGGGAGAAGCCCTAATTCCGATGTGACCGATCTCAGGCGTTTCCGTGGTTCCTAGCAGATCAATGACCCCTGTGTCCCTGCTGCCACATGGGTCTCCATGTCCTACCTCATCTGAGACAGCTGACCGAAGGACCTCACTAGCACGCCATCCCTCATTCATTGGCGTGCCACCCCCAGGCTTCTCTCTAGCAAGCCTGGTTTTATCCCCTTCCCCCTTCAAATCTAGTTTAAAGCCCTCTCAATGAGCCCTGCTACCTCCTGTGCTAGGATCCTTTTCCCCCTTTGGGACAGGTGCACTCCATCTGTTGACAGCAGGCCTGGTGCCATGTAAACTGACCCGTGGTCAAAGAACCCTAAGTCCTGCCAGTGACACCAGGCTTGAAGCCAAGTGTTGATCTGCTGGCTCCTCCTGTTTCTTCCCTCATCATTCCCCGAAACCGGAGGGATAGAGGAGAACACTACCTGTGCTCCTGATCCCTTAACCAGTCGTCCCAAGGCCCTGAGGTCTCTCTTGATTGCGCCAGGACTTCTTATTGCCACCTCGTTGCTGCCTACCTGGAAGATCAACAGGGGATAGTAATCTGAGGGCCTTACTAGGGTGGGAAGCTTTCTCCTCACATCCTTGACCCAGGCCCCAGGGAGGCAGCAGACTTCCCTAAGCAGTGGGTCCGGTCTGCATATGGGCCCTTCTGTTCCTTTCAGAAGGGAGTCTCCTATGACAACGACCCGTCTCTTGTTTTCCTTTATGGGGGCAGTTTTGATGCAGGACATAGGCCGACTAATCCTCGGCGGCACCTCCGAGCTAGTTGAACCATCAGCCTTGTCATTGTTCGGTTCCACTTGCAGGGCCTCGTACCTATTGTGCAAGGGCACCTGTGGAGGTGGGTTAGGCGCTGAGGAGATAGGCCTGCCGCACCAGGGAGGAACTAGTTGCCATTGTCCCCTGTCCCCTAAGCCACTGTATTCAGCCATGCGGGGAGAGGATCGGGATAGGGAGTCCCCCACAACAGGTACCTTGGCTGCCTGTTGCGCCTGTCTCAGGGAGGGCAGGGTGCGAGTCCAATAGTCGATCTCCCTCTCACACTCCCTGATACTCCTCAACCTGCTCACCTCCTGCCGGAGCTCTGTCACCAGGCGGAGGAGTTCCTCTACCTGGGCACACCTCCCACAGGCGTGCTCGCTGCTGCTGCTGCCCGGTACTGGCATTAGAGTAGGGCACACCCTGCAGCCTGACACCTGGGTGGCAGCGTGTTCCCACCACAGCTCGGTCTGGGAAGCTGCATGTCTTGGTAGGTGCAAGGCTTAGAGCAGCCATGGCTTTCTGCCGGGTGGACACCATTGCTCCCTGGTCGAGCTGGCGGAGCTTCAGCGCCCTCCCTGTGTGAACTGCCGCGCCACGCCCTGTTCGCCACAGCTCCTGGCCCCGCCCAGGTCTCATCAGCCGCTCTCGCGCAAGCTGCCAGCTCCTGGCGGGTCTCTCGGCTCCCCCTGAGGTTCTCCAGGTTCGGGAAATCCCCCTGTGCACTGCACTAGGACGCTCCACTGCAGGTCGTGCCGGCACCGGAGCTGATCGCCTCGGCAACTAGATATAAGGAAGAAATTTTTTATGATGAAGGTGTTGGCACATGGAAAATAAGGAGGTGATTGGTGACAGCCTACATGGCTTCACTAAGGGCAAATAGTGCCTGACAAATTTGGTGGCCTCCTACGACAGGGTTACAGCGTTGGTGGATAAGGGAAGAGCAATGGACATCATCTACCTGGACTTGTGCAAAGCATTTGACACTGTCCTGCATGACATCCTTGTCTCTAAATTGGAGAGACATGGATTTGACGGATGGACCACTCGATGGATAAGGAATTGTCTGGATGGTCATACTCAAAGAGTTGCAGTCAACGGCTCGATGTCCAAGGGGTCGATGTTGAGACCGTTGCTGTTTAACATATTTGTCAGTGACATGAACAGTGGGACTGAGTGCACCCTCAGAAAGTTTTCTGAAGACACCAAGCTGTGTGGTGCAGTCGACACACTGGAGGGAAGGGATGCCATCCAGAGGGACCTGGACAGGCTTGAGAGGTGGGCCCATGCGAACCTCATGAAGTTCAACAAGGCCAAGTGCAAGGTCCTGCACATGGGTTGGGGCAATCCCAAGCACAAATACAGGCTGGGCGGAGAATGGATTGAGAGCAGCCCTGAGGAGAAGGACTTGGGGGGTGTTCTTTGATGAGAAGCTCAACATGACCCTGCAATGTGCGCTTGCAGCCCAGAAAGCCAACCATATCCTGGGCTGCATCAAAAGAAGCACGACCAGCAGGTCGAGGGAGGTGATTCTCCTCCTCTACTCCACTCTCGTGAGACCCTACCTGGAGTACTGCATTCAGCTCTGGGGCCCCCAACACAAGAAGGACATGGACCTGTTGGAGTGAGACCAGAGGAGGGCCACAAAGATGATCAGAGTGCTGGAGCACCTCTCCTCTGAAGACAGGCTGAGCGAGTTGGGCTTGTTCAGCCTGGAGAAGAGAAGGCTCTGGGGAGACCTTCTAGCAGCCTTCCAGTACCTAAAGGGGGCCTACAAGAAAGCTGGAGAGGGACTTTTTAGTAGGGCCTGTAGGACAAGGGGTAATGGCTTTAAACTGAAAGAGGGTAGATTTAGATTAGATATAAGGAAGAAATTCTTCACCATGAGGGTGGTGAGGCACTGGAACAGGTTGCCCAGAGAAGTTGTGGATGCCCCATCCCTGGAAGTGTTCAAAGCCAGGTTGGATGGGGCTTTGAACAATCTGGTCTAGCAGAAGGTGTTCCTGCCCATGGCAGGGGGGTTGGACCTAGATGATCTTTAAGGTCCCTTCCAACCCAAACCATCCTATGATTCTATGATTCTATGTTGAAACACTGGTACCGGTTGCCCAGAGAGGTGATAGAAGCCCCATCCTGGAAAAGTTCAAGATCAGGCTGGATGGGTCTCTGAGCAACCTGATCTAGTTGAAGATGTCCCTGCTCATTGCAGGGGGGTTGGACTAGACGACCTTTAAAGGTCCCTTCCAACCCAAACCATTCTATTCTATGAAATTCTTACAAATCTGATGCTGGAGACAACAGGGTCTGGATTTGTCCCTCCCAACATAGGCACTTTTCTAAGGCATTTCCATTGGGTGTTTTGTCACTGTAAGGCCTCCTTCTCCTTGATGGGAAAAGATGGGCACTTTCAGAAAGTAATTCTGAGCATCCAAGATCAGAATTGCCCTCTGGCGGCTCCTGTTGCTCTGTGGACCGTAGCATGTTCCTAGGGAGGGTGAGATTCCTAATGCACTGAAACGTTTCTGAGGTGAGTGTCTAAAGGAAGGTTGAGTGGATCCAGATTGACCACTTTTGCCTGTTTCCAAAGAGCGAAATGTTTCAGGGGCAATAGCTCTATCTATCTATCTATCTGTCTATCTATCATATAAATATAAAAGAAGTTATACCACTGGTCACTGCTTGTATTGTGACCTCACATGTCAGCAACAAATATATGTTACACCAGCAATAAGCTGATCACTGGTAATTATGAAAGAAGCTAGATGAATAACTTTATTGATTAGCTCCGAAGGGGAGCTTACAGCAAGGTACAGCATGGACTCTTGTATTTTGATGTGTGGCTGAAACACTCAGGAGAGTTTGCTTCGCCATTGTACAGTCTACTTTAAAGGCTGCCCTCTGAATGAAATAAAAGGACAGAGCAGGTTAAATCATGCTATGCCTGTTCAAGAGACCTGCCTGTTCCAGGAATATTGCACCTGCATTATTGAAGAGGGTTCTGCTGTGACATCTCTCTTTAGTGCACATCAGTGAGATTTTAGCCCATAATGTCAACTAAAATGAAGTGAATACCAGGAAAAATGTTCCATGAATATTTGCTCAAAGTGGAAAGTGGATTTCAATTAGATCATGTTTGCAATGCTTTCATGTTTGCGTTCCAGGAACACTTGAGTGCTCAAGCTTTATTAGTATGAATAACTCATGAAAAAGTGAATGCAAGCTCAAAAATTCACCAAAAGCATATTTTGAAGAGAAAATTCACTGAAGAAGTCTGTGACTAAGTTTGAATAAGAAGTACATCTGAGAATTTTACAATGTTACGATCTCTTTGTGGGCAGTTTGCAAAGAGAAATGAAGGTAACATCTATGGAATAATTTTCAGCAAATAAAATCTTCACCCAGCTCTAATGTAAAAAAACCTCCCAGTGTCACTGTCATCTGTAAGGATAATATTCAGTGTTTCTGGTTTCTTATGAGATGAAATTCTTACCTTGTCGCCTAGGGCATGCTTCATAGAGGTTCAAGCACCTAGGGTTCCCATGGACTTAAATAAAATTTGAGATTACTTGGTACCCTCAGGACTGGATTCCTAATCACTAATTCTTGCTAGTTTTTATTTTCCTGCTGTAGTTATTATAGGTTACACTTTTAGAAAATTGTGTCTACTCTCCCACTTGTGTCATCTTAGACATTTTTTCTTGATGAGTTGTGTGAAATGTACATCATTTATGTTTTTCATTGTGCATATTTTTTACTTCATGCACTTCCTTACTATATTCTGTAGAATTGTATTTAAGATAAAAAAGGCTGCAGGGAATTTGCTGGATTGTGGTGTCATAACTCAGTATGGGTTGGTGTTTTATTTCAGTGGGACTCCTTAGAGTTCAAGTGACTATTTAATATAAACAAGAGTATCATCCTCTGATATTATTTAAAATGCAAATCTTACAGCAAATGACAGAGAATTTAGAAAGGAGAAAAGCTTTGCAAAATAAGTAATATTAATTGCAATCCTAGACTACCAGAAGATCAAATTTTCAGAATTCTCCCCTTTCCAGCTCTTCGACTGCTTCCTTTTACTCTTTCACTCTCTTTCTGATTCCTCCTGTCCTCTTTCACGAGAGGAGAAGGAATGTTATTGTCATCTCCTACTGCTACCTTTGATATAGATGATAAGATAAGGGGCTTCTCATCTTCCTGCATGTCACGGTCCTCTGGTTATAAACAAAGCCAAAAGAAAAGGTGAAGCAAAACAAAAATAAAAGAGATATAGACAAATACTTTGTCTTTCACTTAATACAATACACAAAGAAAAATTATTAACATTCAGCTTAGTGCTCCAGTGTGAACTAAATTATGTGGACTTAAAAATGCAAAAATGAAGATGAATAAAACTCTCTCTTGCTTAGCGATCAGATATAAAATAAACATTTGCCTAAAATGATTACTATTGCTTAATTTGTTTTACAAGAAATAAGATACTCTATTGTAACATTTCTCAGAATATGTAATGCTTTGTTTTTCTACAGTACTATTTTGCCGATTGTTAAAATATTAAAATAGATCCTTTTTGCCAGTTCAACAGCATTTTCTTTATATAAACAAATGCTTCTAAATACTTTAAGAAAGGATGTATTAAATTGGTTAAAACACAAATCATTAGTGAGTCTCACAGAAAAAATCTGCAAATGTGAAAACAAGAAGGGAAGATTACAATGCACATAGTAATTATTGCAATTCATCAAATCATAGCATATCTACTAGCACTGAAATTATATCACCCGAAGAACACAGACATTTTACATAGCCTGAAAAATCTTTTACTTTGTTATAGTATGATGTATAAATACCTCATTTTATCTCCCATATGAAACATATATGTCCCATTTGCTGTTAAATATAGTTCATGTAATTCCTAGATAGACTCTTGCAAGGAGAAAATCAGAAAGTAACTATTCAGATCCCATAATTTAATGTTTTAAAAGGTAATGGAAGCACTAAAACTCATATTTTATTATAAGATTTGATTAAAATATGTTTAAGTAAGCATGAAATAATGAATAAACTCCAGTCCTGAGACTTTCTGCATACAGCTGTTCTCCTGTGAAGACTCACTTATCGGAGTAACACCTGGAATGGGCCATTCCTTAGGTACTAAGTGGGACCTCCTTTATCAAAGGATTATTAAATTTTGAGAGTAGTGTCCACCTAAAACTGCAAAAAAATTGACCTCTAATTTACATTTTCATGCTTGTCATCTTGCTTCTTTAAATGATGTTTGGAAAATGCCTTCTTCCAGTAAATATACTGATCTTCATCCTTTTGATTTTAATAAGAGTTCATCACTGATGTTAGCTTTATGAAAAAGGAGCAGAAGACATGAAAGTATACATAGTAATTCTGGATAAGGTCATTCAGGTATATGAGTTTTTAAATTGGACATGTGCCACAAAATGTATTTTATATGCTGAAGTGTATGTCTCACAATTCAAGCTCCCAGATCAGGTGAACCAGAGAACTTCAGTTCCCATGTCTCTCACTTAAACCTGAAGTGAGGTAAAATGGAATTAAAGACACTGTTTTCTATTTTGGTGTTCATTAATAGCTTCAGTTTGCCTCTTGCTTTTATGATTTTGTATAGAAAGTCATTGGCTTCAGTAGGGTTTCTCTTGATTTATACCGGTATAAGTAAAAATTCATATTGGCTCTTTTCTCTCACTGAAGATGTTGCCCATGAACTGTGTCAGAATAATGACTCGGGAAAATGAAGTCATAGACAAGACAAGGCTCCCAGAGAATCATAGAATTGTTCTGGTTGGAAGAGACCTCCAAGATCATCGGGTCCAACCATTAAATGACCATTGAATGAATGGCCTTGCACACTTTGCTGGTCCCCACATCAGTGTGCGTCGATCCTGCTGTGACGAGGCTTACCTGGGGAGGTGCCTGACGTTCTCCATGCCCACGCAATCTGTTCTGTGTGGCAATAGGGGTGATAACTGTGTCGTGGACATTTGTCCTTGAAGAGTACATTTCTCATACCAATAGGCTATTGACTTTCAGTAATTGCAAACTCAGGGAAGATTTCTATTGGTGTGCTGGAGATAAAAGATCCCAATACCACAATCTTCCAGAATGATTAAACTGCAACTGTGAAAGAGAGAAATTTGGTCCCCTTTCCTCAACTATCTGAGCAGGGTATTGGTATCCGCCTACATAATCAAAGAAACAGCATATAGAGATTTATTTCACGGTGGGACTTATGTCACAAAACTGTAAGGCAGTTTTTTAATAATCATTTGTCAAGTTTTTAGTCATAACTGGATGCTAATAAGGGATATTAAGAATGAGGAAAAAGAACATCTGATTAATAGCCTTACCTTTAAACACAATTATATAAAATATTATTAAAACTTTATGAAGTCAATAGTTTTGAAAGATTAATTTGGCCAGTTATATTCTTTGTTTAAAATATAACAAAGACATCTGGAATTATAACATCCTTTGCACAGTGGATGTCATATTACATTTTTTGGTGATTATGTCAATTTAGTATTTCACATATTATTAATAATTCCTCATTACATAAAATTATTACTAAACTGGCAATTAAGTGAATGTGAAGGATCCATATGCTGAAGTGTTTGTAACATTTCAATTATGAACTTCACATCAGATGTCTTCCAGTGTACATCAATAACATTAATGAACAATCTTTTTGCCAAAGCCACCCAAATGAGTTCCATTACCACCTTATATTTTCACGGAGTCTTGACTACATCTTCATAAATATTTAAATATTAGCTTCAAGAGGAACCAGGTAGTCCTCTTCCTTACACTATAGCAAAACCAGGTTTCTTCATATCCCAGTAGTTGTCATATCTAGCCATAAGCATTTCTGCTAATGGCAAATTCTTATTTCAGCCTGTCTTCGTCAACTTGATTTTATGCTTGATATTTTTCTTTGCTTTTATAGTTCCTCCTTATTATTTAAACTAAAAAGTCTCATAAGTCAAGGACACTTCCCTTCTCACTGTTTCTCTTAAAAGACAAATCTATTCTTCTAAAGTAAACCAAATATTGCTCAGACAGCAGCCTGGACAATTTGTGTACTGTAAATCATAATAGTATCTTTGCTTCTTACTTTCAATCTGTGAACCACATAGATTAATTGTCATCTTTTCTGTAAAAGCATAAATCAAACATTGTTTGAAAGACAAAGAAGATTAAAAGTAATTACTGAATAAAACAGACAAGTACTATGCATACAAAACTTCCTCCTCTCTCTGCTGTGCATTTTCCCTGCCAAAGACATCAAGAATGCTGCAGAAAAGCATATTAGTAAGATAAGTTAACTTCAGAAATTCTCCTCTCTTCATCTTTGGCTTCCTAGTTTAGTCCAACTAGGACCTCTGTCATTTGTTCCCTTGCGCTTTGAATTGGACAGACTGTGTGATTACCAGTGTGCCACATATCCCACCTTCCTGCATTGCAAAAGTTTGGCCAGTGGTCATTACTGACCAATGTTCATTAGACACAAACTGGCTGCTCCTCTCACTTGCTCCTCTTTAAAAATGTAATATTTGCATGTGCTGCTCTGATACTACTGCAGTGGGTACAAATATGAGATAAACAAACTGTAGAGGATTTGTTTCCCATTAATCAGTGGTGATAGTTTCCATGCATATGCATGAGCCTGTCTTCAAGTCCATATCCAAAAGACTTGACTGATACAGTAGCATGCTCTTGTAACACTTCTATGATATGAGTTAGTAGCAAGTGGAGAAACACTAACATCTACATTTATCCCAACAACTGAAGATATTAAAATTAGAGATTGCTTCTCCTTGACTTATCATGCTTGAATGAGGTCTCTAACAAAGGCTCAATACAGAAAAAGATAATTCAGCTTGCATTTATTTTTTGACTGAGAGTTTTAGGATTTTGCCAGGCCCTTCATCACTGCGATCAAACAGTTTTCTCTGCATATGAGATTTATGCCCTTTCAGCTTTCCCAGGAAACTTATGCAGAGGGGGGGGACAATCACCTGACATCACTGCCTTGGAGCCTATACCATGCAGATATTATCTGATACAATCCCGCAAAGTCTCTTAGTACAAGTGCACTTCATTCCTCCCTTTTTCTATTCACAGACAGGTCTATTCTTTGAAAAGAAATTAAATATTTCTGAAACAATAGCCTAGACACTTGGAGTACTACAAAACAGAGGGGTTCTGGGGAAGATGAGGGAAAAAAGCTTCTTCCAGATTATGAGGTTGTTGGGTTGGGAGCAGGGGGTTTTGCTCCTCCCGAGGGCCAAGAACTACAGTAACAACTTACTCTGCATTTAAGGGTTTTTTCATAGTATATGCTGCCACGTTAACCATGGGTACAATATTGTAGCTTTGTCAATAAGGTTTCACAAAAATACTAGAACACCAAGTACCTGTTGTACTGGCGAAGATAATTCACTTTTAGCCTCAGATTTCTAAATTTTCCTGACTGGATTGTGAGGAGGACACGAGTGGCAACATTTCTTTTCAATATCATCTCTTTTTAAGCTCTCTTCCATTGAGAACTTCAAAATAAATGTATCCAAAATCACTCATAACTTCTACTTTTTTTTCCTTACTTCCTCAGAAGATTCATTAGATAGATAGATATACAATTTTATATAAGCATTTCTCTGGACTGCTTTATATGCATAGAGGACATGATAGAAGTCATAATCTGTTCAGGTGTCCCTTTTTGAAATGGGAAATTGGCCTTTTGGAGACTGATTTGAATTTTAGGTTGGTTGAATGGTGCGCTTTTGCAGTAGTAGCTATTAAGCAGAACAAATATTGGCTCTGTCAATGATCTTCCAGCATCTCTTTGTCAGCCAGCAATATGAAACTGGCAATATGCAATGTTGATTAGTTTGGGAAAGGGAAAGAGGGACAAATCAAGGTGGTTTGCCTAGAGGAGTTTTGATATGTGCACGTTGTCAATCCATTTTACTGTCCTCAATATCCTGTCTCATTCTCCCTTTCTTTGCCTTTCACTTATGGACTTCTCACACAGCCACTCATTCATACACTAATCTGCCCTCCAAATTTGCTCCCTCGAGTAATCATCTATTGCTTGTCCATGGAAATCCTTTATCTCCATCCTTTGTCCTTCCTCCAGCGGCCTGGATGCTTCCAGTCCAGTTCCTTTTGTCTTCAAACTCCCCATCTGCCCTACAACTATGTTTGCTGGATTTGCCACTGTTCTTCCTCACACTCTCTTTTTCTCTCCCTCTAGTACCTCCATATCCTACACACCATCTATGTTGTTCATAGCACTTTCATGCAATGATGTAATCTGTCATGTCTTATGAAGCAAGTGTGAACATAGGAATAAGAGCAAAAGAAAAAGGGCACATTCCAGATTTTTATGTATTAAACTGTGAATAGCAAGTATCCCCAAGGAAAAGAAGAAAAGTGTTTATAAAAGGATCCAGAAATACTGATTGTGTGGTTGCAGCAGTAGAATCACGAAGGAAATTGTCAAAATGAAAGATCTGAAACAAATTCTTATACACTGTTGCTATATAAAGGATACCATCAAAAATATGATCTAGAAGTTAGGCTGATCCAGACTTGGCTACAATCAGTATGTTATTTTTAGAAATAAGGTAAAGATAAGACATCCATTTCTGATAGTTAAGCAAAAGGTATTTGTTTATCAGAGCAGGTCAACATTTCAATTCTGATGAAAAATGGAAGATAAGAATTTGATCAGAAATGCAAATTAGTCCAACTGAAAGCAGCACAGTTATGTTATGCCATACAGGAGTTTCATGATCGTGTTTCCCATTATAAACTGGTCCTCACACAGGATGTGATGCACCAGGAGAGCTCTCTTCCAAGTAAAGGAAGGCAGTGTATCATGGGAACCCCCGGGTATTATGTACTGTGGAAGACGTACTATGTCCAGAAAGCCCAGTCCCAGGGAACAGGTGGGACATGTGGCAACTGAGCAGTAATGGAGCACACTGGTGACGTGTCCAAATTGACATATTTGGGTTATCAGGTGTGGGATTTTTTTTAATTAGAATTTAAGCCTTCTCATAGAACACAGTTCTCATGACTTTTTAATTTATTAAAAATAAAAGCATCTTCCATTTTATATATATGTTTTGGAAATATTTTTTGAAAAAAAATTAATTAGTCCTTCATTTTTTATTAAGTCATTAATTATTTTTTTTATTTGTGTCTAATTCATTAGAAAAGCCAATTTGAGTTGGAAAATCTTTTTGCAAAGCTGCCAGCACCAAGAAGGCCTTTGGTGATGGGTTAAGTGAACAATCATGCAAGTTAGAGCTGTTCTGAAGTGACTTTAACTTACACACTGAACCTTTCCAAGATTGCAAACAGTTCTGGAAATCAAAAACTTGACTACCTTGTTTGCTGTCAGTTCTGCTTCTCAGTACTTAGCCAGAAAGAAGACCAAATTTTAGAAAGGTCAAATAAGGCTTCAATATTTTCGTTCTAAGACTGGAAATATGAAAGCTTTAAATAAGGTGACAGAGGATTAAAAATAAAGTTAACATTTTGCTGACATCATAGCTGGTAACTTATGAGGAAATAAGGGAATGTGGTATAATATGAATAACTTTAGTACAGGATATTTTAAAAAATTAAAATCTACATGTATAGGTAATTCCATTACTGCATTAAAATGAATCTGCTCCTGGACAGACTAAATTTTCTTCTGTGTACTTCCAGATACTCACCACACATAATCCTGTCCTTTACTGCAATAAGCCAGTCTTTGATGAGAGAGTGATGAGAGAGTGTGCATGAAGCACACAATAAAGTATGTTCTTTGGCACACAGACACACAAAAATTAATGCATAAAGTAATTTTTCCAGAACAAAAGCAATCCTTTTCTTCACTAATGATTTCACCACCACCAAACATGGAAATGTGTGGCAGATATCCATGGATTTTCTGACTGCCAATAACTGATTCGTGGCTAATTGTGTAAGACAAAATGCTGATGGAATTCTTCCAGGTCTATCCTTTTTTAAATAAGAAAGTATTCATAGTTCATATGAGATTCTGACATTTTCTTGAGAAGCTAGGTAAATCACAGAGCCTTTGAATCTGTGAGAGGTAGATGACAGCATTGCTGTCTTTATCCTGTATCTTTTTAGAATGTTAAATATTTAAGCATTGTGGGTTTTTTTTTTAATCTTTTTGCAATGGAATCAACATTTTTTCCATAAAAAATAAAATCAGTCTTTGTTTTGAAAAAGTCTTGCCAGTATTGATATATATCAGTATCTTCCAACTCCCACAGAAGGTAGAAACAACCATGACAAATGTGCCTTTAGCTTGCTAAAAATACAACTTAATCATCCAGTGTTGGTTAAGTCTAGTTAACCCCACTGTGTTAGCTGTTGCATTTGCTCCTTCAGCTTTCTAAAATACCATTTTCATTCTGCTTTCAGTTATTTTTCATTTGAATATATTCACTGTTGTTGATATTTATTCCTAGTAATAATGCAGCATCTGGGAACCCCAGAAAAAGAAAAAAAATGGGACTCCAGTGTGCAAGGAGCTGTACAAAAGCAGAAGCATACAGTCTCCGGGAAGCATACAGTCTAGATAAAACATTAATTCTAACAGGGCCAACAAAAAAGCATAGGAGATCAACTCATCCATTAGGAGCTTGAACATTGTCAAGCTTGTTTGTTGGCATCACAGCACAAGAGAATTGTACAGCGCAATTTGAGGGCGGATGGTGAGTACTCGTCACCTGAGGGACAGTACCGGCTAAAGCTCTGATTTAGCCTTGCTGAGCTTGAGCAGAGGGATTTCCATGAGGACTTATGCTGTAGGTGGTATGAGAGGTTGCACAAAGGCACAGCATTGCTCAGCCTCCTGTACTGAGAACTATATTCTTCTGGATCTAAAGTGATAGGGCTTTATGTTGTTGTGTCATATGGACTCACTGGCTTCCATCAGAACTCACTTGGAGGTCTTTGAGGCATTCTTTGTTGTGGGCTTCGGATATGTGTGTGTTTTATTTTGGATGCTTGGCTGTTGGTCTCAAGTGGAGAGGCTGTGAGTTACCTGGACATGGTAGCTGAATTTATGTGGAAAGGTATTCTTTAGGTGAGCTCTCCTAAACACCCCTCCAACAGCTCAAAAATTTAATTTCACAGTAAACTTTGCATATAGGTCATTTAAACTACATAGACAAATCTCTCAGCTTTTCAGTTTCTGAGATCTAAATGAACTTTTTTTTTTTAACTCTCTCTATTCCATTTATAGTCTTATTTGCCAAAAACATCACCCTGGACACCGGGGAGACTTTTGAAAGAGTAATGGCAACCACCACTAATCTTGAGTCTTAATTGAGACTTTAACTAATGTTTCCTTTGAAAATCAACCCTAGTTTTATATTCAAACAGAAAGTCCAAAACTGGATACTTCCAAGGTGTGCTATAAAGCACTGACATAAATCCTTGGGTTTATGTAGTCCTGTCACACAACAGGATCCTTTGGATCTTCCTCACTATTCCAGCACACCAAGATGAGAATTTAATCAATGATAATCAATTCATAGCCCAGCTTCCCTGCAATTTGTTTTTCAGTATATGTGATGCAATGACAGTTTGTCTTTATAAAAGTGTGATCATCGTTCCCAGAAGCTGCTGGGAGGCGGGAAACAATAGAGTTTCTTCTTCCCTGTTGCTACAGGATGTCTTGGCAACTGTGATTCCCAACTTTGCAGGTGCAAAAAGTAACTCTTCTCCCCTCTTTCTCTGTGGGGGATGTTTTTCTACTCTTCCTGGAGGGTGGAGCAGGGCACTAAGGAGGATCATCAGCAAAAATCTGCAGCAGTGCTAAGGGAAAAAAGGAAACCCTTTCATGACAAATTTTAACTAATGGTGAAAAGACTCTTTATGGGGAAAGGGAGGGGGCCTTTTTACCTCCCTCACATAATTTTTAGTTAAACTGACTGGCAAACCAAACTATGGCACCCCACACTGACTTTTAAGTCAAAATCACTGTAATCAGCATGAGTCGCACGTTACACACACTTTCCATGTGTATTTTACCAATGAAAGGGTAATGTCAACAGAGTTAACTGTTAGTAGGTGCTAATATTAAAAACACTTCTTTCCTCTGTGAATGGCTAGTTTGGCTGTATGTTGTAATGATGTTTTTCTTTTTATGGAATTGATGAGTCTGGGGAAGCAGACTATAGAGTAACAAATCAGGGACTTACTGGAGGCAAAATAAAATATGTCTGATGGACTCCTGACAGAAATAAACAGTGTAAATCAACTTTATTAACCACTCAGACATGGAGGCCAGCTGCAGTAAGTCCCCAGCATAATAGGAGAAAACTGAAGACAAATACTGTTTGGAAACTACAGAGGTATCACCGCTGGCTCTCACAAGGCACATCACTCTCACAGAATCACAGAATCACAGAATGGATGAGGTTGGAAGGCACCTCTAGAGATCATCTAGTCCAACCCCCCTGCTAGAGCAGGGTCACCTAGAGCAGGTTGCACAGGATCACACCCAGGCGGGTTTTGAATATCTCCAGAGAAGGAGACTCCACAACCTCCCTGGGCAGCCTGTTCCAGTGCTCTGTCACCCTCACAGTAAAGAAATTGTTCCTCATGTTCAGACGGAACTTCCCGTGTTCCACTTTGTACTCGTTGCCTCTTGTCCTGTTGTTGGGCACCACTGAAAAGAGTCTGGCCCCATCCTCTTGACACCCGCCCGCCCTTGAGATATTTATAAGCATTGAGGAGGTCCCCTCTCAGTCTTCTCTTCCTCAGGCTAAACAGCCCCAGCTCCCTCAGCCTTTCCCCATAGGAGAGATGCTCCAGTCCCTTAATCATCTTTGTAGCCCTCTGCTGGACTCTCTCCAGTAGTTCCTCATCTTTCTTGAACTGGGGAGCCCAGAACTGGACCCAGTACTCCAGATGGGGCCTCGCTAGGGCAGAGTAGAGGGGGAGGAGAACCTCCCTCGACCTGCTGGCCACACTCTGCTTAATGCACCCCAGGATGCCGTTGGCCTTCCTGGCTGCAAGGGCACATTGCTGGCTCATGGTGAATTTGTCATCCACCAGGACTCCCAGGTCCTTCTCCTCAGAGCTGCTTTCCAGGAGGTCAACCCCCAACCTGTACCGGTGCATGGGGTTGTTCCTCCCCAGGTGCAGGACCCTGCACTTGCCTGTGTTGAACTTCATGAGGTTCCTCTCTGTCCAACTCTCCAGCCTGTCCAGGTCCCTCTGAATGGCAGCAGTCTTCTGGTGTATCAGCCAGTCCTCCCAGTTTTGTGTCATCAGCAAACTTGCTGAGGGTGCACTCTGTCCCTTCATCCAGGTCATTGATGAATAAATTGAACAAGACTGGCCCCAGTACTGACCCCTGGGGGCACACCGCTAGCTACAGGCCTCCAACTACACTCCGCACCGCTCATCACTCTTGCCCACTCACTCCTCTGCTCCGCAGTCTGCCCAAAGGCACAGGGCTCTGACAGCTCCTATCGTCCTACGAGATGGTCTTGAACTGCACGGGAGAAATTACAAAGGCAAAGGACTTATCATCTCCTCTGTTACCCCCCTGCAAGTTGCCTTTGCCTATGCATAATTTCTCCATTGCTTCCTGGGATGCGCCTGCACCTAAAGTCCTATTACACAAGGAGATAGGTTTACTCTTGAGCCCACATTCAGTCTCCTAAAAGTGAATGCCAAGGCACTATGAAACTGGATAACCTCATCTTCCCAATTGCCTTTATTCACTGGGACAGTTTACAGGTAAATGGAGATATGCGAAACTGCTGTTGGGTATGTGAAAGGGCATAGTTAAACTAAGTTAAAGCTAAGTTAATTAAACTTAATTGAATTTACTTAAGTTAAATTAAGCTTCTAATTGTACTATTCACATTGAAAACAATTTGGATCTATTTTAAGAGATTTTTAGTAGTACTAAAATTTTCCTATTTGTTGTTCACCTTCCCTGACCTCTGCCTGCAGTCTATGCATGTCTCAGAGGAAGGCTTTCCCTGTCTTCCCATCATAACGTATAACTGGAAAGCTGCTGTCTTCTCTTGGATATGACTGTAAAACACTGAAATAACATGAGGATGTTTGCCCTCGACTACACATTCTGGTTTTGTTTCTATTACATGACTATAGCAAAGGAAAGCTTGAAACGAACTAGCTTTCCTACAGAGGTTACATTCTCTATCATTTCCACTGGCACGTTCATCCACTTCGAAGTGAGGGCAAGTCCTTTTTTAGATTACAGTTTGCCCTTTATAGATTTATTTCTCACTGACTCTATAATTATACAATTAAAGCTAATATAGGTAATTTAAACATTTAATTTATTTAATGGCATTGAAGAGAGTGGTTAAGGTCAGGGGAGATCTGAGGTCCTAGAGACTCGCTGAGTGATTTCCAGCCTGTGGTGATAGTTAGCTGGGTGACATTGGAGGATAATGACCAAAGGTCTGAGAGAGACACTGCCAGGAAAGCATCTGCTGCCAGAGGTACATAAGAAACCTGGGAGAAGAAGTCTTGCTCATGTGAAAACAATACATTTTAAAGTTGATTTTAAAATCGAATGAGACAGAAGTTCTATTTCCTTATTATAAGGAAGGCTCTCACTAGGACAGTTCTGTTTTAGTTTACATGTAGAAAATACCAATATAAGCCATGCCTGAAAACCTGGCATGTCTCCTGGAGCAGCAGCTTAGGAAAGCAGACTAAAAGTACAAAGAAAAAAAATTCACATAACATTAGTGCCTCTGAAGGGCTGAGCATTTGCTAATGAAGTGGAAATACATTAATAATATGAAAGACAGAAACAAATGTAAACAAATAAACAAACACACAGAATCCAAAAGTTAAGCCAAATAAATTAATTTTCATTCTACTGAAACACATGCCATGGATGCACAAACATGTAGAGAGAAGTGCCTACTCAGGAAGCATTCTTTCTTGTGTATATATCTGTTCGTATTCCTACAAAACATCCCTGCACCCTGTGTCTCAGAGTAGGTGGGAATCCATGGAGAGTTAATGACGCCAAAGGCAACTGCCTGCAATATCTTCTTGGAAAATGCTACTGGAGGAGTAGGCAGTGAGTCCTTGTGCATTGTGTCTGCATTGCCTTCCTGCGAGACCAGTGAGGAAAAAAAACCCCAGTAAGTCTGGGAATTTGGATCTGCAGGCGTACAAGCTCTGCCCATCACTGCACACTTGTTCCTGCCCTGCTGCCCTGTGTCTCAGCAATGAGACCACTCGGGATGGGCTGTGCCCATTCAAAATGGGTTTGCCCTAATTTGTTCTCTACTGTGCTCTTCTGTGAAGGACAAGAGCCTACACAGGGTCTGTGTCTTATATCATGCTGTCGTGGTTTAATCCCAGCCAGCAACTAAGTACCACACAGTTGCTCGCTCAATTCCCCCACCCAGTGGGACGGGGGAGAGAATCAGAAGAGTAAAAGTGAGAAAACTCGTGGGTTGAGATAAAAAGACAGTTTAATAGGTAAAGTAAAAGTCACGCATGCAAGCAAAGCAAAACAAGGAATTCATTCACCACTTCCCATTGGCAGGCAGGTGTTCAGCCATCTCCAGGAAAGCAGGACTCCATCATGCATAACGGTTACTTGGGAAGACAAATGCCATCACTCCAAATGTCCCCCACTTCCTTCTTCTTACCCCAGCTTTATATGCTATGCTGAGCATGACGTCATATGGTATGGAATATCCCTTCGGTCAGTTGAGGTCAAGTGTCCCAGCTGTGTACCCTCCCAACTTCTTGTGCACCACCAGCCTACTCGCTGGTGGGGTGGTGTGAGAAGCAGAAAAGGCCTTGACTCTGTGTAAGCACTGCTCAGCAATAATGAAAACATCCCTGCATTATCAACACTGTTTTCAGCACAAATCCAAAACATAGCCCCATAGTAGCTACTGTGAAGAAAATTAACTCTATCCCAGCCAAAACCAGCACACATGCCCAAAAGCAGGTTAGACTAATGCTCTACTGAATTGTGAAGGGAAGGAAATTTCAATCTCAAGGGCCTTCAGCTGGGAAATCCTATTGATGCACAGGGAGTCGGACACTGCAGTTTAGAAAAATCTGTGTTTCCAAAAATGTCTGGAATCCCTACTTAGGACATATCGGGATGGCCTGGACTCTATGACAAGGGAAAGACAAAAAGAGGTATTCGGTGTGGGAAAAGAGCTCAGACCCCTGCAAGAAAAAAGACTTTCCAGAGTCCCACAGGTCCATAAAGTCTGTAGTAAGTCATGTACTAGCTCATAAGTCACATACTAACTCATAAGTCACCATAATACTATCCCTCAGAAATCCTCTCTCTTTTTCCCCAGGCTACCACAGTATCACTCTGACATGACATAACTTACATGAAGAAGTATCAAAATGTGTTACACACATTTGCTCTATGAATATGCTTAACACATCAGGACAACTTGGCCTTGCTGCATGACCTGATAGAGGATGATGGCTGATAAATGTAAAGGCTGTGTTATTTGTAAGGGGTAGCAGAACAGAGGTCTGCTCTTATGAGCCATCTGAGTATTATGGCTTTCTCTGCACTCCCAGGATCTGGTTGGTGGCCTAGTCCTCGAACATTTTGGTTCTTCAAGGTTACTGGTAGTTTAATTTGGATGCATGGAATAACCCTAACCATATGCCTACATCAGCTAATTTGGGAGAGGTACAGTATTTCATAATAAAACAAAGTAAAATAAAATAAACATGAGATGAAGGCAGTATACAGCCCTACTAACCCCAGCACCTTACAGAACACCCATCCTTTTCACTATCATGTAGTATTGCCTAGCTCAGGTTTTCATAGTCCCTTTTTGGTGTGCACAAGAGCCTGAGACACAGCACCAAGGACATCCTGATGAAGATTAATATCGGGGGGGCAGAATATTAATAAAAGAAAAGAAATCCAAAGACTACACTGCCAAGAAAACATTCATCTGCAAACTAAAGGGAACACCAAGCTCTGCACTGGCAGGCTAAAAAAAATGCAACTTTTTATGTAGAGGAAGGAGACACTTTCACCCATAGACAATTCTCCCTTTTCTTCAGCCCAGAAGGGAACAGAAAAAGCATTAGTATAATTCATGTCAAGAGAAATAAGAGACAAAATGGGAAAATTTTGGCTGATATCTGGCAATGTGCATTTCTATTCTAACAAGAAAGAAAATGTAGGTTAAATACATTGCAGTTTACAGTGCTGTCCTGGCCATACCACTTCCACCAGAGGAGCACAGAGGAACATTCCAGGTAAGCTTTGGGTTGGGCAGAGCTGCCAGCAGTGGCACAGGACAAGTATTCTACTCCTGTGTAGGCTTTTGGATTGTGCCATTTACTAGTATCCTTACAATCTTGATGACATAAGAGAGGTTGTTTCTGGAAAAAAAAATAGTTTGAGAGGAAGAAAAAGAGAAAGCTGCCAGCTTTTCTTTAACTTACATTCCCCATTCTAGAGTTTCTTAACTGTGTATACACAGAGATTTTTTTTTTTTTGGTATTTTTATTTTTTCTTCAGTTTCTCTCCTCCCTAATGCAAAGCAATTTCATTTACAGAAATTTGTGGGAGGTCACAAAAGTTGCAGCCAGTGATGATATTTACCCAGAAATAAAGAGGAGTAAAGTGAAGACTTACCTGAAGGCTTCAATGTCACAGAATAATTTGGAAGTCAGTTCTGTGCAAGTGTACCATAGTTTACATTTGGCTTGCCTGTGCTTGCACACAAAAAGATTGGTATAGGTGTGTTGGGAAATAAGCAGTGCTTTCACCTTCCAAGGAAGTGGAATGGCATGGTGGCCTTTTTAGGGTGGAAAAATTAGGATATAAGATGTTAGATGGTGTGAGATAATGCGACAGTTTTACAAAATAAAAAGTTAGCATTTTGGAAACAGAGTGGGTTTCCTCTTCAGAAGTCCCAGTCATGATGTCTGATCTGTGACTGACAGCACATAGCCAGAAGGGCCATCATAAACAAGAATCAGTATGCAGCAGATATGACTGTTCTTCTAATTAATTTTCATCCTTTGCAGAATAAGGTAGGGCAAACGTAACAAAGGGAAGAGGACAGAAATGGAAAACCTGTACATGACTGTGTTCTGCCTATGAACTGGCAGCATCCTCTTGCAGCACAGTTTTCACTGGGGTATGTGGTGATGTGTATTCTCTTGAGCAGAGTCTCACACCATCTGTGGCTCCAAAGATTATCTTTAGCATCTTGAGCTGCACTCAGAAAGTAAACTGAAGCTCTTACAAGTGTCTTGCTGCTTTACGGTTTTAGATATCAGTATATATCTGTCTCCGGTGTGACTTCCGGGGATGCCTCAAAGAGCTTTGAATACATTGCACATGGAAAGGGCAAGGGCATAGAAGACCAAGACCTTTCAGGACCCTGCCTACTGGACCATAAAAGGTGTGATCCCATTCCAACCGGTCCTACAATAGCTACTCACTGGAACTATGGAAGAGAATCCAATTGTCTTCAGCAGACTCTGGACTGATGTCACCATAAATCATTTCCACTCAGTTGGACTTGCTTAACTTTCAAGATCTACTCCTTGGATACCTGTATCTCTGCTAGTCAACACAAGTTCTTTTTACAATTCATCCAACCTCTTTTAGACTGTTGCTTTATGATATGATGACTCAAACCTAAAATGTGCCTGTTTCTCTAGAACAGAGGCAGATATCTGCAGTTGATCAAATGAATCCCATCCCTGGCTTTTACCAGGATGCTGATATACTACAGTGCTTTCAGAATGTCTTGAGGCATACTGAGATTCATCATCATATAGTGTATCCTCAAAATGTTATTGCAATCACCTCTATAATGTATCTCCATCCTATCACATATATATGGAGAAAATCTACACCATTTTGAATGTAGCTTTTAAAGTAATGCTTAACACTTATAGGTCTTGAGTTAAACTCTGCAGAAGCCAGTAAAAAAACTCTTGTTTTCCAGGTGGGGCTGGGTGAAAGCCCATAAAATGCTTTTTATGTGTAGCACTCATGGCCATTTAAAGGACAAGTAGGTATATGATCCCAGTTGACTGGAGGCTGGCAAATGTGACGCCCATCTACAAGAAGGGCCGGAAGGAGGATCCGGGGAACTACAGGCCTGTCAGCCTGACCTCGGTGCTGGGGAAGGTTATGGAGCAGATCATCTTGAGTGCCATCATGCGGCACATATGGGACAACCGGGTGATCGGGCCCAGTCAGCACAGGTTTATGAAAGGCAGGTCCTGCCTGACCAACCTGATCTCCTTCTACGACATGGTGACCCACCTAGTGGATGAGGGAAAGGCTGTGGACGTTGTGTACCTGGACTTTAGTAAAGCCTTTGACACCGTCTCCCACAGCATCCTCCTGGAGAAACTGGCTACCCATGGCTTGGATGGGCATACTCTGCGCTGGGTAGGAAACTGGCTGGATGGCCGGGCCCAAAGAGTTGTGGTGAATGGAGTTAAATCCAGTTGGCAGCCGGTCACAAGTGGTGTTCCCCAGGGCTCGGTACTGGGGCCAGTTCTCTTTAATATCTTTATCAATGATCTGGATGAGGGGATCGAGTGCACCCTCAGTAAGTTTGCAGATGACACCAAATTGGGAGGGAGTGTTGATCTGCTGGAGGGCAGGCAGGCACTACAGAGGGACCTGGACAGGCTGGATCGATGGGCCGTGGCCAATGGTATGAGATTCAACAAGGCCAAGTGCCGGGTCCTGCACTTGGGCCACAACAACCCCAGGCAATGCTACAGGCTTGGGGGGGAGCGGCTGGAAAGCTGCCCGGCGGAAAAGGACCTGGGGGTGTTGGTTGACGGCCAGCTGAATATGAGCCAGCAGTGTGCCCAGGTGGCCAAGAAGGCCAACGGCATCCTGGCCTGCATCAGAAATAGTGTGGCCAGCAGGACGAGGGAATTGATCGTCCCCCTGTACTCAGCACTGGTGAGGCCGCACCTCGAGTACTGTGTTCACTTTTGGGCCCCTCACTACAAGAAAGACATTGAAGTGCTGGAGCGTGTCCAGAGAAGGGCAACGAGGCTGGTGAAGGGTCTGGAACACAAGTCCTATGAGGAGTGGCTGAGGGAACTGGGGATGTTTAGCCTGGAGAAAAGGAGGCTGAGGGGAGACCTTATTGCTCCCTACAACTACCTGAAAGGAGGTTGTAGAGAGATGGGGGTTGGTCTCTTCTCCCTAGTAACAGACGACAGAACAAGAGGAAATGGCCTCAAGTTGCGCCAGGGGAGGTTTAGATTGGACATTCGTAAAAATTTCTTCACCGAAAGGGTTGTCAGGCACTGGAACAGGCTGCCCAGGGAGGTGGTGGAGTCCCCATCCCTGGAGGTATTCAAAAGACATGTAGATGTGGCACTAAGGGACATGATGTAGTGGTGGACTTGGTAGTGATAGGTTAATGGTTGGACCCGATGATCTCGGAGGTCTCTTCCAACCAGAACAATTCTATGATTCTATGATTCTATGATTTTACAAAAAGGGAAATTCAAGTGAAGAGTTGCAAAGGGAAATACTTTTAAAACTATCTGCAAATTCAGGGTGTACAACTTGAGACAGAAGACCTGGTTCTCACAGGAGTGGTTGAGTGTCTAAAGACCATATTGACTTCAGTCACAATGGTAAAAAACTCAGCAGTTCAGATATTCATATTCCTTGGGTCCTGAAAAACTTAAAAGACTCGCTGTATGTAAAACAGTGAGCCAATAGAAGAGATGGGAGTGGAAACATGGTCTTTTTGGCTTATCATTCAGATCATTTGGCTTCTTATATTGCCAGGTCATGAAAATGTTGAACTTTGACATAGAAACTCTAATTACGCCATTTTTATATTGATTTAGTCTATAAATGGGACATATTATAATGCAAATACAAAATACTCTCAAGTTCTTAATAAGGCAAAAGTCCCCCTTGCTTCCCAAGAGCCTAAGAGCTCATGAAGGACTTCATGGTTCAGCCCAGTGATATCAAAGCGTATCTTATATGGGTGCTAGCCATCTTCAGACTATCGATATCTTGAGTTTGCATTTTTCCAAATACAAAAATAGCTCATGTTGGATATTTCATATAACAATACAAAACCATTCAAAATTCAATTTGATGAACAACATTCAAGAGGCCAACCTCTCTCTTCTCCTTAAATAGTGATAAATTTAACACCTCAAACAGTGACAAATAAATAAATTCCCGGGCTATTTCCTACTGATCTCTCTAAGCATATGCAACAATATAAATCAGGTTTGAGGACTTACAGTCCCATCAAATGGCCTGGAAAGATGTGAGAAGGTAGCCTATCGCCTTCAGTTTCCTGCTGGATATTTGACTAGACTGCCTGGTTACTTTCTGGAGTGCCTTCAATCTCAACTTGAGTGCTTCAGTTTGCAGGTTGCTTATTCAATTCACTCATATAAACAAAACAAAATTCCTGATCTTTCGTTATTAAGTTAAGATGGGCTTGCACTTTTGTTTCTTTCACGTAATTTAGAAACATTTATTATGGGACGGACACACACACACATTATTTCTACCTTTTCCTGCTTAAAGCCAGGAGCACCAGAATCTGAATAAATAAAGTCATTGCTTACCTGGGGAGAAATGCTGCAATTCCTAGCAAAAGGGAATCAGCACATGGTCCTTTGGCATTCTGTTCTCTGTGAGGCAGTAGCATTGAGAATATATTATAATATAATGGGCATCTGAAGCATCTATACCTAAAGATCACAAAGCAGTTTAATTCCAAACAAGAATGAGTTTTTTCATTCATAGCTATTATTATCCCATTTTACATATGTATGACTAGAAATAGAGAGTACTAAATAATATAAAAATTGAAGAACTGTGGCAAAGTAAAAGCTCCTGGTTGCTATCCTGAACTTTTTCCTCCATATTCTCTATTGTCAGATGATCTTTGATGGGTAAAGATTTTCTTTCCAAGAGAAAACAAGCCTAGTTTATTACATAAAGCAAAGTTCTATACTTGTAAGTTTGTCTTCTAATCTTATCCCTAAAAGCTCTTATTTTTAATTTTTTTATAGTTAAAAAGCCTTTGGTGATCAGCAGGAAGATGGTCAAAGTCATGGCTGGACTATGCAGTGAAACAGCTGAAACATGTCCCTGTTCCCCTAAAACTGAATTTGGTGTGACCTTTCAGGCTTTCAATGTACCTCAGTCTATCGGACATCTGACTTTTGGTGGCAAAGTAAGTATTAATAATGGATAGTAAGTGTAGATTACAGTGAAGCTGCCAGTGTTCTTGTGAAGATAAGGAGTCCACTGTATTTTGTTTTCCTTTAAGGAGAAGTTAAGACATTTCCCCCCTCCTGCAGTTATTTATCATCACCTTAATGCAAGAATCATATTGGGCTGCATAGCTCCGATTATGCACAAGCACAATGTTAAATGTTATGATGTGAGACACAATTTTTTTCTCCGGTAATTCATTTCAGTGCTTGTGTGTGAAGATTTTGCAGGCTTCTGACTTTCCAGGCTGCAAATTCTCTCTCTCTTTCTCCTATTGACCACTTGTTAAATCTTTTTGTTTGTTTCCCGCCTTTCCCCTGAGACTCACAGACAGACAGCCTTGCCAGATTCATTTTCTGATCAAAGCTGTTCGATTTGGTCAATTTTGCCACATTGGAGACATTCTCTATTACGGAGATAAATAGCCTTGGGCTAACTGTCAACAAAAACTTGCAAGCTAATAAATTATTCCAATTTCTTCCTGCGGATTTCTCTGGAGACAGCCCTAGGAAATACACTTTTTGATTAGTAAATTTCTCTGTGTGTGTATCTGGACATTCAAATGTGTCAACTTTGATTAGCACCATTGCTTTTCAAGTAGACGCTGGCTGAGGGGCTGTCAGTTGCGAGCAGCCCTGATGCATAATGCATCAACTGAGCCCAGAAACAGGAGCCTCATCTAAGGCTGGGAAGGCAGGAAAATTGCCCCAACAGCCCTTTGCACCGTGGGAGCAATCCAAGTTGCAAAGACTTTGTCATCTGCAGACACAAGGCCCTGGAGAGCAGAGGAGCCTCTGGAAAGGGAAACCAGCAGAAGCAAAGAAGGGCAAGGAGAGAGCTAGTCAACTTAATGCCACCCCGTTCACTTCCACACTCTCTGCTATGCCCATAAAATCGCATCCTCCTCCTCTTCTTCTTCCTTCTTCACCTCCTTCTCCTCATCCTCCTGCTCGTCTTCCTCTGAGGAGGAGCAGATTTCACTTCACCTCCCCCTTGGATTCCTGCTCATCTGCTGTTTGCCTAGCTAAGGACCTGCAGGTTGTTATAAAAACTGCCAGCAAAACTTCGACCCTGGATATGGGGAGAGCAGACTTCAGGCTGCTGAAGGAGCTAGTTAGTAAGGTCCCCTGGGAATCTGCTTTTGAAGGTATTGGAGTCCAAGAATGTTGGTCACTTTTTAAGAGCCATCTCTTAAGAGCGCAGGAGCAGGCAATTCCAAAGTGTCAGAAGTCAAGCAAGCGGGGCAGAAGGCTGGCTTGGCTGAGCAGGGATCTCTTTCTAGAACTTAGGCGGAAAAGGAAAGTGTATGGACATTGGAAGCAAGGACAGGCGACACGAGAGGACTACAGAGATGCTGTTTCCCACTGTAGGGAAAAAATTTGTGTGGCCAAAGCTCGACTAGAATTCAAGCTGGCCAGCACTGTGAAGGACAACAAAAAGGGCTTTTTAAAATATGTTAACAGCAAAAGGAGGATCAGAGATAACGTTGGTCCATTGCTTGACGAAGTCAGTCACCTCACAAATAGGGACATAGACAAAGCAGAACCATTTAATGCCTTCTTTGCCTTTGTCTTTAACACTGATGATGGGTCCTGGGACACCTGGAGCCCTGTGTTGGAAGACCGTGACTGGGGGAATGATAAACTCCCAGCTGACCCTGAACTTGTTCGAGACTTGCTGCTCCAGCTGGATGCGCATAAGTCTATGGGGCCTGATGGGATTCATCCCAAGGTACTGAAATCGCTGGCCGAAGTCATTGTGGGACCTCTCCCATTATTTTTCAACAGTCTTGGGAGTCTGGAGAGGTCCCAGTCGACTGGAAGCCGGCAAATATTGTCCCAATTTTCAAGAAGGGTAAGAAGGAAGACCCTGGTAATTACAGGCCTGTCACTCTCACATCAGTGCCTGGTAAAATTATGGAGAATCATAGAATCATGGATTCATAGAATGGTTTGGATTGGAAGGGACCTTTAGAGGTCATCTAGTCCAACCCCCCTGCAATGAGCAGGGACATCTTCAATTAGATCAGAGTGCTCAGAGCCCTGTCCAGCCTGACCTTGAATGCTTCCAGGGATGGGGCTCCTACAACCTCTCTGGGCAACCT
The DNA here is from genome assembly GCA_009819775.1 of Phoenicopterus ruber ruber. NCBI lineage: Eukaryota > Metazoa > Chordata > Aves > Phoenicopteriformes > Phoenicopteridae > Phoenicopterus > Phoenicopterus ruber. The sequence continues at coordinate 17,149,528 of CM020247.1, forward strand.
GTTCCAGTGTTTCACCACCCTCATTGTAAAAAATTTCTTCCTTACATCTAGTCTAAATCTATCCTCTCTTAGTTTAAAACCACTACCCCTTGTCCTATAGCTACAGGCTGTCGTGGTTTAACCCCAAATTGTAACCCAATACCACGCAGCCGCTCGCTCACTCCCCCACTCCCCAGTGGGGTGGGGAGGAGAATCGGAGAGAAAGGAAAACTCACAGGTTGAGATAAAAACAGTTCACCAGGACAGCAAAGGAAAAATATGAAAATATATTAATAATGATAATATATACAAGGATAATAGAATATATAAAACAAACGATACACAATTTCTCACCACCCGACGACCGATACAGCCCGTCCTGAGCAGCAGTCAGGGAGCAGGGGTATCCCCCCCAGCTATCCCAGAACAGCAAGTTCCAGGGAAAGCAGGCGAGGGAACAAACAGCCAAACGAGCGAAAAAACAAAAAAGGTAAAAATAGGGAAACAAAAAGCAACCCGAAGGGAAGCTTAAGGATTAGGGCAAGTTAAAGGTCTCAAAAGCCCAAAAGATCTAGAAAAAAAAACTAGTGGCCCACCGACCGACCCTCGCTTATACCAGGCATGACATCTATGGTATGGAATACTCTCTTTGGTCAGTTTGGATCAACTATCCTGTCTCTACCCCTCCCAAGTTTTGCATCTGCACGTTAGCAGAACCTGGAAAACAGCAAAATGTCCTTGGTCGTTCAGCAGCAACCAGCAACATCAGTGTGCTATCACCGTTCTTCTCACACTAAAGCTAAAACACAGGAGCTGCTGAAAACAAAACTAGCTCCATCCTGGCCTAAACCAGGACAGTATCCACCCCTTATTCCATACCATTTACGTTATGCTCAGGTCTCTCACTTTCCAATTAATCACTGCCACTTTATGTCTTTAATATATACACACAGATATCATTCCCTTAGTCTATGGACCATCCCTCCAAAATGTCTATTGAGTTCATTTAGTCCACGATCCTGGGTTGCATCTGTCTTAACAGTCTCTCAGGGCAGGAGAGATGATGGGCGGTGTCGGATTGTTGCATGCTGCATCTGGAACTTATAGCTGGTGTATCTGGCACGGCTGGTGTAGCTTGTCCGCAGTCGGCAGGTCGAAGGTGTTGATCTCGACTGTGTGCCAGTTGTTGAAGTCAGCCCATCACTGCCGCACTTTGCTCGGTTTCATCAGAGGTCGCTCTTCATTGAGTCGGGTGATTCTTGCTGTAATACCTTTGATATAGAACACAACTATAGAAATGATTATATACATTATTATATACAATATATACATAATATAAATGATTATATGCAGTATATTACAGCAATTAACATCATACAGTTCAGACTACTGGCTATATTCACCTAATATCAGATCTCCATGAGGTACACATCGGACTTCTCCATCCTCCTGCATCACCCACCAAGTGCATCCAGGCCCTTGAGCAAAAACAATCCCACGGATGGGTTTGCCTTTGCCTGAGGCAGGAATAACCCAGACTGTCTTCCCCAGCATGTTTTTTACATGCACCACAGGAACTTTATCTCCTTCTACGGTACGTAAAGGTTTTGACTGGGCAGGGCCAGCCCGATTGGTGGATCCTCTAGTGTTGACTAACCAGGTGGCTTTTGCTAAATGTGTATCCCAGTTTTTGAAGGTTCCACCACACATTGCTTTCAGTGTAGTTTTCAGTAGTCCATTGTACCGTTCGATTTTCCCAGAGGCTGGTGCATGATAGGGGATGTGATACACCCACTCAATGCCATGCTCTTTGGCCCAGGTGTCTATGAGGTTGTTTCGGAAATGAGTCCCATTGTCTGACTCAATTCTTTCTGGGGTGCCATGTCGCCATAAGACTTGCTTCTCAAGGCCCAGGATGGTGTTCCGGGCGGTGCCATGAGGCACAGGATATGTTTCCAGCCATCCGGTGGTTGCTTCTACCATTGTAAGCACATGGCGCTTGCCTTGGCGGGTTTGTGGGAGTGTGATATAATCAATCTGCCAGGCCTCCCCATATTTGTATTTCAGCCATTGTCCTCCATACCAGAGAGGCTTTAATTGCTTGGCTTGCTTGATTGCAGCGCATGTTTCACACTCATGGATAACTTGTGCGACAGTGTCCATAGTTAAGTCCACCCCTCGGTCACGAGCCCATCTGTATGTTGCATCTCTTCCTTGGTGGTCAGAGGTGTCATGGGACCACCAAGCTAGGAATAGTTCACCCTTACGTTGCCAGTCCAAGTCCACTTCAGACACTTCAATTTTAGCAGCCTGATCCACCTGCTGGTTGTTTTGATGTTCCTCAGTGGCCCGACTCTTGGGTACATGAGCATCTACATGACGTACTTTTACAACAAGTTTCTCTTGCCGGGCAGCAATATCTTGCCACAGTTCGGCAGCCCAAATAGGTTTGCCTCTGCGCTGCCAGTTGCTCTGCTTCCATTGCTGTAACCACCCCCACAGGGCATTCGCTACCATCCAGGAGTCGGTATAGAGGTAGAGCTTTGGCCACTTTTCTCGCTCAGCAATATCTAAAGCCAGCTGGATGGCTTTCACCTCTGCAAACTGACTTGATTCACCTTGTCCTTCAGTGGCTTCTGCAACTCTACGTGTAGGACTCCATACGGCCAGTCTGTGATCACTTCCAAGATTCCTGGGCGACTGGGGTTTCCTATTCGAGCTCGTTGTGTGATCAGTGCGACCCACTTACTCCAGGTGGCATCGGTGGCATGATGTGTAGAGGGGACTCTCCCTTTGAACATCCAGCCCAGCACCGGCAGTCGGGGTGCCAGGAGAAGCTGGGCTTCAGTGCTGATCACTTCTGAAGCAGCTCGAACCCCTTCATATGCTGCCAAGATCTCTTTTTCAGTGGGAGTGTAGTGGGCCTCAGATCCTCTATATCCCCGGCTCCAAAACCCCAGGGGTCGACCTCGAGTCTCCCCTGGTGCTTTCTGCCAGAGGCTCCAGGTAGGGCCATTCTCCCCAGCTGCGGTGTAGAGCACATTTTTAACATCTTGCCCTGCCCAGACTGGTCCAAGGGCCACTGCATGAACTATCTCCTGTTTAATTTGTTCAAAGGCTTGTCGTTGTTCAGGGCCCCATTTAAAATCGTTCTTCTTTCGGGTCACATGATAGAGAGGGCTTACAATAGAACTGTAATTTGGAATATGCATTCTCCAGAAACCCACAACGCCTAAGAAAGCTTGGGTTTCCTTTTTGTTAGTTGGTGGAGACATCGCTGTTATCTTATTGATTACGTCCATTGGAATCTGACGACGTCCATCTTGCCATTTTATTCCTAGGAACTGGATCTCCTGTGCAGGTCCTTTGACCTTACCTCGTTTTATGGCAAAGCCAGCTCTCAGAAGGGTTCGGATTATTTTCTCTCCTTTCTCAAAAACTTCTTCTGCTGTGTTGCCCCACACAATGATGTCATCAATGTACTGCAGGTGTTCTGGAGCTCCACCCTTTTCCAGGGCAGTCTGCATCAGTCCATGGGAAAGGGTGGGGCTGTGTTTCCACCCCTGGGGCAGTCGATTCCAGGTGTACTGGATGCCCCTCCAGGTGAAAGCAAACTGCAGCCTGCACTCTGCTGCCAAAGGGATTGAGAAAAATGCATTAGCAATGTCAATGGTAGCATACCACTTGGCTGCCTTGGACTCCAGTTCATACTGAAGTTCTAGCATGTCTGGCACAGCAGCACTCAGTGGTGGTGTGACTTCATTCAGGCCATGATAGTCCACTGTTAATCTCCATTCTCCGTTTGATTTCCGCACTGGCCATATAGGACTATTAAAGGGTGAGCGAGTCTTGCTCATCACTCCCTGGCTTTCCACTCGGTGAATCAGTTTATGGATGGGGGTCAGGGAGTCTCGGTTGGTGCGATATTGCCGTCGGTGCACCGTTGTGGTAGCAGTTGGTACCTGTTGTTCTTTGACCCTCAGCAACCCCACAACAGAAGGATCCTCTGAAAGACCAGGCAAGGTGGACAGCTGCTTCATGTCCTCTGTCTCCACAGCAGCTACACCAAAAGCCCACCGGTACCCTTTTGGGTCCTTGAAATACCCTCTCCTGAGGTAGTCTATGCCAAGGATGCACGGAGCATCTGGGCCAGTCACAATGGGGTGCCTTTGCCACTTGTTCCCAGTTAGGCTCACTTCAGCCTCCAGTAAAGTTAACTCTTGGGACCCCCCTGTTACTCTAGAAATAGAAATGCGTTCAGCCCGTCTATAGTTCAATGGCATTAGGGTGCACTGGGCACCAGTGTCCACTAGGGCCTTGTACTTCTGGGGGGCTGATGTGCCAGGCCATCGAATCCACACAGTCCAGTAAACTCGGTTGTCCCTCTCCTCCACCTGGCTGGAGGCAGGGCCCCTCTAATTCTGATTATAATACCCGCTGTCAACAAATGGGTTCGTGTGGGACGCATGGGGTTGAATCTCATCCCTGTTTCTCATTTCTTGTAAGTACGAATCAGAAGCCCTTCTACCCCATCTGGGGAACTGCCCACTGGAGACTGGAGCAGCACTTTTCCTGGAAGAACCCTTATTTGTAGCTGTTTTCTTTTTCAACTCACGTACCCTTGTTCTTCTCACACTAAAGCCAAAACACAGGAGCTGCTGAAAACAAAACTAGCTCCATCCTGGCCTAAACCAGGACACAGGCCCTGCTAAAAAGTCTGACTCCATCTTTCTTATAAGCTCCCTTAAACTATTGAAAGGCCACAATAATGTGTCCCCGGAGCCTTCTCTTCTCCAGGCTGAACAACCCCAACTCTCTCAGCCTTTCTTCATAGGAGAGGTGCTCCAGCCCTCTGATCATTTTTGTGGCCCTCCTCTGGACCCACTGCAACATGTCCATGTCTTTCCTGTACTGAGGTCCCCAGAGCTGGATGCAGTACTCCAGGTGGGGTCTCACCAGAGCAGAGTAGAGGGGCAGAATCACCTCCCTCGACCTGCTGGCCACGCTTCCACGCTTCTTCTGATGCGGCCCAGGATACGGTTGGCCTTCTGGGCTGCGAGCGCACATTGCTGGCTCATGTCCAGCTTTTCATCCACCAGTACCCCCAAGTCCTTCTCCGCAGGGCTGCTCTCAATTCCTTCATCCCCCAGCCTGTATTGATACTGAGGGTTGCCCCGACCCAGGTGCAGGACCTTGCATTTGTCCTTGTTGAACCTCATGAGGTTCACATGGGCCCACTTCTTGAGCTTGTCCAGGTCCCTCTGAATGGCATCCCATCCCTCAGGCATGTCAACCGCACCACTCAGCTTGGTGTCATTGTTACCCTGGGAGTTATTGAAAAACACTTGAGAGACAATGCCGTCATTGGTCATAGCCAACACGAGTTCATGAGGGGAAAGTCCTGCTTAACTAACTTAATTTCCTTTTATCACAAGGTCACCCATCTAGTTGACCAAGGGAAGCCAGTAGATGTGGGTTATTTGGATTTTAGCAAAGCTTTTGATACTGTCTCGCACAGTATCTTTCTGGACAAAAGATCCAGCGCATAACAAGACAATTCCATAATACGTTGGGTGAACAATTGGCTGACAGGTCAGGCTCAAAGATGGAGTTACATCAGGCTGGCAGCCAGTCACCAGTGGGGTTCCCCAGGGCTCTGTTTTAGTACCAGCACTCTTTAATGTTTTTATAAATGATCTGGATGCAGGAGTCGAATGTGCATTAAGTAAGTTCGTTATCATGCTGGACCAATCTGATAGCCTTCTATGATGGCATGACAGACTGGGTGGATGAGGGGAGAGCGGTGGATGTTGTCTACCTGTCCAATTTTAGGACCAGTGCTCTTTAATGTTTTTATAAATGATCTGGATGCAGGAGTCGAATGTGCGTTAAGTAAGTTTGCTGGTGATACTAAACTAGGAGGAGCTGTGGACTCCCTCGAGGGTAGAGAGGCCTTACGGAGAGATCTGGATAGACTAGAGAGCTGGGCAATCACCAACCGTATGAAATTTAACAAGAGCAAGTGCCGGATTCTCCACCTGGGATGGGGTAATCCTGGTTATACATACAAATTGGGGGACAAGAGGCTGGAGAACAGCCCCGCAGAAAGAGATCTGGGGGTTTGGGTTGATGGCAAGTTGAATATGGCAAGTCAACAGTGTGCCCTGGCAGCCAGAAGGGCCAACTGTGTCCTGGGGTGCATTGAGCATGGCATAGCTAGCTGGTCAAGAGAGGTGATTGTCCCCCTCTACACTGCACTGGTGTGGCCCCACCTTGAGTACTGTGTGCAGTTTTGGGCGCCTCAGTATAAGAAGGACATCAAACTATTAGAGCGTGTGCAGAGGAGGGCGACCAAGATGGTGAAAGGTCTCGAGGGCAAGACATGAGGAGCAGCTGAGGTCACTTGGCTTGTTCAGCTTGGAGAAGAGAAGACTGAGGGGCGACCTCATCGCAGTCTACAGCTTCCTCAAGGGGGGCAGCGGAGGGGGAGGTGCTGATCTCCTCTCTCTGGTGACCAGCAATAGGACACATGGAAATCAAATGAAGCTGCATCAGGGGAAGTTCAGATTGGACATTAGGAAAAGGTTCTTCACTGAGAGGGCGGTCGGTCACTGGAACAGACTCCCCAGGGAAGTGGTCACAGCACCAAGCCTGTCATGAGTTCAAGGAGTGTCTGGACGACGCTCTTAGTCATATGGTTTAGTTTTAGGTAGTCCTGCGAGGAGCAGGGAGTTGGACTCGATGATCCTTATGGGTCCCTTCCAACTCAAGATATTTTATGATTCTATGATTCTCAATAGCTTCGTTAGCAATTTTATTTCAGCTTGGCTATTGACTAATGATTTCTTATGTATTCCTAGAGAAAAAAAAAGTAGTCTGTCTAAATTTAATTCCTGGAATCTCCAATCACTTCAGGGCCAGCACAGAAGTGCAGAAAATCAATGACATACATAGAAACAGAGGTTGCTAGTTTTGTCTCCCAAATGGCCTTCTTACTGGCATGCTCTGGTCTGAGTCAGGCGCTGCATGCCTGTTCCATTTTCCAGCCACCCATTCTCAGTCTTCACTGGATCCATCAGCATCAAGCTGCACCTGAAAAACCTGTTTCCCTTCCCCATTTCTTAGCTTGTCCTTTTCCCTGTTGTTTTATTTTAACTTCACCCTTGTAATTAATTTGAGGTGGAATGCTATTTGAAAACTAGTAGCATGGTATTATTTAATTTGGGGGGTTGATTTTGCAAATGGCTTAAGAGAAGAGCACTGCTATGAGCCCACATTTCCAGGCTAATTCTTCGCCCTTTTAGGGGTCCGTCTACAAAGGCTGAGTTGACTGAAGACTGCTGTGTCATCTAGCTCATTTCTTGCTTTGTGATATTTGGAGATTTTATTCCTCGCTTGCGGATATTGCTGCCCAGTTAGTGCCATAAGGGAGATGTACAGGTGGTATGCAGTTCTTAAGGTCTGGAGATGTGGAGAAGTTGTGTGGTGCTGTGGATGGTATCCGTTCAGAGGAAATGGTAGCACTCTCTCTTCTCATTCAGGTTTTTTGTTTGCTTGTTTCCTCTTTCTTTCACAACTTGCTTGAGTTTGTTTTATATACATCTATTCCCCTTACTGGTGATATTTATTTTTATTTGGGTACCAAAAAAAAAGAAAGAGGGAAATGAGAGAGAGATTAGCAGCAAAAAGAAAGATGAGACTGGGCTAGTTTGGGGCTTTTTAAAATTGTTATAATTTTTTTTCACAAGATTTTGCTGTACATCACTCAGCCTATATACATCATGGAAGTCAAAGCATACAATGCCATTGTTAAAGCAATATATGAGCTTATCTCCACTGAAATCATCATCAAAGCTCACAGCCACTTGAGTAGAAGTAGGATTAAGCCCCATATTTATACTATTCCTGTTCTCAAGCGTACCTTTGAATGGATACAAAAACCCAAGGTAAGTTCTGGATTAGTTTTACTGCTCTATGAGAACCCAAGGTCTGTGAATTCCTGAATTTTAAATAATAGCCCATTATTAACCTACAGGTCTGTGGCATATCTCTGCACAGGGCCAAATTCCCTTGTTCACTAACATAAATACTCCCAGCATCTTTTAAGGAAATTGTTATGTGATTTCCCCAAAAAACTACAGTTCAAAACTTCACAAATAAAAATGTTTGCTAAAGGATTTACCGAAAGATTTTAAGTTATATCTTTTGCTAAGACTGGGATAAAATCCACCCACCTCCTCTCATTATCTTTGATAGACTGATGGATGGGCAGGGGGAGCCTTTGAATGCTCTCTTGTATTTTTAAATTATATGTTTGGCATTTCTAAATCATTTATGTAATTCAATTTTACTGACATGAATTTTCATGAAAAGAAATTTGCAGTTGCCTGATTCACGGAGACGAATTTTTAAATTTGCACATGGAAGTAATCACATCAGAAGCACCTACATGCTCACCTAATCAGAGAGCAAAATCAGCCCAGTGCAACTGGTTAGACCCATCATAGGTACACAGTACAGTATGAATAGCGAATATTCACAAACTAATCACACTCAACCAGGCAGTTCTTTAAAAAGCTCTACCAACATGATCTCAGATAACCATTTACTGAATAACTCAGAGAAAACTATGACCTGCTACTGGATGGTCTGTGACCAGTACAAGAAATTAATTTCAGCTATTTAAGTATCTCTGCTTTTCATGAGCAGGACGTAAGTCTCAAAAAGCACAACATAGGTCTGTCATTACAGAGGGACAACCTGGAGGGAACATTGGGAATGGAGAAGACATTTGGTTTATGCGTTTAGTTTGTTTCTTCTTGACATTTAAAGAAGTCTTGAAACATATATTTTTCATTTTACAAAAAACGTGCTTCTCCTTTTTTGCTTTAGAGATCCAGGTCTTACCTGACACAAAATAAGGTAAGAACCAGGGAAAGAATAAAGTCACAAAATGGGAAGGAGTGAAATTTTAGCAACTTACAAAAAATGGAGGTTGTACATTTTTTTTTAAAAAATGTCTGTTTACTGTTTGCATTTGCTCACATTTAACTGCAATGACATATTACAGCAAGGCAAGGTTTATTTGATTCTACCCTTCTGGTTAACATCCAAGACTCACAATATTACATCTTGCTAGACATAGACTCCAAAACAAGTCATCCAGCAATGGCAGGAAAAAGTTATGAGTCTTCTGATAATTCTAAGGTGAAATCACAGAATCACAGAATGGTAGGGGTTGGAAGGGACCTCTGGAGATCATCTAGTCCAACCCCCCTGCTAGAGCAGGTTTACCTAGAGCAGGTTGCACAGGACTGCGTCCAGGTGGGTTTTGAATATCTCCAGAGAAGGAGACTCCACAACCTCCCTGGGCAGCCTGTTCCAGTGCTCTGTCACCCTCAAAATATAGATTATCCTTATGTTCAGGTGGAACTTCCCGTGTTCCAGTTTGTGCCCATTCCCCCTTGTCCTGTCACTGGGCACCACTGAAAGGAGTCTGGCCCCATCCCCTTGACACCCGCCCGCCCTTGAGATATTTATAAGCATTGAGGAGGTCCCCTCTCAGTCTTCTCTTCCTCAGGCTAAACAGCCCCAGCTCCCTCAGCCTTTCCCCATAGGAGAGATGCTCCAGTCCCCTCATCATCTTCGCAGCCCTCTGCTGGACTCTCTCCAGTAGTTCCTCCTCTTTCTTGAACTGGGGAGCCCAGAACTGGACACAGTACTCCAGATGGGGCCTCACTAGGGCAGAGTAGAGGGGGAGGATAACCTCCCTCGACCTGCTGGCCACACTCTGCTTAATGCACCCCAGGATGCCGTTGGCCTTCCTGGCTGCAAGGGCACATTGCTGGCTCATGGTGAATTTGTCATCCACCAGGACTCCCAGGTCCTTCTCCTCAGAGCTGCTTTCCAGGAGGTCAACCCCTAACCTGTACCGGTGCATGGGGTTGTTCCTCCCCAGGTGCAGGACCCTGCACTTGCCCTTGTTGAACCTTATGAGGTTCCTCTCCGCCCAACGCTCCAGCCTGTCCAGGTCTCGCTGAATGGCAGCACAGCCTTCTGGTGTATCAGCCAGTCCTCCCAGTTTCGTGTCATCAGCAAACTTGCTGAGGGTGCACTCTGTCCCTTCATCCAGGTCATTGATGAATAAATTGCACAAGACTGGCCCCAATACTGACCCCTGGGGGACACCACTAGCTACAGGCCTCCAGCTAGACCCTGTGCCGCTGATCACCACCCTCTGAGCTCTGCCATTCAGCCAGTTCTCAATGCACCTCACCCTCCACTCATCTAGCCCACACTTCCTGAGCTTACCTATGAGGATATTGTGGGAGACACTTGCCTTTATTGAACTTAATTAGGTTCCTCTCTGCCCAACACTCTAGCCTGTCCAAGTCTTGCTGAATGGCAGCACAGCCTTCTGGTGTATCAGCCACTCCTCTCAGTTTTGTATCATCCCTGTAGTTTCCCGGGTCCTCCTTCTTGAAGACTGGAGTGACATTGGCTTTCCTCCAGTCCTCAGGCACTTCTCCATGACCTTTCAAAGATGATGGAGAGTGGCTTGGCAATGACCTCTGCCAGCTCCCTCAGCACACGTGGGTGCATCCCATCAGGATGCATGGATTTGTGGGTGTCCAGTTTGCCTAAATGATCTCTAATCTGATCCTCCTCGACCAAGGGAAGATCTTCCATTCTCCAGACTTTCTTTCTTACCTCCAGGGTCTGGGATTCCTGAGGGCCAGCCTTAGCAGTAAAGACTGAAGCAAAGAAGGCATTCAGTAACTCCGCCTTCTCTGCATCCTTCGTCACCAGGGGACCCACCTCATTCAGCAGAGGGCCCATGTTTTCCCTAGTCTTCCATTTGCTACTGATGTACTTGAAGAAGCCCTTCTTGTTGTCCTTGACATCCCTTTCCAGATTTAATTCCAGGTGGACTTTAGCCTTTCTTGTTGCATCCCTGCATACTCTGATGACATTCCTATATTCCTCCCAAGTGGCCTGCCCCTTTTTCCACATTCCATGGACTTCCTTCTTCCATTTGAGTTTAGCCAGTAGTTCCTTGCTCATCCATGCAGGTCTCCTGCCTCCTTTACTTGATTTATTGCTCGTGGGGATGCACTGTTCTTGAGCTTGAAGGAAATGATGCTTGAATATTGACCAGCTTTCTTGGACCCCCCTACCTTCTAGAACCCTAACCCATGGGATTTCTCCAGGTAGGTCCTTGAAGAGGCCAAAGTTAGCTCTTCTGAAGTCCAGGGTTGTAATCCTACTTAGTGTCCTGCTTCCTCCATGCAGGATCCTGAACTCCACCATCTCATGGTCACTGCAGCCAAGGCTGCCCCCAGCCTTCACATCCCCAACCAGTCCTTCTGGCAGAAATATCTTCTGTATACATGAACAGAAAGGAAAAAGGAGAAATGTGAGAGGACAAACCAAATACAATCACTATAGATTGCTTTGCACATCTCCATTATCTCAGCTGCTGTTTGACACCCAGAATGTTGCAGAAGCCTATAATTAAAATTACTTCTTTAGGAAATCTGCCTCACTTATTCTGCATACATACATATATCAGCTAATTAGATTTCTAAATCACATATATTGTGCCAGAAGTTTTTTAACTCTATGATTTGTGGACACAGGCAGGGAGTTTGAGTTTGTACAAGATGACTCACACCAGGCCAAGACACTAGGTGTCTTAAAATAAAATACAGAAAGGGGAAGGCTCCTAAAATATTAAAAGGACCTATTTTTAAATCTCCCATGCTGCTGCCCTGTGTTTCTTCACGCTCCTGATGTCTCCATTCCTGTGTGAGGATGTTTCTTCCCATTGGGTTTTTATTAAGTCCTAGCATTTTCCTCTGAGAAACACTGAGAAATTTTCTTCATCGCATGGGCCTTGCTGCTGGTTTTGGACATGCTAAATGAAGATTGTCAAATGCCACCACTGTTGAATGCCAGTGTCAGTGTTTTCTTTATCACCCTGAAGGGAAATACTACATTTAATTTCATTTTTTTCTTCCACACATCTCATACCAACCTCAAACACTATTTGAAATGTTATCCACATGGTTTAAACTGATTTTTTTAATTAATCTACCATCTTAAGTCCATCTTCGTAAAGATTTACAGAGGGCATCTTGAAAGCAATGGAAGTGGTACATTTAGATTCCTTTTATGTTGAAGCTCTAATACCTTTTCTTCCCAAAGCAAGTAATCACCAGTTGCACAAATTGTGCTATGCACCATTAGCCCATTGTTTTCAATATAATAGAATCATAGAATCATAGAATAATTTGGGTTGGAAGGGACCTTTTAAAGGTCATCTAGTCCAACCCCCCTGCAATGAGCAGGGACATCTTCAACTAGATCAGGTTGCTCAGAGCCCCGTCCATCCTGACCTTGAATGCTTCCAGGGATGGGGCTCCTACAACCTCTCTGGGCAACCTGTTCCAGTGTTTCACCACCCTCATTGTAAAAAATTTCTTCCTTACATCTAGTCTAAATCTATCCTCTCTTAGTTTAAAACCACTACCCCTTGTTCTATCACAACTGGCCCTGCTAAAAAGTTTTTCCCCATCTTTCCTGTAAGCCCCCTTTAAGTAGTGAAAGGCTGCAATAAGGTCTCCCCGGAGCCTTCTTTTCTCCAGGCTGAACAACCCCAACTCTCTCAGCCTGTCTTCAGAGGAGAGGTGCTCCAGCCCTCTGATCATTTTTGTGGCCCTCCTCTGGACTCGCTCCAGCAGGTCCATGTCCTTCTTGTGTTGGGGGCCTCAGAGCTGGATGCAGTACTCCAGGTGGGGTCTCACCAGAGCAGAGTAGAGGGGCAGAATCACCTCCCTCCACCTGCTGGCCACGCTTCTTTTGATGCGGCCCAGGATACAGTTGGCCTTCTGGGCTGCGAGCGCACATTGCTGGCTCACGTCCAGCTTTTCATCCACCAGGACCCCCAAGTCCTTCTCCGCAGGGCTGCTCTCAATTCCTTCATCCCCCAGCCTGTATTGATACTGAGGGTTGCCCCGACCCAGGTGCAGGACCTTGCATTTGTCCTTGTTGAACCTCATGAGGTTCACATGGGCCCACCTCTAGAGTTTGTCCAGGTCCCTCTGGATGGCATCCCGTCCCTCAGGCGTGTCCACTGCACCACTCAGCTTGGTGTCATTCGCAAACTTGCTGAGGGTGCACTCGATCCCGCTATGTCATTGATGATACTGAATACTGTTGATTCCTGTTCTGATATCACCAATCTTTCATCATATATGTTCACCAGTAGGCCTAGGAGGATATATTGACCAAGTGAGGGCTTCTTCACATGACAGGCTGCAGAACGGAGTCATAAAAACCAACAAGTTAAGGGTCTTAGAGGTAGTATCAGCTTGTTACCTTTTATCTCTCCAGGAGGGAGTACCAAAAGTAAGAACCTGTCACGCTTTCTCCCTAGTCTTAGAAAAGTGTGTTGTTTGATGAGGCCTTTATTGCACCTTTTCCTAAGTGAGAAGCTGAATAAAGAGACAACAATGCTCCTAATGATGCTTTTACAAGTGCCTTCAAGTTGTAAGTCTTTTGATTCATCCTCTCGCTTCTCCTGTGCCAAGCATACGAGTTTCAGTGACAGCTTAAGCTCAACCAGTGGCACATTTTCCTCATGCCAGTGAGATCAGCAAAGCATGGAGGGAGACAATCTTACTCTAGGAGAAGGCAGTGGTTAGTTATCCTGTGGTTAGTGCAGATTACTAGCAGTCAGTAGACCTGGACTCCCCACCTACAGCTTGTCCCTGCTTTCCTTTTGGATGTTATCCATGATAAAGAAGCAGCTAATGAAGCACCCACTTTAGGACTCACACTGGGACCACCTGCGGATGGAAAGCACTACCTAAGAACAGGGTATTATTTAAAAGAAAAAAATAAAAATGCAAACATGAAAAGTACAGAAAATGGTATTCTATGTTTTTCCTCTACAATGAAGTTCTCTGGAAACAAGCCAGCCTTTAGCTACCCATGGTATTCTGTGGTATTAAAAGGTTGAAATACTTCATTTGCAATTACAAAATACACTTTTCCACAGCATGGCAGTGCCGTGTCCTCATTAAATGAACTGCAAACAGCAAATGACACTAGAAGATGTGTAACTTTGGCCTATTAAATACAACTGCAGAGCAGCCTATTTTATTCTAGAAAAATAAATCAATCTTAGCAGTAACTTTAGTAAGCTAAGCTCTACTCTGTAAAAATGCATAAAAATGTATGTAAAAATGAATCTGAGTACATAAAATCTTTCTGTTGCATTTAGCCTAAGACCACATTTTTAGACACAAGGAAATAAATTGTGATGCTACAGTAGCTGTGTGTCCTCATTATATTTAAAAAAAAAAGTTATTTGGACCACTTGTGTTCCACTAGAGTGCTGTGTGTAAGAAAGTGTTCATGCTGATACAAACAAATAGTCCAACATTGCCTTTCATGAAATTACAGTAGCTGATTTCATCACTTGTTACACATGGCAGAGCGAGATAATTAATTAACAGAGAATTCCCTATGAAAACATAATTCTAAACCATTTTGGCTTCACCTTTCAGCAGATGGACTGCAAGAGATACTACAGGAAAATGAATCAAGCCAACTGAGTGATGGGGCACTTTTTTTTCCCCTACTGCAGATATTTTTGTCATCATGCTAATAAATCTGAATAAAATCCAGCACTAATATGTTCAAAATAGTAGTCTAATAAAGTTCAGATGCAGTGTCCACAGTTAAGCCTGATTTTTCAAAACTGCTGAGCATCAAGCAGTTTCCATTAATTTCCTTCCAGGGAAGGAGCCACATGGAGCGCAAATGTGGTAGAGCTGCCACTACTTAGGCATCTGGAGAAGTAGCCGAGTGAGAGAGTTCATTTAGGCCAATTGATCATATATCCAAACATTTGCAGCCAAAAACTTTAGTGAGGAAAATAATCCTTTGTTCCTGCACCACCTTTTATTTTCTATATTCAATACATAAAGACAATGTATTGACCAGGCATGACACTGGAAATCAAGAGAGGTGCACTCTAATCCCCTGGTGCATGGCTTGGGACAGCCAGCCCAGGTATTGCTTGCCTTGCTCTACCTTCCTATGTGTCCTGGTCTCAGCCAGGACGGAGCTAGTTGTGTCTTCAGCAGCTACTGTGTTTTGCATTTAGTGTGAGAAGAATGGTGATAGTGCACTGATGTTGCTGGTTGCTGCTAAAGGACCAAGGACATTTTGCAGTTTCCCAGGTTTTGCTAATGTGCAGGGGCAAAAACTTGGGAGGGGTAGAGCCAGAATAGTTGATCCAAACTGGCCAAAGAGAGTATTCCATACCATAGACGTCACGTCCGGTACGCCCGGTATAAGTGAGGGTCGGCTGGTGGGCCACTTCCCCTTAGAGCCTTAATCCTTAAGCTTCCCTTAAGGTTGTTTTTTGTTTCCCTGTTTTGGTTTGGTTTTTTTTTTTTTTTTTTTTCATTCGTTCGGGCCTTTTCGTTCGTTCGTTCGGCTGTTTGTTCCCTCGCCTGCTCTCTCTGGAACTTGCTGTTCTGGGATAGCTGGGCGGGGGATACCCCTGCTCCCTGAGTGCTGCTCGGGATGGGCTGTATCGGTTGTCGGGTGGTGAGAAATTGTGTATCGTTTGTTTCATATATTTTATTATCCATATATATATCATTATTACTATTATCATTATTAATATATTTTTATATTTTTCCTTTGCTGTCCTGGTGAGCTGTTTTTATCTCAACCCGCGAGTTTTCCTTTCTCTCCAATTCTCCTCCCCATCCCAGCGGGGAGTGGGGGAGCGAGTGAGCGGCTGCGTGGTATCGGGTTACAATTTGGGGTTATACCACGACAGTCCTTTTTGGCGCCCAACGTGGGGCTCGAGAGGGGTCCGGCTAGCTCAGCTGAGAGAGCATCAGATTGAGGGTCCAGGGTTTAAAGCCCCTGATCAGGCTCAAAGGGTTGAGATAACAACAGGTTTGACCAGAGTGTGTTAAAACTATTTGTTATAAGCATCCATTGTATTACTTTAATTGTCGCTGGTCACAATGTTGTTTTATTTCTTTAGAGAGTTGTTCTCAGATTTGTACCATGCAGCACCTAACTTACTGTTTATGCTGTTTATCAGTATTTATGTGTGGTTTGTTACCTCTGGGCGTTGGATTAAGGTTATTGTTTCGGTGTGTACTTTAGCACTGGCTTATGGTGTGATACAATCATTGGTGTTTAGACCAGTTTACTACCTGTATTCATATACAATGCGGGGGGGGGGGGGGCGGCGATGTGCAGAACGAAGCGGCACCAACGATTACAGCTTTGTACTTCGGGAGCAATCTGGTGGGGACTATCAGTAATTACTCCTTTATTTTTGCCTTCCCGGGGGTCCAACAGGGGGAAACTTCCTCCTTTGCTTTCTCTTTCCCCTCCTGGGTAAAAATGCCTGCCTTTGATTTCTCGTTGCCCTCCTGGTTAGTTACGGGAGTTTCTGAAAACTTGGAATACCTTTGGGATGTTCGGACCGGATTGTTACTCCTATCAGTAGGAATACAGTTGTGTCAAATCTTGCTTAATCTTAGAAATCGGTGCAGGCGTAGGCGCAGGGCCACCCCAGTTCCCTGCTACAGCCCCCGCGGCCGCGCCGTCCCCCGCCACGGGCGCCGCGGCCGTCCCACCCTCCGCTATGTGTACCGGGGCTGCTCCGCTCCTCCCCACACGGGTACCGCGGCTGCCCCGGCCCCGACCCCCGCCGCAGGCACCGCGGCCGCCCCAGGTCCCGCCAGGGCCCCCGCGCCCGTCCCAGCCCCCGCTGCGGCCCCCGCGGCCGCGCCAGCCCCCGCCATGGGCGCTGCAGCTACTGCACCCCCTGCCGTGGGTAACGCGGCCGCTCCACCCCCTGCTCCGGCCGCTGCGGCTGTGCCGGCCCCCGCCATGGCCGCTCCACTCCCCGCCGCGGCTACCGGGTAGGTATTCAGGGAGGTATTCAGCTTCTGAGAGAATTAGCTGTGCGGGAATTAATTTATCATGACCTGGATGACCCGCAGACACCCGTAGATCCAGATGAGGTCCAATGTACCCGACCCATGTGGCGGAAGTTTGTACATAGTGCACCATCATCGTATGCCAACTCATTGGCAACAATGGGTTGGAAAGACGAAGAGGCACCACCGGTGCGTGCAGTGGCTAACCAACTCCGACAGTATGAAGACAATCTCTCTTCCTCCTTACAGGCCTGTGTCTCGGCTGTGGAAAAACTGGCCAAAAGATCCGAGAACCTGTTTGAAAGAATGTGCTGGGAGTTTCGGGAACTCAAAGAGGAAAGGTCCTACTTCCCACCTGTACGGACCAGTATCTCAGCTATTAGAAGAAAATCTTGCCCTGCTCAAGAGAGACGGTACACACGGCGAGGTACCCTGTGGTTTTACCTATGTTACCATGGAAAGGACATGAGGAAGTGGGATGGAAAACCCACCTCGACCCTAGAGGCAAGGGTACGTGAGTTGAAAGGGAAAACAGCCACAAATAAGGGTTCTTCCAGGAAAAGTGCTGCTCCAGTCTCCAGTGGGCAGTTCCCCAGATGGGGTAGAAGGGCTTCTGATTTGTACTTACAGGCGTGAGATTCGACCCCATGCGTCCCACATGAACCCATTGGTTGATAGCGGGTATTATAATCAGAATTAGAGGGGCCCTGCCTCCAGCCAGGTGGAGGAGAGGGACAACCGAGTTTACTGGACTGTGTGGATTCGATGGCCTGGCACATCAGCCCCCCCAGAAGTACAAGGCCCTAGTGGACACTGGTGCCATTGAACTATAGAGGGGCCGAACGCATTTCTGTTTCTGGAGTAACAGGGGGGTCCCAAGAGTTAACTTCATTGGAGGCCGAAGTGAGCCTAACTGGGAACAAGTGGCAAAAGCACCCCATTGTGACTGGCCCAGATGCTCCATGCATCCTTGGCATAGACTACCTCAGGAGAGGGTATTTCAAGGACCCAAAAGGGTACCGGTGGGCTTTTGGTATAGCTGCTGTGGAGACAGAGGACATTAAGCAGCTGTCCACCTTGCCCGGTCTTTCAGATGATCCTTCCGTTGTGGGGTTGCTGAGGGTCAAAGAGCAACAGGTACCAATCACTACCACGACGGTGCACCGGCAGCAATACCGCACCAACCAAGACTCCCTGACCACCATCCATAAACTGATTCGTCGACTGGAAAGCCAGGGAGTGATGAGCAAGACTCACTCACACTTTAATAGTCCTATATGGCCAGTGAGGAAATCTAATGAAGAATGGAGATTAACAGTGGACTATCGTGGCCTGAATGAAGTCACGCCACCACTGAGTGCTGCTGTGCCAGACATGCTAGAACTTCAGTATGAACTGGAGTCCAAGGCAGCCAAGTCGTATGCCACCATTGATGTTGCTAATGCATTCTTCTCCATCCCTTTGGCAGCAGAGTGCAGGCCACAGTTTGCTTTCACCTGGAGGGGCATCCAGTACACCTGGAATCGACTGCCCCAGGGGTGGAAACACAGCCCTACCATTTGCCATGGACTGATCCAGACTGCCCTGGAAAAGGGTGGAGCTCCAGAACACCTGCAATACATTGATGACATCATTGTGTGGGGCAACACAGCAGAAGAGGTTTTTGAGAAAGGGGAGAAAATAATCCAAATTCTTCTGAGAGCTGGCTTTGCCATAAAACGAGGTAAGGTCAAAGGACCTGCACAAGAGATCCAGTTCCTAGGAATAAAATGGCAAGATGGATGTTGTCAGATCCCAATGGATGTGATCAACAAAATAGCAGCTATGTCTCCACCAGCTAACAAAAAGAAAACCCAAGCTTTCTTAGGCATTGTGGGTTTCTGGAGAATGCATATTCCAAATTACAGTTTCATTGTAAGACCTCTCTATCGAGTGACCCAGAAGAAGAACAATTTCACATGGGGCCCTGAGCAATGACAAGCCTTTGAACAAATTAAACAGGAGATAGTTCATGCAGTAGCCCTTGGGCCAGTCTGGGCAGGGCAAGATGTTAAAAATGTGCTCTACACCGCAGCTGGGGAGAATGGCCCTACCTGGAGCCTCTGGCAGAAAGCACCAGGGGAGACTCGAGGTCGACCCCTGGGGTTTTGGAGCCGGGGATATAGAGGATCTGAGGCCCGCTACACTCCAACTGAAAAAGATATATTGGCACCTGTAAGAGACTGAGGGGCTGGAAGAGTTAATGTCTCAAACACTCAGCAAAGAAGGACCTTAAAGAAACTGAGAAGTTGAAAGAGTTATTGTCTCCAACACTGGACAAAGGAGGACCTGGTGTGAAGAATGTTATCATACTAACGAGATAAGGTGCAGCTGGAAGGGAGGATCTTGTGGAGGCAGGATATCACTCTTCTGGGCCTTATCTTGAGTAATTGCTTAAGAAACAGGCAAGCCTGAGACAGCATCGCCCCTGCATCTCTGATAGGGGGGGAGGGGGGCAGCACCGAAATCCCTAGCCTCAAACCCCCCAACCCCTCAAACCCCCCAACTCATTTTGAGAAGGTTTGAGAACAACAGACTACGCATGTGAAGTAATTAGCATATGCAGTGGGACTAGTCAATAAATAGCGCAAATCAGAGGGACTGGGTGCACGCGCCCACCATCCGACGGAACCGGACCAGAGACATCGTTGGAACCCAGGGTGGTGATCTTTCCTTTACCTCTATCTTTCCTCTGTCTCTATCTTTTAATTTAGCCCAAGGGTATACATGATATACTCCTTTAGACATAAACTGTTGACCAAGTCTGAGACAAGGACTGGACTCAGCCGCACCTAGACTCCTCTCTGAGAAGGAGTTTAGAAAGCAAGGGGGTCCTTTCTGAACCTCATGACTCAACGGGAGGGCCTCCCTGACCACTGACCAGAGACCCCCATTAGCTGGACCAACGCTGGACCCTGGACTGATGATTGATTTCTCTCTCTCTCTCTCTCTCCTTCTCTCTTCCTTTTTGCTGAAAAGCGGGATTAGCAATTAGTGAACTTACTGTTATTCAATGATAACTTGTATGCCCAGATATTGAATGACAACTTGTACGCCCAGTTACTGAATGAATAAATTGGCACAGTAACCCGAGTCACTCGTCCCTCTTCTCTGTCACTATCTGTTTATGACCCATAGCTGGGGTGCAGCATCGCTGCGGGCAGAAAGTTGGGCCGTGACATTAAATTGGCGTAGTCGGCAGGATCTAGTCTTGTGTTGGAAGGTTCGCAGGGGATACCAACTCTCTACCCGGTAAGCACGGGCAGGGAGAGTTGGGAAGTGACCTCTCAGCTATAAGCCGGGAGAGGTTCAAGCAGTGGCAAGCCATGGCTGCCCAGGAAATGCCGGTGCTTGACTGCTCCCCCATTGTTGAGAAGTTAAAGGAGTACAAGGCGTGCCCTTCCCCACCGGGGATGATCTGGGCTTATAATAATTGGCAAAATCCAAATGCAATAACAGAAAGAATCACTATGATGGCTAAAGAGAAAAAGCTGCGACCAGGAAAAGGAAAAGCTGTAGTATATGCAATATTGGGAGCAGCACTAGTAGCAGCTCAGGAGAGTAGGAAAGTTGGTGATGAAAAGGTTAAATCCTTGCAAGAACAAATAAACACCCTGCAGAGTCAACTGACCGCTGAACGTAACACCACTCAGCGGCTCCACATAGCTCTGTCGGATGCGTTGGACCGAGAAAAAATTTTACAGTCCGAATTAGAGGAAAAGAAGCAAGGGTCAGACTCTGACTTTGTTCCAGATAGTGAACCAGGATTCACAAGTGTGGCACAGTTAGCCGAGAAACAGAGCCAAAAGTCTGAGTACCCATTTGAGGAACTAGAAATTAGCCGAAGAGCTTTTTACCCCAAGAATGAGGAAGTGGCAATGAGGCCTCTGATTAAAACTGAAGCTACTGAAAATGGCCAAGCAGGGGCAGCCCCGCAAGTCACCACCCGAATGGTACCGTATTCAACAGCCGAATTATCAAAGATTCAGGAGAAATATAGTAGGCTAGCTCAGGAGACGGAGACAGAATATGTATGGAGAGTTTCATTAACGGGCGGAGATCGAATCTTACTCTCGGAGGATGAAGCACAAGGGTATTGGGGGCCCGGTGTATTTTTAACTACGGATGATCAAAGAGAGCCATGGTCACTAACCCAGCGAGCCGCATATTGGGCAGGAGGCTTAGACCCCTTAGAAAGAGGAGACCCGGTGGCTATTGAGACCCCCAATATAAATCAACTGAAAGTTTACAGAAAGCTGCCTGCCTCCAGTTGATGCACGACAGGTGCCTAGTTCCCAAACAACCTTCCCCGATGTTGCTGAATGCAAACCTTGATAGAATGACTCCCCTGATTCGGGGTCTGCCTGATTCCTTGAAACTGTATGCAATACAATTACAAGACCGTTTGCGGGATACATTAGCCCCACGCAGTGGGAGACAGGCCCGGGGAGGAAATTCCATGACTTGGGGGGAGGTAGCCCAGGAACTGGTAAATTACGGTAGGAGAATGGGTCTCATGGGAGGGGTTACGAAATCAAGAACTGCCATACGGAGAGTAGAACAGTGGGACAATCGCCGTGTGTCGTCGTCCGTCCCCGTCCCCCCCGCCCCGAGTCACAGGGTTGAGAAGGAATTTATTGTGGGCTGAGGGAATTGAGAAGGGAATTCCCCGAGGTTTAATGGATGGAATGCCTACCGCATCTTTGGAAAAGCTTATTGGGACGTGGAAAGATAAGAGGAAGACACCCCCAAAGGGTGAGCCATCCGCTCTGGAGAACATGTGGGCAGAGACCCCTGAGGCACGTACCACCCCTGCAGGAGATTTGATTGACCTGGGGCTGGGAAACGAGAGGTGCCGTCCCCAGTAGGTGAGCTGGAGGACGGCCAGTGGATTCACTTACGGAGGCTCACAGAAACTGCTGAAGGGGATTTGCTTATCACCTTCCCTCTTGGCCCCCTTAAAATCCCAGTTACTTTCTTAGTTGACACGGGTGCTCAAATGTCAGCACTCCAAATAGATATTGCTAATCGCAGTGGAATAGTTGCCGATAAAAAACAAATTTGGGTCACAGACGTGTTCGGAAATTCTCGTCCCCAACTGACAGCTCGGGTTAAATGCTGGCTGCCTGGAGATGAAACTGCAGTAGAGACTCTAATGATCCTAGGGACTTTACCAACAAATATTATGGGGCTTGATCTGCTTAAAGGGCGTGCTTGGGTGGACTCGGGAGGAAAAGAGTGGGTGTTTGGCCTCCCGGCTGCCTCAGTACGACTGCTCCAACCTGCACCAGAATTGCCCCCTTCAAAAACTGTAAATGTCAAACCCTACCCTCTTCCCTTAGGGGCCCGAGAGGGAATAACTCCTGTGATAACTGAGCTGCGGGAACAAGGGATAATCATCCCAACTCACTCACCTTATAACTCCCCAGTGTGGCCAGTCCGTAAACCCAATGGTAAATGGCGACTGACCATTGACTATCGACGTCTAAATGCCAACACAGGCCCCTTGACAGCTGCAGTGCCTAACATAGCCGAGCTGATTGCAGCCATACAGGAGCAAGCCCACCAAATTTTAGCAACCATTGATGTGAAAAATATGTTTTTTATGGTTCCTATACAGGAAACAGACAGAGATCGCTTTGCCTTTACATGGGAGGGCGTGCAATTCACTTTTACACGTCTCCCCCAGGGATACTGCCACTCACCAACCCTTGCTCACTATGCGTTGGCGCAAGAACTTACCCGAATTTCCCCAGCCGAGGGGGTAAAAATATATCAATACATCGATGATATATTGATCGGCGGCCCTGATGCCACCACAGTAGGACAGACCCAAACTGAAATAATTGATCATTTGGAAAATTTAGGGCTCCAAATCCCAGCAGAAAAGGTACAGCTTCCCTCTTCTGAGGTAAAATTCCTAGGCATTTGGTGGAGGGGAGGAACAGTATGTATTCCCCCCGAAACCTTAACTGCCCTTGAACAAGTAAAAATGCCTGAAAATAAGAAGGAGCTACAACATGCCCTAGGCCTGCTGGTATTCTGGAGAAAACACATCCCAGACTTTTCCATAATAGCCCGCCCCTTGTATGATTTGACACGCAAAAGAGCCACCTGGGATTGGACCCCCATTCATGAAGAGGCCTTAAAGTTGTTAATTTTTGAGGCTGGGGTATATCAGGCCTTAGGGCCAATACACCCGACAGACCCACTCCATATCGGATGGGGTTTTGCTATTCATGGACTATCTATACATATGTGGCAACGCGGGCCTGAAGGTCCGACTCGTCCCATAGGATTTTACTCACGCAGTTTTAAAGATGCAGAGAAACGTTACTCAATTTGGGAGAAGGGCCTTTTTGTGGTTAGCCTAGCTTTACAGGAAGCTGAGAAAATCATACGGCAACAACCAATTATTTTAAGGGGGCCATTTAAGGTTCTGAAACCAATATTAGCTGGAACCCCCCCCCCGTGGGGGTGGCACAGAGAGAGACAGTGAGGAAGTGGTATGCTCAGTTAGATCACTACTGCCACACACGCCCGGTAGAGGAAGGAACACCCAAGCTGCTCCAGATACAGGCTCCACCCTCTGATCACCCAGACCAGGAGCCTCCTCCCTCCTATATAAAACCTGCTCCCCCATTTGAATCCCACCTAAAGAACGTATGGTTCACTGATGCATCCTCAAAAAGAGAGGGGAAGGAATGGAGATACCGGGCAGTAGCCTTACATGTTGATTCAGGGGATCAAATAGTGACTGAAGGTGAAGGGAGTGCTCAGGTAGGGGAATTGATCGCAGTTTGGAGTGTGATAAAAAGAGAGGCTGAGAACAAAGAACCGGTATTCATTTATACAGATTCGTATGCAGTATTTAAAGGATGTACTGAATGGCTCCCCTTCTGGGAACAAAATCAGTGGGAAGTTAACCGGGTACCTGTGTGGCAGAGAGAAAAATGGGAACAAATTTTAGAAATCGCTAAACGGGACGTTTTGGGTGGGGTGGGTAGCTGCACACCAACAGGGAGAACACTCAGCCCACATTTGGAATAATCGAGTAGATTCGCTAACCCGTTTAGCAGCAATGGTTGCAGAAGCTGAAGAAGAAAAGTGGGAACACCTGCTAGAATGGTTACACGTAAGACGTGGTCATTCAGGAGTTAAAGACCTTTTCAGGGAAGCCGGTAGTAGGGGCTGGCCTAGAACTGTCGTGGTTTAACCCCAAATTGTAACCCAATATCATGCAGCCGCTCACTCACTCCCACTCCCTGGTGGGGTGGGGAGGAGAATTAGAGAGAAAGGAAAACTCGCAGGTTGAGATAAAAACAGTTCACCAGGACAGCAAAGGAAAAATATGAAAATATATTAATAATGATAATAATGATAATATATACAAGGATAATAGAATATATAAAACAAACGATGCACAATTTCTCACCACCCGACGACCGATACAGCCCGTCCCGAGCAGCAGGCAGGGAGTAGGGGTATCCCCCCGCCCAGCTATCCCAGAACAGCAAGTTCCAGGGAAAGCAGGCGAGGGAACAAACAGACAAACAAACGAAAAACAAAAAGGAAAAAATAGGGAAACAAAAAGCAACCCGAAGGGAAGCTTAAGGATTAGGGCAAGTTAAGGGTCTCAAAAGCCTCAAAAGCCTAAAAGCCTAGTGGCCCACCGACCGACCCTCGCTTATACCAGGCATGACGTCTATGGTATGGAATACTCTCTTTGGCCAGTTTGGATCAACTATCCTGTCTCTACCCCTCCCAAGTTTTGCATCTGCATGTTAGCAGAACCTGGAAAACAGCAAAATGTCCTTGGTCGTTCAGCAGCAACCAGCAACCTCAGTGTGCTATCACCGTTCTTCTCACACTAAAGCCAAAACACAGAAGCTGCTGAAAACAAAACTAGCTCCGTCCTGGCCTAAACCAGGACAGTAACTCGAGAGCTGTGTAACACAATCATCTCTGCTTGTGGTCAGTGCCGTACCCGATTAGAAAGGCATCCCTTGCAGGAATCCCCTCTCCACTTACGGGATGGGAAAGGCCTGTGGGAAACTTGGCAAGCTGATTACATAGGGCCTTTTAAGAAGTCAGATGGGAAGCAGTATGTTCTTGTTGGGGTGGAAGTAGTGTCAGGACTTACACAGGCTGCTGCTGTTGCAAGGGCAACTGGGGACAACACAGTGAAAGGGTTGAAGTTATGGTTTAGTTATTTACCTAAACCCCAATCAATCCAATCAGACAACGGTAGCCACTTTACTGCCGGGGTGGTTCAGGAATGGGCCAAAGGTGAGGGAATACAGTGGATATTTCACACCCCCTACTACCCTCAAGCTAACGGGATAGTGGAAAGGACGAATGGATTGCTGAAGCGTGTCCTCCGTCCCCAAAATTCCGGATGGAATACACAACTCCCCGATGCCATAACCAAAGTGAATAGCCGCTGGGGAGTGAATGGCTGCCCCCGACTTACGGCATTTTGTCCAACACCCCCGTCTATTCTACCTGGGAAGGGAAAGGACACAGATCCAGCTAATCCACTCCATTATCCTGGACAACCCGTTTTGGTAGATTTGCCCACTGTGGGACAGATACCCCTGACCCTCAAGACTCCCATCAATGCCCATGCATGGGTAGCTATAGATGCCCATGGAAAGGACCATCGAATCCATACTCAGTGGATTATTCCATCCTTTCAATCATTCTCTGTTTTGTATATATGTATATATTACAGGTTGTGGACCAGCCGTCGTGGGACCCATGTTCACAATCGCAGAGTGGATTGTTACTTATGTTGTTTGTTAGAAATACTTTTGTATTATACTAAGGGAAAGATGGATTGGAAAACATACTTCCTCTCCATCACTGTTGGGGTAATGGGATCATGGGGTGAGTCCCCAAATCTGGCTTGGGATCTAATTCAGGGACTTGTACGCATATGGAATCAGACTGGCCAAGGAATCTGTGTAGCCATACCCCCCTCCACCGAGGAGGGATTAAGATTTTTCATCGCACCCTTTAACATCACCTTTAACCTGGGTGAGAATCAAACTTCCCGGCAGGACTATGTCTTGTTCCCCAATACTTGGACGATAAATAGTGCCAGCTATATCAAATGGAATGCCAACCATTTATTGACGGAAGGCTATCAAGAAATTATCTTCCGACCCGCTAATGTGAGTTTGGACCTCAACGATACTTACTTTGCATATTACAACTCCACTGACAGGGACTTCTGGGGGAGGTCGACCTGTAACGCGTCCCACCCTGAAATGAACTTTACTTTTGATGGCCATTCCAGTATTGGCACTTTCCGAAATATTCGATGGGCAAACGTGACCGTCCTACCGGGAACTTACTCCATACCCCAAACCGGTCCCTATTCGGTACCCTGTTCTTATTTTCCCTTTGACCCCTATTTTCACCCTTTAAAACAGCCAGACTATTATGAAGCTGACTATTCTTTTGATGTAACCCTACCCTGGTGTATCCACCTTCCGAATAGCGCAGGAACAGAGGAAATGAATTCCCCCTCAGTGGGTGTGGTCTAGGAATAAACCTGTCCTAGAACCCCTGAAGTATGTTACTCCACCACAACATGCCTCCTCCACACTGCTTAATTGTAACAGGATTCTTAACTGTATAACGGCTCCAGGGGATCCCCCTATCACCAGGCTTGTGGAGGGGATAAGAATACTTATAAGGGATATGTGCACTTGTTGGGGATACCCATCTAAAGGATTTCAAAATCCACCCCCCGCCGTGGGTAACGCGGCCGCTCCACCCCCTGCTATGGGCATCGTGGCCGCTCCAGCCCCTGTCCCGGCTGCTCCACCCCGCGGCGAGGCTGTGCCACCCCCCCGCCAAGGGTATCGCCGTTGCCCCACCCCTTGTTACGGGCACCGCGGCCGTCCCACTCCTTGTTGCAGGCACCACGGCTGCTCCACCCCCCGCCGCATCTACCGCGGCTGCTGCACCCTCTGCTACGGGCATCGCGGCAGTCCCAGCCCCCGCCGCGGGTATCGCGGTTGCCCCAATCCCTGCTACGGGCACCGCAGCTATTCAAGCCCCAGCTATGAGCACCGTGGCTGCTGTGACAGGCACTGCAGATCCACCCGTGCCCTTATCAGTTGCCCCTATACAAAAGAAGAAAAGCACAAAGAAATCAGTTTGCCTCACGAAGATGATGATGAACCAGGGACATCACAAGAACAGGGAGAGGCAGACTCAGAGATAATCACCCGACCCCTATCCCTGACTGAGCTGCGAGATATCTGAAAAGATTACAGCCGTAATCAAGGTGAGCAGCTTGTCACTTGGCTGCTCCGATGCTGGGACAATGGGGCCAATAGCCTGGAACTAGAGGGCAGGGAAGCCAGGCAGCTGGGATCCTTGTCTAAGGAAGCAGCCATTGACAGGGCGATTGGAAGAGAGCCAGAAGCCCACAGTCTCTGGAGGAGACTCCTGTCAGGTGTGAAGGACAGGTATTTCTTTAAGGAAGATATTATATGCCACCCAAAGAAGTGGATCAATATGGAGGGAGGTATTCAGTTTCAGAGGGAATTAGCTGTGTGGGAATTGATTTATCATGACCTGGATGACCCGCAGACACATGGAGTAAGTCGGTCGCACTGATCACACAACAAGCTCGAATAGGAAACCCCAGTCGCCCAGGAATCTTGGAAGTGATCACAGACTGGCCAGAAGGCAAAGATTTCGGAACGCCACCAGAGGAGGAGGTGACATGTGCTGAAGAGGCCCCACCGTATAATAAACTGCCAGAAGATGAGAAGCGATATGCCCTGTTCACTGATGGGTCCTGTCGTATTGTAGGAAAACATCGAAGATGGAAAGCTGCCGTGTGGAGTCCTACACCAAGAGTTGTGGAAGCCACTGAAGGACAAGGTGAATCAAGTCAGTTTGCAGAAGTGAAAGCCATCCAGCTGGCTTTAGATATTGCTGAGCGAGAAAAGTAGCCAAAGCTCTACCTCTATACCGAGTCCTGGATGGTGGCGAATGCTCTGTGGGGGTGGTTACAGCAATGGAAGCAGAGCAACTGGCAGCGCAGAGGCAAACCCATCTGGGCTGCCAAATTGTGGCAAGATATTGCTGCCCGGCAAGAGAAGCTTGTTGTAAAAGTACGTCATGTAGATGCTCATGTACCCAATAGTCAAGCCACTGAGGAACATCAAAACAACCAGCAGGTGGATCAGGCTGCTAGGATTGAAGTGGCTCAAGTGGATTTGGACTGGCAACGTAAGGGTGAACTATTCCTAGCTTGGTGGGCCCATGACACCTCAGGCCATCAGGGAAGAGATGCAACATATAGATGGGCTCGTGATCAAGGGGTGGACTTGACCATGGACACTATCGCACAGGTTATCCATGAGTGTGAAACATGTGCTGCGATCAAGCAAGCCAAGCGATTAAAGCCTCTTTGGTATGGAGGACGATGGCTGAAATATAAATATGGGGAGGCCTGGCAGTTATTGATTATATCACACTCCCACAGACCCACCAAGGCAAGCGCCATGTGCTTACAATGGTGGAAGCAACCACCGGATGGCTGGAAACATATCCCATGCCCCATGCCACTGCCCGGAACACCATCCTGGGCCTTGAGAAGCAAGGCTTATGGCGACATGGCACCCGAGAAAGAATTGAGTCAGACAATGGGACTCATTTCCGAAACAACCTCATAGACACCTGGGCCAAAGAGCATGGCATTGAGTGGGTGTATCACATCCCCTATCATGCACCAGCCTCCAGGAAAATCGAACGGTACAATGGACTACTGAAAACTACACAGAAAGCAATGGGTGGTGGAACCTTCAAATACTGGGATAAACATTTAGCAAAAGCCACCTGGTTAGTCAACACTAGGGGATCCACCAACCGAGCTGGCCCTGCCCAATCAAAACCTTTATGTACCGTAGAAGGAGATAAAGTTCCTGTGGTGCATGTAAAAAACATGCTGGAAAGAGAGTCTGGGATATTCCTGCCTCGGGCAAAGGCAAACCCATCTGTGGGATTGCTTTCACTCAAGGACCTAGGTGCACTTGGTGGGTGATGCGGGAGGATGGAGAAGTCCGATGTGTACCTCAAGGAGATCTGATTTTAGGTGAAAATAGCCAATAGTCTGAACTGTATGATGTTAATTGTTCTATATATTGTATATAATCATGTATATAATCATTTCTATATTTGTGTTCTATGTCAAAGTTATTACAGTAAGAATCACACGACTCAATGAAGAGCGAACTCTGATGAAACCGAGCAAAGTGCAGCAGTGATGGACTGACTTCAACAACTGGCGCACAGTTGAGATCGACATCTTTGACCTGCCAGCTGCGGACAAGCTACACCAGCCATGCCAGATACACCAACTGTAAGTTCCAGATGCAGCATGCAACAATCCGACACCGCACACCATCTCTCCTGCCCTGAAAGACTGTTAAGACAGATGGAACCCAGGATCATGGACTAAATGAACTCAACAGACATTTTGGAGGGATGGTCCATAGACTAAGGGAATGATATCTGTGTGTATATATTAAAGACATAAAGTGGCAGTGATTAACTGGAAAGTGAGAGACCTGAGCATGACGTAAATGGTATGGAATAAGGGGTGGATATTGTCCTGGTTTAGGCTGGGATGGAGCTAGTTTTGTCTTCAGCAGCTCCTGTGTTTTGGATTTAGTGTGAGAAGAATGGTGATAGCACACTGATGTTGCTGGTTGCTGCTGAACCACCAAGGACATTTTGCAGTTTCCCAGGTTTTGCTAATGTGCAGGTGCAGAAACTTGGGAGGGGTAGAGCCAGAATAGTTGATCCAAACTGGCCAAAGAGAGTATTCCATACCATAGGCGTCATGCCCGGTACAAGTGAGGGTCGGCCAGTGGGCCACTTCCCCTTAGAGCCTTAATCCTTAAGCTTCCCTTTGGGTTGCTTTTTGTTTCCCTGTTTTTCCTTTTTTTTTTTTTCCTTTCGTTTGTTCAGGCCTTTTCGTTCGTTCAGGCCTTTTCGTTCGTTCATTCAGCTGTTTGTTCCCTCGCCTGCTCTCTCTGGAACTTGCTGTTCTGGGATAGCTGGGGGGGAATACCTCTGCTCCCTGCTTGCTGCTCGGGACAGGCTGTATCAGTCGTTGGGTGGTGAGAAATTGTGCATTGTTTGTTTTATATATTCTATTATCCTCATATATATTATTATTATCATTATTAATATATTTTTATATTTTTCCTTTGCTGTCCTGGTGAACTGTTTTTTATCTCAACTCGTGAGTTTTCCTTTCTCTCCAATTCTCCTCCCCATCCCACCGGGGAGTGGGGGAGTGAGCAAGTGGCTGCATGGTATTTCGTTTACCATCTGGGGTTAAGCCACGACACTGTGGAAGCAGCCTGCCTTGGGAGGAAGTGGGGGGACGTGCTCTCTCCACTCTGCTGGGATGCTGGGGGCTCTACCTCTTCAGCAACAAAGGAAAGACTCAGAGGGAGCTGGGTGGAAAATACAGCCAACTCCCCTTATTCCCTCTTCCCCTAAAATGCAAAGCTGAACAATCATCTCTCACTTTCTTTTGCATTCAACAGAGCTCTTTTTTGGTGTTAAGAACAGCAAGATGGGAAATCTCTGGAACTGCAGCTGTTTTCCATACACTGCTACCCGTGGTAGTCTGGAGAAAGGTTCAAAAGCAAAGGTGAGGGACATCTGTATGTGTGGTACTTACCTCCTGGGGTATGATCAGACAGATCTAATTTCTTTGGGACAAGCAAGAGACTGGCAAACACAACTCCTGGATGGATGCCTTCAAAGGGGTGCTTGTGAATTTAAAAATATAATAATTCTGCCTTCTGTGACCAGTTCCAAATGACTTCTACATCTTAGTGTCTCACATCTTCCTGAGCTTGTTCCTGGCTCACACCTGCTACAGGGGTTTTCTTTCTGCAGACATAGATCCCCATGTTACAAGCCTACAACTAGACTGCTGCAACTCAGTGAAGCCCCGTCCATCCTTCCTCGCTTCTGCAGGCTCTTGGCCTAAGTCGGTGTGGGTTGTGAAGCCCTCCAGATCATCAAGCTCACAACACACATCCAGTGAAGATGTCTTGGGTAACACCTGGAGTGCTCACAGGTGCTGAAGCTTACACAGATATACGTCATTTGGCAAGCATTAATGAGATCCTTTCAAACAAGCTGCAGACAGGTGGCAAGAGGACCCAGAGCCTCAAAAGTCTCTCTGAGCCTGTCATGCATTTGCAGGATATTCTTACTGAACTTTATCTCAGTTTCACTCTCTATAGAATTGAGATTAGTGATGTTTACTATTAGGACTGTTGGTGAGAAGTAAAAACTGTTCAGTATTATTAAATAGTAGAAAGAATAGAGTCTCAGGATTATAAATACAATGGTCTGAGTTATCTGGCAAATCTTGAGAAGGAAATCATTCACCGAATGAGAACTGGAATTGTTGATGACAGGTATATTTTATCCTACTGTGACCCCACACAAAGATATTCTGATGTTAAGTGGGTTTTTTAAAGGCATATTGAATATTTTTCTTCTTTTCTTCCAGCACAGGAAAGGAAAAGGCAAATAAGTGAATTTGAGGTTATCCTCCCTTCTCTACTCTGCTCTAGTGAGGCCCCATCTGGAGTATTGTGTCCAGTTCTGGGATCCCCAGTTCAAGAAAGATGAGGAACTACTGGAAAGAGTCCAGCAGAGGGCTACAAAGATGATTAAGGGACTGGAGCATCTCTCCTATGGGGAAAGGCTGAGGGAGCTGGGGCTGTTTAGCCTGAGGAAGAGAAGACTGAGAGGGGACCTCCTCAATGCTTATAAATATTTCAAGGGCGGGTGTCAAGAGGACAGGGCCAGACTCCTTTCAGTGGTGCCCAGTGACAGGACAAGGGGGAATGGGCACAAACTGGAACACGGGAAGTTCCACCTGAATATGAGGAAAAACTTCTTTACTGTGAGGGTGACAGAGCACTGGAACAGGCTGCCCAGGGAGGTTGTGGAGTCTCCTTCTCTGGAGATATTCAAAACCCGCCTGGACGCAGTCCTGTGCAGCCTGCTCTAGGGGACCCTGCTCTGGCAGGGGGGTTGGACTAGATGATCTCCAGAGGTCCCTTCCAACCCCTACCATTCTGTGATTCTGTATATGCATTTGTAAAGTTTAATATATTTAGCCTTATATTTTTGTCTCAATTGCAACCTGATTCTGAACTACCAGGATTTTCACAAACATCATTTTTTGACAGTTACAGCATCAATCACATTCCCTACAAATAGATAATCTTAACTATAGTTCAAGTTTAACATAATTTTTCACAGCTGGGATGAAGTATGCCTATGTATGTGGTGGAGGAGATTATTATAAATGTGCTACATAGACACTAAAGACAAAATTCAAGAGAAAAAATTACTGTGTAATTTTTCTGATGTGAAGATACGGCATGTCCAACCTAAATATTTTATGCTATATATTATAGCCAGATTCACCCCCTTTGTGTGGTTGCATTGAGCCGCTTCAAACAGCACAAAAGTACTGCAACATACTGGCCCATCAAATGGAATTTGCAGGATGATGCAAAATAGCTACTATCATCTCCACCAGTTTGTCTGGCCTCTTTTATAGTTTTCTGTCCACTTCTATCCAAACCTCAGCCTCCTTTTGATTTCCGACACCTTCATTTATCTATCCCCATCTTTTTCTACCCTATTTGTTAATTTAATCAGATGCAGCATATGCTTACTGAAAATAAATACTTATACATGGTGATCTTTGTTTTTCAGTATTTTTTTTTAGCAAAAGTTTATTCTTCAGCAGATACTGCTGCACAGTAACTTTTTCAGAGATGCCTGGGAAGACTTGTCCTTGTGGCTGACTTATGTTGAAATCTCAGATAAAAATACATTTGCATACAAGAGTAAGAGCTCTAGTTTGGAAGAGACACTGTATTTTTTACACATGACAGATATGGAGTGCTTATTTTAACTTAGAAATGCAGTTCACCTTCAACTTTGGTATCACAAGAAATGATGCTTCATAGCACTGGAAAGAGAAAAGGCAGATATATACAGATGAAGTGTGTACCAACTTGAAGGGGAGTTTTCCTTAATATATTTGTTACTGGCTTCATAATGTGTATTTGTTAAAGTATGAATGTTGGGCTTGATGCCTGTGCCTTTCATAATACCTTTGCTCTTTTTAATTGCAGCTTTATGGGGATGAGGTGGAAGAGAAGACTGGTTGGAGGGGTTGTTTTCTTTTGGGTAAAGAATAGTTGATTGTTTCTTGGCCTGTTTGCTTATTTGCTTTGTCTTAGTCTTTGTTAAAATTCGAGTGTATGATCACGTTATATGGTAGCTGCCTGCTAGGGATCTAATCCTACAAGTGTGTTTACTACTCACATTCCCTCTTTCACCAGTAGTTCAGTACTCCCAGAATGCACCAAGCTTTTCTATGAGAAATAATATGGAGTGTTTAAATAAGTGATTTGTTCAAACCATCAGGGAAAGGCTTTTCTTCCTTTTTGTGTCCCCCATCCTCTGTTTCCAAATTTGACTTTGGGGGAGATTCCACTGTACCAGCATGCCTGTGTCACACCATCGCACCCTATCCCTGCTTCCACACACAACATCCCTGTGGCCTGAGTTAACCCTGAGGAGTAGTGTTAGAGCAAAAATAAATCTGCCAACAGGTCTCAGTTTGAGTGTCAAATGGCTGTGTACATGTATACATGAGGTTCATCTTCCCCTGTTGTTTGAGATGAAGAAGACTGTAACTTTAGATGGTGAATTTCAACAGCATAACACTTCCTCCTAAACATTTATATCACTCCTATGAGCTTTACCTGCTTGGTAATCTGCACAAGAGTTTACTTGTTAACAGTTCCCTAGAACTGTGGTTACATAAATAACAGGAGATGATACAGCAGCCACATGATGATATTTTAAAAGCTTAGAAATAAAAAACGTCATGGAAGAGGAAGCACCTTTTACTCATTTTAGACTCTCTTCCCCAGCTGTAACTGAAATAGGGCTTTTCTGAGTTTCTTTTTACGTACTGTTTTACAGACTTCTCGCCACTATTCTAGAAGAGGCTTTCTGAAAGCTGGGGTCCTGCTCCAGCAGGGATATGGACACATACCTGGCCACGCAGGCTGTGGGAGGTCAACTTTTCACGTATGAACCATTGCAACCATTTACACATGCTAAACCCAGAAAGCTGTAGGTGCTTGAAGAGTTGTGTCAAGGCAGAAGCTGAGAAGATTCAAATCAATTTTAGCATCTCAGGGTCACCTGTGTGGCATTGTCCCAAGGCTTGCCCTGCAGCCCAGGGCACCTGTGGCATCTAAGGATTTGTTTTAAGAAGTGCATTTCCTACAGAGTTAACTGGAGAGATATGTAATGAGATCCTTCCAAATACTATTTCAAAGGAAAGCAAAACCCATGCCTCTCATAAGGAAAAGAAAGAAATCTGGTCATTCTAAAGCCTTATGTGTCCTTAATGTGTCCTGCAACCAGCATCATTCTTGAGGTCTCATCTTTTTCTTCATTTATCCAAAACTTACTGGGTGTTAGGTGCAAGCATAGCATAGGTTCAGGACTTTGGTATCAACTAGTTTGCCTTTGTTTGGGTAAAATTCGTAATTTGTCCACAATTTCCTGTGTATCTGAAGATCCTTGCTGGTAGGTCTATTCTGCTCCCTGGGAGTCAGCTGGGTTTGTTACTTGATCTTCAAGCAACATAGGTCCAGCCAGGGTATGTACGTGAGTTTTTCACAGGAAAAGGGACATATCTGGAGAAGAATAAAACATGGGGTGGTGGTAGGGAAGGAAGAGGGTGGAAGAACTATGGAGCAAAAGTGAAAAGAGGAAGGAACGCCAAGGGAGAAGATGAAAGGGTTAAATGAAATCTGAAAGAAGGGAAACAACTTGGACTCTAAGTCTAAGATATGGCTTGGGATGCCAGAATATCCACAGTAGATCAGGGTAGACTGGCCCAGCACAGCCTGTCTCCACAGGACTCAGCACAGGTGTCCCCAAAAGGGTCTTGAGTGGCATAAATCTATCACTACAGAAAATATTTAAACTCAGAGCTTCAACCATTTAGCCCCCTCACCTTCATACTTATCAAATTCCCAGTTCATTCCAAATCAGGATTGTTACCCACTGCCATCCCCCACCTTCACAAGCACCAATGAAGTGTAGGCATGGAAGAATTCAATGGTTTGATCAGAGAGAGACGTAAAACAGATGTCAAATACAGATGTGTGATCTACGTAGCATCATCTTCAGCCCATCACAGAACAAGACTGTGGGAAGCTGGTTCCCATGTCCACTCACAGGTGCATTTTATTATTTCATGGCAATTCCACCCCAAGCCCTGTGCAAATGACTCAGAAAGCCAAACACAAATGCTGCATGAAGGGAGATGAATTTATTTTGACCTTTACTGAAAATGTGCTGTGAAACAAAGCACTTAAGCATTTAGAGTCTGTTACATCTTCACATTATACACATCTATGTTGATGGGGAAAGTGCTAACCAACCAAAGTTACAGTCGAGAGCTGGAGTGTGTAAAACTCTTCGGGGGAATATATTACATCCCCAGTTCAGCCTCTGCAGCTTCTGGGAGCAGCTTTTCTCAGCCTGTGCAGCCCAGGGTCTGGAAAACAGGGGAAAAGGAGATCCCTAGCCAGGGAGAGGGAGGGCAACCATCCATAGGGTGACCTTTGGGTCCTTCCTAAAGCCTTGCCGGAAGGAAAGGAAAAAAAGGTAGTGGGAAGAAGGGCATCTCCCACCGCTATCATCCAGCACACTGCCTCTCCCCATTGGTGGTCCAGGAAGACAAATAAAGCGAGGATGTCCTATCGCCATCCCCTCCTGTTAGCAGGGCTGTTTCCCTCCTCCCTTCCACCACAAACACCCCCTTTGCGGCACCCACATGGATAGGCACCGATTCAGCTTTGCCAGAGAGGGGCAGAGGCACTGCAGGGTGCTGGGTAGGTATGAGCCAGCTGTGGGGCGCTTCCATCCCCGCCTTGCCCTGCCGGCTCCAGCTGCTTCCCGGTCTGGATTCCCATGTCAGAGAGTTGAGATGTTAACTACAGCAAAACATGAGGCTTAAAGTCCCTGATGCATGATGAATGGGTGCTGGGCAAGCATCTTAAAATCTATGCTTTTCCTTCTCCTTAAACACTTTAAATTGACAGCATGTGCTGGTTTTGGCTGGAATAGAATTAATGTTCTTCATAGTAGCTAGTATGGGGCTGTGTTTTGGATTTGTGCTGAAAACAATGTTGATAATACAGGGATGTTTTTGTTATTGCTGAGCAGTGCTTACACAGAGTCAAGGCCTTTTCTGCTTCTCACACCGCCCCACCAGCGAGTAGGCTGGGGGTGCACAAGAAGTTGGGAGGGGACACAGCAGAGACAGCTGACCCCAACTGACCAAAGGGATATTCCATACCACATAGAATCATAGAATCATATAGAATTGTTCTGGTTGGAAGAGACCTCCAAGATCATCAGGTCCAACCATTAACCTATCACTACCAAGTCCACCACTAAATCATATCCCTTAGGGCCTCATCTAAACGTCTTTTGAATACCTCCAGAGATGGGGACTCCACCACCTCCCTAGGCAGCCTGTTCCAATGCCCAACAACCCTTTCGGTGAAGAAATTTTTACGAATGTCCAATCTAAACCTCCCCTGGCGCAACTTGAGGCCATTTCCTCTTGTTTTGTTGTCTGTTACTAGGGAGAAGAGTCCGACCCCCATCTCTCTACAACCTCCTTTCAGGTAGTTGTAGAGAGCGATAAGGTCTCCCCTCAGCCTCCTTTTCTCCAGGCTAAACATCCCCAGTTCCCTCAGCGGCTCCTCATAGGACTTGTGTTCCAGACCCTTCACCAGCCTCGTTGCCCTTCTCTGGACACGCTCCAGCACCTCAATGTCTTTCTTGTAGTGAGGGGCCCAAAACTGAACACAGTACTCGAGGTGCGGCCTCACCAGGGCCAAGTACAGGGGGACAATCACCTCCCTACTCCTGCTGGCCACACTATTTCTGATACAGGCCAGGATGCCGTTGGCCTTCTTGGCCACCTGGGCACACTGCTGGCTCATATTCAGCCGGCCGTCAACCAACACCCCCAGGTCCTTTTCTGCCAGGCAGCTTTCCAGCCACTCCCCGCCAAGCCTGTAGCGTTGCCTGGGGTTGTTGTGGCCCAAGTGCAGGACCCGGCACTTGGCCTTGTTGAACCTCATACAATTGGCCTCGGCCCATCGATCCAGCCTGTCCAGGTCCCACTGTAGCGCCTGCCTGCCCTCCAGCAGATCAACACTCCCTCCCAATTTGGTGTCATCTGCAAACTTACTGAGGGTGCACTCGATCCCCTCATCCAGATCATTGATAAAGATATTAAACAGGACTGGCCCCAATACTGAGCCCTGGGAAACACCACTTGTGACCGGCCGCCAACCGGATTTAACTCCATTCACCACAACTCTTTGGGCCCGGCCATCCAGCCAGTTTCCTACCCAGCACAGAGTATGCCCATCTCAGCCATGGGTAGCCAGTTTCTCCAGGAGGATGCTGTGGGAGACGGTGTCAAAGGCTTTACTGAAGTCCAGGTACACAACGTCCACAGCCTTTCCCTCATTCACTAGGCGGGTCACCATGTCGTAGAAGGAGATCAGGTTGGTCAAGCAGGACCTGCCTTTCATAAACCCATGCTGACTGGGCCCGATCACCCGGTTGTCCCATATGTGCCACGTGATGGCACTCAAGATGATCTGCTCCATAACCTTCCCGGGCACCAAGGTCAGGCTGACAGGCCTTTAGTTCCCCGGATCCTCCTTCCGGCCCTTCTTGTAGATGGGCATCACATTTGCCAGCCTCCAGTCAACTGGGACCTCCCCAGTTAGCCAGGACTGCTGAGAAATGATGGAGAGTGGCTCGGTGAGCACTTCTGCCACCTCCCTCAGCACCCTTGGGTGGATCCCATCCAGCCCCATAGACTTGTGCGTGTCTAGGTGGCGTAGCAGGTCACTGACCATTTCCCCTTGGACTACGGGGTCTTCATTCTGCTCCTCATCCCTGTCTTCCTGCTCAGGGGGCTGGGTGCCCAGAGAACAACTTCCCTTGCTGTTAAAGACTGAGGCAAAGAAGGCATTTAGCACCTCAGCCTTTTCCTCATCCCTTGACACTAAGTTTCCCTCCGCATCCAATAGAGGAGGGAGATTCTCCTTAGCCCCCTTTTTATTGTTAATGTATTTGTAGAAGGACTTTTTGTTGTCTTTTACGGCAGTAGCCAGACTAAGTTCTAGTTGGGCTTTGGCCCTTCTAATTTTCTCCCTACATGACCTCACAACATCCTTGTAGTCCTCCTGAGTTGCCTGCCCCTTCCTCCAAAGGTTGTATACTCTCCTTTTTTTCCTAAGTTCCAGCCGGAGCTCTCTGCTCAGCCAGGCCAGTCTTCTTCCCCGCCGGCTCATCTTTCGGCTCATGGGGACGGCCTGCTCCTCTGCCTTTAAGATTTCCCTCTTGAAGAATGTCCAGCCTTCCTGGACTCCTTTGCCCTCCAGGACTGCCTCCCAAGGGACTCTGCCAACCAAGCTCCTAAACAGGCCAAAGTCTGCCCTCCGGAAGTCCAGGGTGGCAGTTCTGGTGACCCTCCTCTTTACTTCTCTGAGAATCGAGAACTCTATCATTTCATGGTCACTATGCCCAAGACAGCCTCCAACCGTCACATCACCCACAAGACCTTCTCTGTTCACAAACAACAGGTCCAGCGGGGCACCTTCTCTCATTGGCTCCCTCACCAGCTGCGTGAGGAAGTTATCTTCCACACACTCCAGGAACCTCCTGGACTGTTTCCTCTCTGCTGCACTGTATTTCCAGCAGACATCTGGCAAGTTGAAGTCCCCCACGAGAAAAAGGGCTAGCGATCGTGAGGCTTCTCCCAGCTGCCTGTAGAATACGTCATCTGCCTCCTCATCCTGGTTGGGTGGTCTATAACAGACTCCCACCATGATATCTGCCTTGGTGGCCTTCCCCCTGATTCTTACCCATAGGCACTCAACCCTCACGTCACCATCCTCGAGCTCAAGGCAGTCCAGACTCTCCTTAACATAGAGGGCTACCCCACCGCCTCTCCTTCCTTGCCTATCCCTTCTAAAGAGTTTATAGCCGTCCATCGCGGCACTCCAGCTATGTGTGTCATCCCACCATGTTTCCGTGATGGCAACTATATCATAGTTTTCCCCTTTCACAACAGCCTCAAGCTCCTCCTGTTTGTTGCCCATGCTCCCTGCATTCGGGTAGATGCACTTCAGCTGGGCTAATGATCCTGTTGCCTTTGTGGTGGGAGAAGCCCTACTCCCTACATGTCCCATCTCAGGTATTTCCATGGTTCCTAGCAGATCAATGACCCCTGTGTCCCTGCTGCCACATGGGTCTCCATGTCTTACCTCATCTGAGATGGCTGACCGAAGGACCTCGCTGGCACGCCATCCCTCATTCATTGGCCTGCCACCCCCAGGCTTCTCTCTAGCAAGCCTAGTTTTATCCCCTTCCCCCTTCAAATCTAGTTTAAAGCCCTCTCAATGAGCCCTGCTACCTCCTGTGCTAGGATCCTTTTCCCCCTTTGGGACAGGTGCGCCCCATCCGCTGCCAGCAGGCCTGGTGCCATGTAAACCGACCCATGGTCAAAGAACCCGAAGTCCTGCCAGTGACACCAGGCTCGGAGCCAGGCGTTGATCTGCTGGCTCCTCCTGTTTCTTCCCTCATCATTCCCCGAAACTGGAGGGATAGAGGAGAACACTACTTGTGCTCCTGATCCCTTAACCAGTCGTCCCAAGGCCCTGAAGTCCCTCTTGATTGCCCCGGGACTTCTTTTTGCCACCTCATCGCTGCCTACCTGGAAGATCAACAGGGGATAGTAGTCTGAGGGCCTTACTAGGGTGGGAAGCTTCCTCCTCACATCCTTGACCCGGGCCCCTGGGAGACAGCAGACTTCCCTAAGCAGTGGGTCCGGTCTGCATATGGGCCCTTCTGTTCCTTTCAGAAGGGAGTCTCCTATGACAACGACCTGTCTCTTGTTTTCCTTTATGGGGGCAGTTTTGATGCAGGACCTAGGCTGACTAGTCCTCAGCAGCACCTCCAGGCTGGCTGAACCATCAGCCTTGTCATTGTTTGGTTCCAGTGGCAGGGCCTCGTACCTATTGTGCAAGGGCACCTGCAGAGGTGGGGTAGGCGCTGAGGAAACACGCCTGCCTCACCGGGGAGGCACTAGTTGCCACTGTCCCCTGTCCCCTACGTCCCTGTGTTCAGCCTTGCAGGGAGAGGGTCGGGAGTCCCCCGCAACAGACACCTTGGCTGCCTGCTGCGCCTGTCTCAGGGAGGGCAGGGTGCAAGTCCAATCGTCGATCTCCCTCTCGCACTCCCTGATACTCCTCAACCTGCTCACCTCCTGCCGGAGCTCTGTCACCAGGCGGAGGAGGTCCTCTACCTGGGCACACCTCCCACAGGCGTGCTCGCTGTCACCCGGTGCTGGCATCAGAGTAGGGCACACCCTGCAGCCTGACACCTGGGTGGTGACATCATGCTCAGCATATATAGCTGGGGGAAGAAGGAGGAAGGGGGGATGTTCAGAGTTACGGTGTTTTGTCTTCCCAAATAACCGTTACACATGATGGAGCTCTGCTTTCCTGGAGATGGCTGAACACCTGCCTGCCAATGGGAAGTAGTGAATGAATTCCTTGTTTTGCTTTGCTTGCATGCAGGACTTTTGCTTTACCTATTAAACTGTCTTTATCTCAACCTACGAGTTTTCTCACTTTTACTCTTCCAATTCTCTCCCCTATCCCACGGGGGCGGGGCGGGGGGGGTGGTGCGGGGAGCGAGCGAGCAGCTGTGTGGTGCTTAGTTATTGACTGGGGTTAAACCACGACACAGTACAATAGATCAAACACTTTTACTGAAAGAAGCAGCTTTGGCAATTTAATTTAACCAAGTGCACACTTATCAGCATCCCAATCCCATCCCGTCCGTCATCCCCCCGTCCTCCCCGTCGCGATTATCCCTTCCCCTGTGTCGTGGTTTAGCCCCAGCCGGAGGCTGAGCCACGCGGTCCCTCGCTCATTCCCCACCTCCCGGTGGGACGGGGA
This sequence comes from Phoenicopterus ruber ruber, assembly GCA_009819775.1. NCBI lineage: Eukaryota > Metazoa > Chordata > Aves > Phoenicopteriformes > Phoenicopteridae > Phoenicopterus > Phoenicopterus ruber. Next base: position 17,190,704 of record CM020247.1, read on the forward strand.
GACAATTGGGACGAAGAAAAGCAAAAACTCGTGGGTTAACAACAACAATTTAACCGAACAACAAAGGGAAAGAGAACAAACAAGCGAGAAACCCCAACAATAACAACAACAGCGTGTACTTAACGGTGCTTTCCGGACAGGTCGCTCCCGCCCGGAGCCCAACACCCAGCCCGCTCCCGAGCAGCGATCTCCGCCCCTCCAGTCAACCCCCCTCTAAATAGTGAGCGTGACGGTCACATGGTAGAGAATAGACCCCAGCCAGCTTCTGGTGAAAATTAACCCTATCCCAGCCGCAACCAGGACATTATCCACCCCTTATTCTATACCATATATGTCACGCTCAGATCCTACACTTTCCAATTAATCACCACCACTTTTCCTGTTATATATATATAGATAGATAGATACACACACAGACATCATTCCCTTAGTCTATGGACCATCCCTTTGAAATGTCTATTGAGTTCATTTAGTCCATGACTTCAGGCTCCATCTGTCAGAATAGTCTCTAGGGGCAGGAGAGATGATGTGGAGTTTGCTCAGTCGGTGAAACAGGGCTGGGTCTCGGTGTGGTGTGGCAGGTGACACTGGACGCAGTGGGAGGATGGTGTGTAGTGTTGGATTGTTGCATCTGGAACTTGCAGTCACCGTATCTGGCTCGGCTGCTGCATCATGTCCACGGTCTGTGGGTTGAAGATGTCCATCTCTTGAGGAAGTTAATGGGCGCCAGTTGCTAAAGCCAGTTCTGCTTCCATTACTGCTGCACTTGGCTCAGTTTTATCAATAGTTCGTTCATTGGCTATTCTCACCCAAAATCAAATCCCCTCGAGGTACACATCGGACTTCCCCATCCTTTCGCATCACCCACCAAGTGCACCCAGGTCCTTGAGCAAAAACAATCCCACGGATGGGTTTGCCTTTGCCCGAGGCAGGAGTAACCCAGACTGTCTTCCCTAACATATTCTTCATGTGCACTACAGGAACTTTATCCCCTTCTACAGTATGGAAAGGCTTTGATTGGGCAGGACCAGCTCGATTGGTAGACCCTCCAGTGTTAACTAACCAGGTGGCTTTTGCTAAATGGGTATCCCAATGTTTGAAGGTCCCACCACCCATTGCTCTCAGTGTAGTTTTCAGTAGTCCATTGTACCATTCGATTTTCCCAGAGGCTGGTGCATGATAGGGGATGTGATACACCCACTCAATGCCATGCTCTTTGGCCCAGGTGTCTATGAGGTTGTTTCCGAAATGAGTCCCATTGTCTGACTCAATTCTTTCTGGGGTGCCATGTCGCCATAAGACTTGCTTCTCAAGGCCCAGGAGAATGTTCCGGGCAGTGGCATTGGACATGGGATATGTTTCCAGCCACCCGGTGGTTGCTTCCACCATTGTGAGGACATGGCACTTGCCTTGGCGGGTTTGTGGGAGTGTGATATAATCAATCTGCCAGGCCTCCCCATATTTATATTTCAGCCATCGTCCTCCATACCAGAGAGGCTTTGACCTCTTGGCTTGCTTGATTGCAGCACATGTTTCACACTCATGGATAACCTGTGCGATAGTGTCTATGGTCAAGTCCACCCCTCGGTCACGAGCCCATCTGTATGTTGCATCTCTTCCCTGATGGCCTGAGGTATCATGGGCCCACCGAGCTAGGAATAATTCACCTTTATGTTGCCAGTCCAGATCCACCTGCGCCACTTCAATCCTAGCAGCCTGATCCACCTGCTGGTTGTTTTGATGTTCCTCAGTGGCCCCACTCTTAGGTACGTGGGCATCTACATGACGTACTTTTATAACCAGCTTCTCTAGCCGGGCAGCAATATCTTGCCACAATTTGGCAGCCCAGATGGGTTTGCCTCTGCGCTGCCAGTTGCTCTGCTTCCATTGCTGTAACCACCCCCACAGGGCATTTGCCACCATCCATGAGTCGGAGTAGAGGTAGAGCTTTGGCCACTTCTCTCGCTCGGCAATATCTAAAGCCAGCTGGATGGCTTTCACCTCTGCAAACTGACTCGATTCACCTTGTCCTTCAACAGCTTCTGCAACTCGTCGTGTAGGACTCCACACAGCAGCTTTCCACCTTCGATGTTTTCCTACAATACGACAGGACCCATCAGTGAACAGGGCATATTCCTTCTCATCTTCTGGCAGTTTATTATACAGTGGGGCCTCTTCAGCATGCGTCACCTCTTCCTCTGGTGACATTCCGAAACCTTTGCCTTCTGGCCAGTCTGTGATCACTTCCAGAATTCCTGGGCGACTGGGGTTTCCTATTCGAGCTCGTTGTGTGATCAGTGCGACCCACTTACTCCATGTGGCATCGGTGGCATGATGTGTAGAGGGGACTCTCCCTTTGAACATCCAGCCCAGCACCGGCAGTCGGGGTGCCAGGAGGAGCTGTGCTTCAGTACCAACCACCTCCGAAGCAGCTCGAACCCCTTCATATGCTGCCAAGATCTCTTTTTCAGTGGGAGTGTAGTGGGCCTCGGATCCTCTGTATCCCCAGCTCCAAAACCCCAGGGGTCGACCTCGAGTCTCCCCTGGTGCTCTCTGCCAGAGGCTCCAGGTAGGGCCATTCTCCCCGGCTGCGGTGTAGAGCACATTTTTAACATCTTGCCCTGCCCGGACTGGCCCAAGGGCTACTGCATGAACTATCTCCTGTTTAATTTGTTCAAAGGCTTGTCATTGCTCAGGGCCCCATGTGAAATCATTCTTCTTTCAGGTCACGTGATAGAGAGGGCTTACAATGAAACTGTAATTTGGAATATGCATTCTCCAAAAACCCACAACGCCTAAGAAAGCTTGGGTTTCCTTTTCGTTAGCTGGTGGAGACATCCCTGTTATCTTATTGATCACGTCCACTGGGATCTGACGACGTCTATCTTGCCATTTTATTCCTAGGAACTGGATCTCCTGTGCAGGTCCTTTGACCTTCCCTCGTTTTATGGCAAAGCCAGCTCTCAGAAGGATTTGGATTATTTTTTCCCCTTTCTCAAAAACCTCTTCTGCTGTGTTGCCCCACACAATGATGTCATCAATGTATTGCAGGTGTTCTGGAGCTCCACCCTTTTCCAGGGCAGTCTGGAGCAGTCCATGGCAAAGGGTGGGAATGTGTTTCCACCCCTGGGGCAGTCGATTCCAGGTGTACTGGATGCCCCTCCAGGTGAAAGCAAACTGTGGCCTGCACTCTGCTGCCAAAGGGATGGAGAAGAATGCATTAGCAACATCAATGGTGGCATACCACTGGGCTGCCTTGGACTCCAGTTCGTACTGAAGTTCTAGCATGTCCGGCACAGCAACACTCAGTGGTGGTGTGACTTCATTCAGGCCATGATAGTCCACTGTTAATCTCCATTCTCCATTAGATTTCCGTACTGGCCATATAGGACTATTAAAAGTGAGTGAGTCTTACTGATGACTCCTTGGCTCTCCAGTTGATGAATCAGCTCATGGATGGGAGCCAGGGAGTCTCTGTTAGTGCGATATTGCCGCCGGTGCACCGTCCTGGTAGCAATTGGTACCTTCTGTTCTTCAGCTTGCAGCAATCCCACAACAAAGGGATCTTCTGAGAGGCCAGGCAGGGTAGATAGCTGTTTGGTCTTCTCTGCATTCACCATGGCTACACCAAAAGCCCATCGGTATCCCTTTGGGTCCTTGAAGTACCCTCTCCTGAGGTAGTCTATGCCAAGGATACAAGGGGCCTCTGGGCCAGTCACAATGGGGTGCTTTTCCCACTTGTCCCCTGTTAAGCTCACCTCAGCCTCCAATACCGACAATTCTTGGCATCCCCCTGTCACTCCCGAGATCCAGATGGGTTTCGTGCCCCTATGCTCTGATGGCATCAGACTACACTGTGCACCAGTGTCTACCAAAGCCCTATACTTCTGTGGGTCTGATGTGCCAGGCCATCGAACCCACACAGTCCAGTATACACGGTCATCCCTTTCCTCCTCCTGGCCGAAGGCAGGGACCCTCTATTCCTGTTCCTCATCAGAGTATTCCCTGTCTGACCCTTGCAGCGCCAGACCAGAAGGCCCCTCCTCAGGATCAAGGGAGGTGATTTCAGTTCTTCTCTGTTTGGGAGATTGCTGATTGCCTTCGTGCATCTCTACAGCAACTCTGCTGACAGACTTCCTGGGTGGCCCCTTCTTAACAGCTGTCTTCCCTCTCAGTTCATGTACACGGGCTTCCAGCTTAAAGGTGGGTTCACCGTCCCACTTCCTCTTCTTCCTCTTCCGTTACCAATCAAGGATAGGGACCTGTTGTCCTCCTTGTCCATTGTTTCTTTTTCACTACTGGGGCAATTACTGTAGTTGGTGGTGGTGTTTGGGTCCCTATCTCAACCATGATGTCCTCAGGCGCAGTTTGGGTCCCTGCCTCAACCAGAGTCCTCTGAGAATGCTGAACTGCGGCTCGATAGGCACAAGCCAGGCCTCAGTACAGTGTAGAAGCTGATGGTTCTCATTGGGATAGGCAAGGCACCCTTCCATCAGGTGGCGTGTCAGTTTGCTAGGGTTGCTCACCTGTTCAGGTGTCAAGTCCCAGGCTATGGGAGGTGATAACCGCCCTAGGAACCTGCCCAAGTCCTTCCACACACCCTGCCACCCTGGGACCAGCTGCCTCAGGTCACGCTTCAATATAGCCTCACCCAGAAGTTGTCTTCTCTTCCACCAGGATGAGACCAGATTCCACAAACCCCATAATATGCCAACAATATTAGTAAGTAGTACTAAGCAGTTCACACAAGGGTGAGCAAGGATCTCAGGAGCCTGTGTAATAAGCCTGTCCACATTAATCCTGGGTAGGGAGAGGGAGATGATGTATTCCCTCATCCTCTCCACCAGATAGCTCCCCCAGCACAGTGAGACCGTCAGTGCCAGGACAAACCACATTCGCATTAAGATGTTGCCAAAAGTCAAGAGATAAACAGTGCAGCCAGCAAACTTTTTTGACCTGTGCAGGAGCTTGTCACTTAGTAACTACTACGGTTAGAGCACACTTAATACAAGAGTGCTGTTGTCGAGCCCCACGTTGGGCGCCAAAAGGACTGTCGTGGTTTAGCCCCAGCCGGAGGCTGAGCCACGCGGTCGCTCGCTCACCCCCCCCTCCCGGTGGGACGGGGAGACAATTGGGACGAAGAAAAGCAAAAACTCGTGGGTTAACAACAACAACAGTTTAACCAAACAACAAAGGGAAAGAGAACAAACAAGCGAGAAACCCCAACAATAACAACAACAGCGTGTACTTAACGGTGCTTTCCGGACAGGTCGCTCCCGCCCGGAGCCCAACACCCAGCCCGCTCCCGAGCAGCGATTCCCGCCCCTCCCGTCAACCCCCCTCTAAATAGTGAGCGTGATGGTCACATGGTATAGAATAGACCCCGGCCAGCTTCTGGTGAAAATTAACCCTATCCCAGCCGCAACCAGGACACCCCGGGTGAGCGGTGGCCGGGGAGGGGTAACAGAGCAGCCCCGGGCGCGGCGCTGAGGGGCTCGGGGCTCCGCGGGCGGCTCCTGACCCCTGGCTCCTGCCAGCCGCGCCCCCCCCCCTTCCCTTCCCTTTTCACTTTCCTTCCTCGCCTCTCCTCCGGGTGGAGGAGTTGGTACGCTGCCCATTCAGACACTCAGCGTCAGCTCCTCAGGGATCAGCAAGCAAAGTCACAGTCTGCACAAAGAGAGCTTTCAAATTCATAAAATTCATAGGATTTTTCACAAATGAATGAACACATTTTTTCTACCAATTTCCTCATTATGCAAATATGCAAAATATCAAATTTAGGCCAATCAGGGTCCCCCACAGTCCCAAATTCACCCGTTTAAGCCATAATTGCAGAAACTATCAAATAATTACGGTCGCTAATTGGAAATATTTGTGACAGATACAACGAATTCTTGCACAAATTGCATTTCATTCTAGGAACCACTGCACGCCACTGAAATTTTATCGAAGTCTAATTTGACTTACATAATGAGTTGAATTGAGTACTTGTTATCAATTTTGAGCAATTCATAGCCCCGTAACGTGAAATGATCAAATAAATTAAAAGGAAATTTATTCAATATTTTGTTGTCATCCTTTTTTTTTTTTTTCGAAAACCATTGCTATTTTGTAGGGAATTTCCTTCTCCTGCTCCGGCTGTCCGAGGTGGGTGACATGTGGCATAAAAACCCCAGCAGCAGCCGGAGAAGCAGCAGCAGCATTCACATGTCCTGAGAGCTGACAGAAGATAAAGGGTAATATTTCTAGTTATAGCTTCTTCCCCCGAACCTTCACTCTTCCTGCAGATGGAGGGAGAGGGATCGTAAAATGCACGCTCTTACTTTGAAAAATACCTTCAGCTCCTACACCATTTCATTTCTCCCTTTTTTCCCCCTTTTTCTTCCTTTTTTGTTTCTTTTTTTAAGATAACGCTTCCGGGTAAAAGATGAGCAGAAGAGTGAGCCCGGCGCGGTCCGGCGATGTCCACAGGGTGCCCCCGCGGCGTCGCTTCGCTGCGGGCACGGACCGCGGAATCCGCATGACGGGGCGAGCTCGGGGCCCTCCCCGCCAGGCACAGGTCTGTGTGCCCCCACCCCGCCATGGGGAGCGGGCTGTGCGTTTCTGGGGGGTGCTCGTCCTCCCTGCTTCCCTCTCGCGTGCGTGCGCACGAGCACGCGTGGGCGCCGGGGTGCTTTTCTCCGCCGTCCGAGCTGGCTTTAAAGCGAAGCCCCTGTGTGTGGCGGTGTGTACACATCGCTTTGTGTGTAGCCAGAGGATTATATAGCTGCTTCTGGGAGCTCGGTGGGGCTTAGGGTGAAAAAAACTGCGTAAGATGCAAACTAAGGCTATGCATTTGTACACAGTAACTGGGTATAACAGATAATTAGTAAATGCATACTTTGGACTTGCGCATAACACATTAGGTATATATATAATTATATATACCTATAATTACCTATACTTATACCTATAATTATATCTATACCCCTTGACTTACTCTCTAAAAAGAAGGTCAGCTCCCTGGACATGAACATTTATTTTTCTTTCTCATAGCATGCACACATTTTTTAACTGCCTGTGGCCTCGTCGGCGGATTATAAATGTCTCCTTCTAGCTGTGATTTGTTTAATCCGTGGAAACGGTGCTGGTCCTATGTAAACAAGCCAAGTGCGGAATGAAGGCAGTCACCCATGCGTGGCCAGCCTGCCTATTTGTCAGAAAACCTTCATAAATACTGAGCCGGGGGTGGGCAAGGATGTGATGTCTCCATTTTTGCCAGGAAAGGGCGCGGGGAAGACAAGTAAGGCAGAGCACCGTGTAACCTTTCAGGAAAAGCGAGTGCGGTGCTCCCGCCCACCGGGGCCGGGGCTGGGGCCGAGGCTGAGGCCGGGGCCGGGGCGCCGTTGCCGCCGCCCGCCCGAGAGAAGGCGAATCGGCGCTCGGGAGGCAGTGCAATAACACCCTTATAGCATGCAAGCATCCACCCTATTCATCCTGTGCAAAATCACACACCAAGCCCGAGGCGCGGAGCGGTTGTTTTTAATTTTTTTCCTTTCGGTTATTATTTTTCTTTTTTTTTTTTTTTTTTCATTTTAGGGTGAGCGCAGGTTGAAAGGTGACATCCTCTTCGTGTCCTTCGCTCCAGCTCCTACAGTCGGTTTTACGCCTTCCTCCGCAAATCTGTAAAAACGGGCTTTTTTGGGGAGGAGGTTCTTTCTTTCTGTTAACGCTTATTAATCTAAAATGTCGCTGTGATTGAGCAAAACCTTAATTGTTTTCAAAGTCTGCCTTACTGCATCGTTACGAGAATTTATTGTGTCCACCGGGTTATTTATTTATTTATATTTACTTGAGGAAAAGCGCCTGTGCGCCTAATCAGACACTTATAACAAAAGCAGTAATTACCTCCTGTAATTATCATGCTCCTTATTTATTTAAAAAAAAGAAAAGTGAGAAAATGTCGAGTATTAAAATGTGAAAGCAGCTATTAATCAAACCTTTACACCTTCTTTAACTCAGGCGCGATGGTGGGTGTTGTCATAAATCTACTCTGATAGTAACACAAGAATAATGAGTTCAGTAATGATACCGATGATAATGATTTTAACCAATAAAAAGAATGGTGTAGATTTATTGCTAATAATGTGGTACAGAACTTCTTCATTAAAATTATCTATATGTACTCCTCACTGTTGAAAAGGAGATTACAAAGAGCAGGTTTGCGCATTACCGCAGCCCCACGCAGCCGCCAGAGAGAGGCTGCGGGGAGTACCGAGGCCCTGACCCCGAGCCCGGCCTCGCCGCCGGGGGACGCCCGCCGGGGTCAGGGCACTCGTACCCCGGCGGGTCGGCGGCTGCCGGGGGTGGGCTGGGGGGAGGGGGTTCACTGTGAGGAAGGTTGTCGCCTCCCTCCGGCCAGGCCAGGCCAGGCTACTGTGGGGTGAGGCGAAGACAGGAACCCCTCCCAGATCCTGCATTTCTTGGTACTTGCCAGCTTCAAGGCAGGCTGCGAGTAGCCTTCCCCAATGGTCAGGGGAGGGCGAAGAGCCGTCAGAGGGGATGCTGGAAGAACTGCCCCCACCCGAGCCGTGGGCGTGGATCCGGGCGAAGCCGCGCCCCCCACACGCCTGGGCGCAGTACCGGCCTCCCTGCTCGCGCCCGGCCTCCGCACCCTGCCTCCTAAATCCGCTCCCTTAACTAAACGGGGGGAAACCCCATCCCCGCAAGTCCTCATTCCGCCAAATCGTGGTGCGTAAGTGCCCACTTTTAAATATTTCTTCAGCTCTTCTAAAACCACCTCACCCACGTCCCTCGTACAGCTAGCCATCCCTCGGAAGGCAAGCCGTGGCTGTATTTGTAGTATCCTGCCTCTAGTCTGTTTGCAATAAGGAATTTTCAGTGTTAAAAATTATAATAAAATTGATTCAGGTAAGATGCGCTCTAATAAAATAGTGACATAATTACAGTTTGTACATAATAATACATCTGTAGTATTGTAACCTTGGCTGAGTTATGAAATCAGTGTATAGGCCAATTAGCTACATAGGATTTTTTTAACTAAGACACGATAAACACTGGTTTTTAAATGTCCTAATTAGTAACTTGCTCATTAATTAACTTTCTGATTAATTGTATAGCAATCTAATTTGCAGATGAGGCACTTAAACAGTGATACCTTTCCCACCCCCATGCCCACTGGCATCTGATTCGCGAGGGATAATTTAATGCGCCGGACTACGGGATAACGGCAGGAGTACATTTACATCACTGCCTGGCCGCTATTGTAATACCCCGTGGCAGTGCCATTAGCATCAGAAAGTCAGGCACTGTCACGAATCGCTGTTTTCCACCAGAGCCATTGCGGTTCAGGTTTGTCTCCGATCCCAACCTGCAAAAGCCTTTAGCCCTTATGGCAGATCATTCTCTAAGTGAATAGAGATGAAGGCAGGGATATTAAGTGACTCTATAAAACATCCCGGACACAATTGTGTGATTGATGGAGGACAAAGTGGGAACAACAGGACGCGGGATCCTGGGAGAAGCAGCCCTATCAATGCAAGAAACTCATCTCTGGAAACAGCTTCTGGTGGAGTTTGCAGTCTATTTGTATGAGTAATCAGCTGATACCCCTCTCTGTCAGCCGTGTTTACCCACTGATTTTCTCAACAAGACAAACATCGACACTGGATGGATGGGGCTAATCTGGCGCAGAACTGGCGGCTTTGCAGAGGCTACAGGTCGAAAATAGAGCGCCGTGCCAGCTTCACCCCGCCTAATCTAGCGGCTAATATTTATTAGAGCCAATTTAGACCGCGCTCCCGCAAAGAGCAAGGAAAGGCCCGGGTGTAATTAATAACAGAAGCAACAACAATCGCCAGGCACATCCCTAAATAAAGGAAGCAAAGAAACCCGGGAGAGGGGGCGGCCACAGGCAGCCCGCCCCAAAAAGGGGGTCTGGGCGCCTCCAACCCCCCCTCCCCCCCAAAAAAAAAAACCACAGAAGGGAGAGAGGCGAAACACTCGTGAGTCCCCCCTCTCCCGCGGCAGGGGCTTGGCGCTCCGCGGAGCCAGCGCTCCCGCCGCGGGGCCGCGCGGAGCGAAGAGGCGCCCCTCGGCTTGCGGCGGGGAGCACAGGCGGGCCCGTGTACGTGTCCCTGCTCTCCTAGCCCCAACCCCCTCTCTCCCGATCCGGCAGCAGCTCCTTGCTAATTGCTCGTCTCCCTTCATACACACATCTCCACTAATTTTCCATTTCTCATTCTGCCGGTAGCTGGGAGGCGGCTCGGGGAATATGGCACCTTCTCTTAGCTACCGCATGAATACGGTTTGTGGTGTCCATCAAGTCCTCCCTGTAAAGGTGGTTTGGTAAATTAGCAGCTTCACTGTATAATCAGGCATGTAGCACAGAGGCCAGTGAGCTCTCCCGTTTAACCAGGTGAGATTTCATCATCTAATGGGCTGGGAGGTATGACGGAGATGCTAATTTAGCAATTAAACTTCACAAATATCATTCGATTGCAATTTTAGGTCAGCGAAAGGTTATTACTGAAGAGGGGGAAAAAAACACTCCAGAAAGGGGAACAACGGGGAAACATCTAATCTTTTTAAACAAATGAAGTAAGATGGCTTCAATTTTTAATCGTGGGGTTCTTAATCATTTTATTGTCTGGTAATATATTTCTAAGCACGTGTATCTATTAGCCCGCGTTATTTCCACACACAGACAGAAGGACATTCAGAAACACATCCCACTAATATTTCTAAGGGGGCATGGACATACTTATATTCCGAAGATAATCCACCGGATAATATTTTGAAACCCTTTAACAACAAATTTACCCAAACCTTACAGAACGTGAAAGGTGGGAGAAATGAGAGAGCTGGAAAAAAAATTGAAACGGTTGAAATAAAGTAATGGCGAAAACAAATAGGAAGGGAAAATCTTTGCACAAAAGGTTACTTGAATCGTGGCTTTGAACAACGCAGGCTCGCGGGGGGGTGGGGTGGTGAGGTGCACTACCTGGCTATGGAAGACCCACACTCCTGCCTCTGGCATTTCTGCAAAGCAGCAGAAACCTACTGCTTTTACCTCTTTTAAAACAAATTTCTGTTAATGATGAGAGACACCATCCAGGGCGCATGGCTCGCCTCCAGCTCAGTCTCCCCTAGAAAAGAACACTTGGAGACCGCTGCCTCTTTATTTTATTATTTTTCTTAAGTCCAGGATGTTTGATGCAGTTAAATACCTAAATTGAAACACAACCGAAAATATTATTAGCTTTATCTGCTGACACAAGGGATGCAGGTTAAATATTTTTTCATTTAACTTGATAGTGTATAAAGCACTTAAGGTACTTGATGATTTATTGATCAAATAGAAATCTGGGCATCCAACAGCTACTTATTTAATCCCTATTCACGCAATTAAATATGAAATGAATTTTTTTTTCCCCAATTTGCACAACAAGCCTTACACTACAAAAAATAGAAGCGAACAGGTCTTCAGGTATAAATCTTCCCCTTTTGCTAATATGAATTATTGCGAGTCCCCTGAACCGCCACTAAACTGTAAACGCTGTTTTAACGGACAGTAATGGCACCGTGTGATTTTTAGCCATTGTTCCAACATGACTACCGTGTTTATGGCTGCCATTAAACAGGAATTAGAGAGTTATGAAAGTCTTCAGTAATGAGGACTTCGGCACTTTATAAGCCTTTTCCTTGAAGGCGGAGAGGCCCTGCACCGGGAGCCACTGCCCAGCAGCTTGCGGAGGGACGAGAGGCTGACAGAGCGCCCGGCTCGGCTCTGGCGCTCCTTTGCAGGCGGGAAACTCAAGGCGAGTTTCCCGCAGCTCCGGCACGGATCTCCGAGGGGTCCCCGGCTGGAGCCGGCACGTTTCTCTTTGCATTAGCAAAGCTCAAAGTCATCCAGTTTGCGCTAATCCACCACAATTAGCCCTGAATTATCACCGGACTCTGACAGACGTTCCTTGTAACTCTCTTTTATTTCCAACAGCCCTAATCAGCAGCTCTCATTACAAACGCTGATTAAAACTGCAAATTATCCAGCAGTGGCCCTGTTCCCGTCTACCAGCAGCTCGTTCAATATCAATTAAGGCCAAGCGGCAAAGTCTGCAGCCTTAGAGAGCTTCCAACTGTCTGATAGTGGCACTATTGGTTTGGAAAACTAGGAAAATACTAATAATCAATAACCGAGGAGAAAGAGGAGGCGACCGAGCAGGAGGGCGCGAGGGTCCCCGGGACCGGTCCGGCGGCCGTTGCGGAAGCCGCCCGCCACCTCCCTGGTCCCCGCCGCTTGTGTCTGCGAGGTTGCTCGGGACCAGTGAAAGGTATTAGATAAGGTAATTACTCGGGCTCATTGAAGTCGGTTTTGGAAATAATGAATCGTATTAACGCATTGAAAAACCCTCTGCAATCCAACATTATTAGGTCGTTCCGGTATCCGTTTCAATTAGCGCTCAGGATTGTTTTATTTGACCCCTTCCCCTAAATAAAATGGAAGCTAATAACAGTTTATTTTATTTTTTATTTCGCCAAATTGATTTACACATCAGTGTGGGACACGCGCTGGTATTGTCTCTCTTGGTAGGGTACTGGATGACGAGGAAGAATTAGAAACCTGAGGAGGAGAGAGCCTGTCCTGGAGCATCCCCACCTGCAGGGTGAGTCTGGCAGTTTTGAGGGGCCAGGAGTGAGGTGGTTGAACCCGTGGATAAATCCTTTGTCCCCAAGTAGAGCTCTCAAAGGGCCATATTGGGATAAGCCTCACATTCCTGTCCCTTTTTCCCCTATGGTAGACATATAGATAGATATAAAGGAAAAGAAGTAAGGTCTTTTTTTCTGCATCCAGATCTGAAAAGTAAGAAGGTTGCCATGATCCTGTCAGAGATCTGCTTCCCAACACCGATAGAGAATTAATCACCCGTCACCCCCCAGGTCCTGTTTCAATAGTTACCTATCCTTAATTAGCATCTGGTCTCATGCCTGGGCCTCAGGAAGAAATAAGAGAAATTATTCTCTGTACAACCCAACTGCATGTTTTGGTTGAATGCTGGTCTAGGCAAGCCACCAGCTCCACTTAAATATCCAGTTTACTTTAGTCTGCTTCTCTTGGCAAACAGAAATGTTCGGCCTGAAGAACCAAGATACTAAACTATTTCAGACACTAAAATTTTTAACCCAAACTATGTGTCATCTGTGTGCTGTGTCTCCATGCTCTCTGAAAAACACAGCATGCAATATGAATTCGGCCTTTTGTTTCCCTTCATGCCTGTGCAACAGAGCTGGACAATGCTATGTCTCAGCCAGGATCCAGCCTCTTCTACTAGCAGGGTAATTCACACCAGGCACAAGGTCTGTCCTGATGAGTGGAGGTTGCACAAGATACTGGAGTGCTAGTAGTATAAGAGGCCCTGAGTAGAAAACACATAGGCTTATGGTTAAATAGATGGACCAGGCCTGGACCTGAGACTTTCCATAGGTTATTTGGATGATCTCTAGCCTTTGTTTCTCCAACTTGGTGGTGTGCTCTCATGTGATGCATCCTTTTCCTTCTGCTGTAGCAATAAAAGACAGTTGGGAAACATGAATGGAGAGTAAACAAAGGCACAGTACTGTTCTAGGGAATGACAGACAACTCAGAAAAAGCTGAGAAGAGTTTCCAAGCAGGTACTTAATATGTAGTAAGTGAGGAAATTGGAAGTAAATACAAGGCTAAAGTAGGCCTTTCAGTCTGATGGTACATTTTACTGCAAATGTGTCCTAACCAATAAATTGTTGATCAGATATTCTTCATCATCATTACAGGGTTTGTTTTCTCTAAAGGCACATGTCTCTCCCTCCTACAAAAAGCCCCTAGGAGGAGATACAAGAGGTATGCAAAAAGTCCTCTGTGGACCTCTGACTTACTGCTACGATAGTGGAGATGCTAGTTAAAGAAGGATAGTCCATCTTCTCTTTATGTTGATGTTCCAGCTCCCTTGGACTGTTCATATTCAGGAAGAGCAGGTAATATGAGAACTAATCTATAGGCATTGGAGTTGAGCCAATGTTGCCTGCCACCAGTGTCCTGGTTCCGGCTGGGATAGAGTTAATTTTCACAAGAAGCTGGGAGGGGACACAGCCAGGATAACTGACCCGAGCTGGCCAGGGGATATTCGATACCATGTAATGTCATGCTCAGCATATAGAGGGAGGATGGCACTGAGGGGCGGGATTGCTGCTCCAGAGCGGGCTGGGCATCGGTTCCGGGCAGTGAGCAATCTGTACTGTGAATCACATGCTTAGATATTCTGTTATTGTTATTGCTGTGTGTGGGGTTTTTTTTTCCTATTTTGTCTTCCTTTGCTGTCCTGTTAAACTGTTTTTATCCCAACCCCTGAGTTTTGCCTTTTTTTTCCCCGATTCTCCTCCCCATTCCACTGCGGTGGGGAGGAGTGAGCAAGTGGCCACGTGTTTGTTAGCTGCCAACTGGGGCTAAACCACAACAGTCCTTTTTGGCGCCCAACATGGGGCAATGAAGGGTTGGGGTAATGACAGATCTGACCAGTGTTTGTTGAGACAAAAATTTGTTATTGTACTTATTATATTAGTTACATAGTCGCTGGTCACAATGTTGCTTTGGTCAGTCACATGGTTGTGTATGTAAATTCTTATATGCTCTATGTGTTCCCTGCGGTGCTGTTTATCATCTCAGGGAGAATGGTGAGGATTATTTTGCTATACTGTGTAATATCAACTTATGATATGATAACATCAATGGCCATGAGGTTAAGTTGGTATCTGTATGCGGCATTGCTGTCATGCCCATACCTCGGGTTCCATCTCTCAAAACTCATTAATAATCACATCCACTCTATGGGGAAGACAGGGAGGATAATTTCCCCAGGGTACCGGTGGGCTTTTGGTATAGCAGCCTTGGAGACAGAGGAAATTAAACAGCTGTCCACCTTGCCCGGTCTCTCAGAGGACCCTTCTATTGTGGGTTGCTGAGGGTCAAAGAACAACAGGTGCCAATTGCCACCACAACGGTGCACAGCAGCAATATCGCACCAACTGAGACTCCCTGATTCCCATCCAAAGCTGATTCATCAACTGGAGAGTCAGGGAGTGATCAGCAAGACTTGCTCACCCTTTAATAGTCCCATAAACAAGACCTGGGACACATTCGGGAGACATAGCAATAAGAGCATGCTGGCTTGAACATCCCCAGCATATTCAAAATTCTCAAAAACTGTTGTAACTAGCCTGAAGGAGAAAGGGGAGGTGAAATAATGGGGGAAATTATCCACATGGCTGCTTTCTCACTCCCCCCCCTCAGTGGAATGGGAACATATTCTTCATGTGCACTACAGGGTCTTTATCCTCTTCTACAGTACGTGGGAGTTTTGATTGGGCAGGGCCAGCTCGATTGGTGGATCCCCTAGTGTTAACTAACCAGGTGGCTTTTGCTAAATGTGTATCCCAGTGGTTGAAGGTCCCAGCACCCATTGCTGCCTGGATGCTTTTTAATCTTCTCAAGCTGCCTGCATGCTTTTTATTCCTTAGGTCACTTAGAAGGTTGCTGTAACTTTCCCCTCACTTCTGCTCTTTCCACTGTGCCCTGACTGCCTCTTCCTTCTTATAATGAACCTGAGCTATTCCTTCATCCTCAAGGTCCTTTAATGCCCTATTTTTATCTTAGCTCTCATCTTTACACTGAGACACAGATATTCCCTGAATAGCCAGTGGTGCCAGTTTTCATTAGTCACTTCTTAGATTTTAAAGGAAGCATCTCTGTGTTCTGCCAGGCTTCCCCATGTGCCCCAGACATCTGCAAAGCCTTCTCCAACTCTCCCTGCTCCCCTCAGTATATCTCTCCCATCAGCAAAACTGGGCAGTACTGGTTTAGGAGTCTGACGTGCTAGCCCCTTCCAGCCCAGAAAGATGCCAGTTGGTCTTACTGATTCCATGTGTCTCCTCAGCTCCATCCGTATTGAGTTGTTGTCCTGTGTCATACACTTGAAGTTCACGCTTTGGGGCAGAGACCACGTCTTGGCTCTATGCTTGTACAGTACCGAGCACAAAAGGGGTCTTTATGCCAGGGGCTTTTAGGCACAATATTAAATCAAATAGTGATAGAAGAACAGGTTTCATAATGTTTTTAAAAGAATTTTAAAAGCTAAAATTCCTTTTGATGTAGAATGTCGCTTTCTTCCTTCATTTTTTTGTCAAGATGTAAAAAACATACTCCTGAAGATGACCCACTTCTAACCATATCCTTTCTCAGACTTGAAGACTACTTTAAATTGCTGAATTTGTGTAATCCTTGGATTACTTTGCCACTAATCCATCCCATTGTTAAGAATCAGCAGTTTTACATCTATATTGATCTCAGGGACTGACTTGGCTTCAATAGGAGCTATGCACTTGCATTTAAAAGCAGACTTCACCTCCTTTAGAGGCTTACTATCCCACACAATAGCCAGCAAAAAGCTACTTAAGCAGATTGTGTAACAAAACAGTTTTTTATTACAGAGCAACATAAATTACAACTTTCTTTAGTTGTTCAGAACTGGTTTAGTACAATATCAGAATAAATTCTATACATTCAAGACTGGCATCATACAGAGAAGCATCAAACCATTACTTTAATGTTTCAGTTGTTTTACTGTTTTCTTTCAAGTAAAAGAAGCCAGAAATCCTACTGGCCTTGCTCAGCAGTGTTAAGTCAAAGGCTCAAAAACATTTCAGAGAATTTTGACTTGAATACAGAAATCATTGGTCCAACATGAAACCTGGTCTATCAGTGGTTCCACTGAAGCTGGGATTTTCACTAAACTTAGCAGTTAGGTTATATTCTTGAATATATTCTTGAACCTAATATAACCTATTCTTGAATATAACCTAACTGATTATATTCTTGGGATTTTTCCTTCTTTAATTTTAAATGTAAAATTTTACCTAAGTGAAATGTGTAAAAGGGAAATTATTTCAAGCAATTGATCCCCACTTTAAAACAAAGCCAGATTTGAAACTGAGTAAATATTTTTGTTTTCATGTACAATTAGTCATTATGCAGGTTTTTAATACAGATTTTCCCTGTCCTCCTTTTAGCAGTATTTTGTCCTATATCTATTTTTTCCTATATCTATTTCATAGAATTCTAGGAATTGCTGTCATGCACTGAATTAATTTCCCTCTAGAGAGATGCCTAGCTGCATTTCTTCATCAAGCTGAATTAAAACCCCTGTATTTAATAAAAAACAAAGAGGAGTTAATCTCAAGTTTTGTTCTATAGCATTGTCTGGTTTAAAGTAAGACTAGAGGTTAGGCTGGAGCTTTTTATTTATTTTTGTTTTATCTTTGTTTTGGATATGCTGAATTCCACACACCCAGAGCCTGATTTTGCACTCCCATTTTAGGTATCTGTGATATTAGAATTAGGTCCATGGCATGTGCAAAATTGCTATTTAGAGCAATACATGCTACAGTTAGACACAACAGAAGTAATTAAAGGAAACAAGAAACAAATACAGTTTTCAGTTATTCTGATGTGGAATATAGTATTTAGAATTAAAGATATGATTTATACTGTACCTTCCAATGTTGTATTTGTTTTGCCTTAGTTCCTATGGTTCTGCTTGTGAACTCACCTTTTCAGAATGAAGCAACTCTGTTGACATAAATGAAATGCTTTAGATTTGCACCAATAAAACCAAGATCAGAATTTGACATTAATTTTAAGTTACCTAGTTTAAAACTGGATCATTACAGTATTTTAATTAATTGAGTAAAACCAGACCCTTCTTCTACAGTGTTAATCGGAAAAATTAGACCTTTTAGATTTGTTTTGTGAATCTTTCTGAACTTGAAAAGAAACACAGGTTCTGTCCACTGCGTGCAGACAGGTAATCAATCAGTGAGCACACTTTCAGTTCCAGCTCAACTCCTACTTACAATTAAGTAGAAACCTGTTACAATAACCTCAGTCACCACCATACAAACAGAATCAAGCTATTTGGGACCAGTGAAAATTAAAAACCCAACCGACAAAGAAAAAACTCTCCACACAAGAACAACAAACTAGTTAATTAAATACAACTCCGGTGATCAGTAATAAACACCAGTCATTCTTTAAGATAACTGTATCCATCTTTATAAGACACCAACAAGTATATTTTTAAATTGTTGCTTAACACTCTCTATCATTTCATTAGTAGGAAGTATGATGCTTTCTTGACATTTTCCAGTAAAATTCCCCAGCATATTTTATAAGAATCTGACATTCTAACAAAAGCTCACATCTATTATTTATTAGGACTATTCATGTCCTGGGGTGTTTTATTTGCTCAAGCTTCTTTTCCATGTTTTTTATTCATAATCTTCCTGATGTTCAGTGTCCAGATTATTTGATTAGGTCTGTACAGATGTAGGAATTAGTAACAGTACCTGTAACAGTAATTTGGGGTTTGGTGAATTTTTGTGATAAAGTGGAGTCTGAAGCTTTTATGAAACTTTAATATTTACCAGTTACATTTTTTACTTTAAAATAACTGCAATATTGTTTAAAAGATAAATTAAAATATAAGTAGGTACAATAAAACTGTCTGTAAACAAAGCTATAAAATAAAGACCATTTATTTATACAGCTAGTTTAACTAATACTGGAATCTATACATAATTCCTGGAGAAAGTCTCTTTTATATCCAGAATGTGTAGTGTACTAACATGAAGAGATACAGTAAGTAGTAGAGAATATCAAGTGTTTACACAGATTTCACACTGTATAAAATGTAACAGATATTAAATGGAAAATATATCCTTCAAAAATGTACTCTGGCACCATATTATTTGTATCTAAAAAGTGAAGCATTCCTGGTTTCTGAAAGTTGGGGAACAGTACTATTCCCTAGCTAATGTGGCATGTCACCAAATCCATGCAACTGCTTAGCTTTCATCTGCATATAAACTGGCCAAAAGTACTTTTCCACTTTCAGGAATACTTCTGAATGCAACACATGCATCTTAAGTGTCATTTGCTCATCAGGCATAGCTTCAGATATGAACATCCCAATTCTGATTTTCCCTTACTTCCATGTAACTCTACTAAAATCAGTGAGAGTACTCTTGACCAGAAGTCCAAACTCATAGAAGACAGGGAAGTTTTGCTGTGAGTTTCAGTGAAGATCAGCATCTTATTGATTTGTAAAATGTTGAAATTTAGGTTTGAGTAAGAAATTCTTTATTCAGCGGCGCCGGGTGCACGGGGGATATCTCCGCCTAACGTGCACACCAGTGAATACAAAAAGCACTCTTTTATACATTTACTACATTAATGTTCTACTATGGCTCATGCATATGTAATTCCGGGATACGCCTCCTTCCTGAGCTCCGCCTTTCTCCTTGCGCCTGCGCAGTAGTCCATGAGGGTGGTCGTCTGGACTCATCCGAGGGTCGTTCCGATGAAGGCCGGTAGTCTTCCTCTCCCCTTTCACCTACTAAACTTCAGTGAAGATGGTCCTTTGGATCACCTTTTGTTTGTCATTCTCCTGTTATCCGCTTTCTCAGCGTCCGTTCCTCGGTATCCGTTCTTTATCTAAATGTCCTTTCCGTTGGTATCATGTTCTCTGATTTATCACCTAGCTTAATCCCCCCTGGAATGTATGGTCTCATTAAACACGTCAGACAGAATATACGGTTTACAAACATTGTCTCATTTGTCTTAGTTAAACACGTCAAACAGAATGTATGGTTTACGAACATCTTCTTAATTATCTCAGTCCCCCCTTTTCTATTTACTATGTAAATTCTTTTACACTAACTTAATTGGAAAACATGCTACCATACATCTAAACAAAAGACAAACTAGTATTCCTATAGCAATTATCACTATAACTATCACAAAGATTTGTTTAAGCCACTGTACATTAGGTAGCCACGAAGTGACTTTGTCCCATACCTCTTTAAAACCCCAGGAGGTATCATCTTGGGTTATCCGATGTAAAATTTGAGTTTGAGCCCAAATTTGGTTTAGATCCGTAGCAATCCGTCCACTTTGGTCTATATATGTACAACAGCTAGTATTTATAATGGTACATACTCCTCCTTGTGCAGCTAGCAACATATCGAGGGCCATTCTGTTCTGAACTACCATTTTAGACAAACTACTAATCTCCTCCTGTTGGGCTCTTATAATGTCCATGGTAGCATTTTCCAATTTTTCAATCACTGCCGAGATATTCACCAATGCTTTTTCAATTTCACTCACTCCCAGCCATGGCAAAAACCATCTCAAAGCTATGAATGCTGTAGGTCATTCAATTAAAGGGTTACCTCGCTTTATCCGCTGCAGGATTCTTATAAATCCCGAACTAATCGATTATGTAAAGTCATATTGGGAATAACTGCACCTAAAGTACATGTCCCCTTCCAATTCTCAGGTAAGGTTTCTTGCTGTATCATTACAAATCCAATACCATCCTGTACCTTCTGGAACCGGCCATTTAGTAGTATTTCCATTCACTATTAGCACCAATATCTATAGTTACATTACATGCAGTTTGATTTCCAACAATACAGCATTAGTACACAGTACTTTCCCCATCCCTTAGGTGGATTACATCTTTGCACACAAGTAAAATAAGGCTCTTTCGGAGTTGGGGTTAGTATTTCAATTTTTTCATAATCCATTTCCTTTTCC
Source organism: Phoenicopterus ruber ruber (assembly GCA_009819775.1). NCBI lineage: Eukaryota > Metazoa > Chordata > Aves > Phoenicopteriformes > Phoenicopteridae > Phoenicopterus > Phoenicopterus ruber. The sequence continues at coordinate 17,211,387 of CM020247.1, forward strand.
CATGAGGTGTTGCCCACAATTTAGTCCAAGAAACGTTAGAGGGGATTGGCACTCCTATTAAAGATATTCCTCGTGCCCCATGTTCAGGCATCTGGTACAATCCAACAATCGGATTTATTGGCAAATTTACTAATTTGGTGTATCAATGTTACATGTGCGTTCTTTCCCCATTCCCTTCAGCTAAGTTCACTATCACAACATCAAGAACGGTATAATTTTATTCTGGTTGGACCCTCGTTCTGGACCTTCCATTTCATAGGAGACGGAGCTTTTTTCACTTGCGAGTAATGTATCCACGCTTTCTTTCCTGTATTTTAATTGCGGTATATGTAGTGAGTAACTTGGTAGGGTCCTTTCCATTTTTGTTCCAGCGGGTCACCTGAAATGGTTTTAACGAACACATAATCACCTGGTTCAAAGTCATGTAATGGACCATCTAACCCACGAGCTCGGTTTTACCTATTTGTTTAAACACCTCCTTTAACTGGCGTTGCAAGGTGCGTAAATATATACCAATATTCTCCCCTACTTGACTAATATCCCCCTGAGAATGTATGTTGATAGGGCCGTCCATATAAGATCTCGAAAGGGCTTAAATTTTCCTTACTTCTAGGTTTAGTCCTTATCGTAGTAAGGCCAGAGGTAGTGACTGGGGCCAGGTCAAATTTGCTTCCTGCCCTATCTTAGCTAATTGCGACTTTAAATATGGTTCATCTTTTCTACTTGACCGCTAGCCTGGGGTCTATATGGTGTATGTAGTTGCCAATCTATTTCCAGGAACTTACTTACTGCTGTACTATTTGCACAGAAATGAGGTCCTCTATCTGAAGAGATAGATTCTGGTATACCGAACCTCGGAATTATTCTTTAATCAAAGCCTTAGTTACCTCTTTAGATGTATTTGTCCTACAAGGGTACGCTTCAGGCCATCCAGAAAATGTGTCCACTAGCACTAATAGATACTTAAATCCTCCTTTCCTAGGCAATTCTGAAAAATCTATCTGCCACATTTGCCCTGGATAATTTCCTCTCCCTATAATTCCAAATTCAATGCGATGAGGTCCTTTCGGATTATTGCGGGCACAAAGCTCGCATTGTTGAATCACTTGTTGAATTTAGTATATAGGTCCTTTCCAATCCACAGTCTCAATATTGCTCTATATGTAGCCTCAATTCCCCAATGAGTCTTAGCATGTTCTAGTTTTACCAACCCCCATACATATTTGGCAGGGACAATTAGCTTATTGTCCGGGGTATATATCCACCCATTTGTTCCCTCTTTACCTTCAAGGTCTTGAATCAATTTAAGATCCTCTTTCCCATATTGGGGAGGGCCTATATCAGTTAATGTTTGTGTGTTACCGTCTGGAACCAGGGCTGCCACATATCCTGTTGCCTCTCTCGTTTCAGCGATTCTTCGGGCTTCCAAATCAGCTAATCGATTTCCTCTTTCGGATTCCGAGTCGCCTTTCTGATGTCCCTTACAATGCAGGACAGCTACCTCCGAAGGGTACTGTACAACATCCAGGAGTTTCAGAATTTCGCAGCATGCTTAATTTTCTGTCCTTGTGAAGTTAAAAGTCCGCGTTCCTTCCAAATAGCTCCATGAGCATGTATGATTCCGAAGGCGTATTTTGAATCCGTCCAAATATTTACTCTTTTCCCTTTGGACAATTCCAATGCTCTTATGAGAGCTATAAGCTCGGCCTTTTGGGCGATACATTCTGGGGTAAAGGTTGATTCCACGATCCGGTCTGCAGTAGTCACAGCGTACCCAGAATAGCGACGTCCATTCTTCACATAACTACTTCCATCAGTATACAAATTGTCAGCCCCGTCGATTGGTCGTTCATGTAGGTCAGGGCGACTAGAATACACAGTTCTATCGTTTCCAAACAATCATGTGCTAAGGGCTCTTCCGATATTCTATTAAGAAAGGAGGCTGGGTTTACAACATTAGTGACCACAATGTAACATCGTCTTGTTCCGCTAGTAATGCCTGGTACTTTAAAAATCTTTGTGGTGACAACCAGTGCGCTCCCTTCTGTTCCAGTACCGTGGATACGGTATGGGACACATAAACAGTGATAGACTGACCCAGGGTAAATTTTCGTGCCTCTGTAATATTGATGACGACCGCTGCTACTGCTCTTAGGCATGAAGGCCAACCTCGGCTTACTTCATCTAATTGTTTGGAGAAGTAGGCTACCGCTCTTCGGTACGGTCCCAAATATTGGGCCAATACCCCCAACGCAAATCCTTGCCTTTCATACGAGTACAGCAGGAACGGCTTACTAATATCCGGAATTCCTAGAGCAGGGGCTTTCATCAATTCCTTTTTTAATGACCGAAACGCGGTCTTGGCCTCCCCAGTCCATTCAAACTTATGGCTCGTTTTAAGCAAATCATACAGTGGCCTTACTTTTATGCCGTAGTCCGGAATCCAAAGACGACACCATCCCGCCATTCCAAGGAAAGTTCTCAATTCTCGTATTGTTTGAGGTTCGGGTAATTGACATATGGCCTCTTTCCGTTCAGGCCCTAATTCCCGCCGTCCTCCAGACAATTTTACCCCCATGTAAGTAACTTGGGGTCTTACCAATTGAGCCTTCTCCTTCGAGACTTTATACCCATTGAGTCCCAGGAAATTCAGTAGACTTATAGTCCATGCAACACATCTTCTCGAGAACTCGTGGCGATTAATAAATCTACATACTGTAATAATACCCCTTGACCATCAGGACTGCCCCACTCTTCGAGATCCTTAGCAAGCTGGTTTCCAAAAATTGTCGGGCTATTTTTGAATCCTTGAGGTAAAACTGTCCATGTTAGTTGCACCTTTCTCCCCGACTCTGGATTTTCCCATTCAAAGGCAAAGAGTTTCTGGCTCTCTCAGCCAACGGAAGGCAGAAGAAGGCATCCTTTAAGTCCAAGACGGTAAACCAAACCAATTCATCTTAACTTAGTCAATAATGTATAAGGGTTTGCCACAACTGGGTGGATATCTTCCACTATTCTATTGATGGCCCTTAAATCTTGGACCAGCCTGTAACTTTTCCGTCAGACTTTCTGATGGTAGGATGGGGGTGTTATACTCAGATTCACATTCAACAACAATCCATATTTCAAAAATCTATCTATTATCCCTTTTATCCCTTCTCGGTCCTTTGATCTAAAGGATATTGTTTAATCCTTACTACCTGTGAATTGGACTTCAGCTGTATTCTCACAGGTTTTGCCTCTTAGCTCTCCCAGGGATTTCTTGCCCATACTCCTGGTATACTGATCTAGTATTTCAGAGGGAATTTCACATCCATTTTTGGAGGAGGGCTGTAACGCTGTCAAACTCAATAGTGTTATCAATTCTTTTTCCTTTACTTTTAATTTCATTTTCCCTTTTTCAAAAAGTATTTCTGCTCCTAAAATTTCTAACAAATCTCTTCCTAATAATGATTTAGGGGAGTCTGGTAGGTACAAAAATTGATGAAGTCCTACATGTGTCCCTATCTTGTATCGTAAAGGTCTCAGAAAGCGAGCCTGTTCCGACTGCCCCGTAGCTCCTACTACTCTCACACTTTCCCCCCCTCGGGTATCAATTTCTGATTTAACACTGAATATGTGCCCCTGTATCTATCAGAAACTCTACCTCCTGTTTCTCATTCCCCAGCTCCATTTTAACCAGGGGATCTACTGGGGATCGACCTCCCGGTCTCCATCATTCATCATCCTCCATATTACCTATTAATTTAGGGTTACGTCTCCGTTGCTTGGGACACTCTCTCTTCCAGTGGCCTACTTCTCTACATAGGCACACTGGTCCGTTCGTAACGGCGGACGCACCCCCTTACCCCGTTTGTCTAATCTTGATTCTTCCCGTGCTTGGAGAGCTGCCACCGTAGCAGTAGCAATAGTCTTCCCCAACTTTTGTCTTTCTACTCCATCTCTATTCCTAAATACTCTCCAAGCTTCTTCCACTAGCCTCTCTAAATCCCTTATATCAGGCTCCTTTAATTTTTGTAATTTTCTCCTAATATCCTCCTGACTGTCCCAGGAATATTGACACCAATTGTAACCTCCCTTCCTCAGAAATCGGATCAATAGTATATTTTTGCATTCCAGTTCGTATCTATCCAAAAATTCCGATGGAGTCTCATTAGGGCCTTGTTTTATAGTATACAGCCGAGACCAATTCACTGTTTTAGGTATAGCCAACTCTAGTCCCATACGAATCCATTCTTGATATCGTTTCAACATTTTATAATCCCGTTCATCATTATAATCCCACCCGGGATCTACCCTGGGTACATGTGTTTCCAATGTTCCCGGGAGGACTCCCGAAGTCACTTGCGATTGAACCTGGGCCCTTGCTGCCTTTAGAACCATTTGTTTTTCTGTTTCAGACAAGGCAGATAACATTATTTCAATATCACCCCAATCAGGATCAAGATTCTTAACTATCAATTCAAATCTTTGTAACCAAATCCGGGTCGTCTCGATATCCCTTAACCGCCATTCTCCAAGTATCCAATTCAGTTGTGGAGAAAGGGACCTTTATTCTAGCAGGACCACTAGTTCCCATAGCCTGCCGAAGGGGAGCCTGAATTACAGGACCCGTTTTACTTCTGGTCCTTGCCGTAATCGGCGTAAAGGACGCTCTCTCTCCGCGGATGATCCTTCCTCTATTTCCTTTTCCTTTCCTATAGGGGAGATATAATTCTCAATCCCCTCTTGGTCTTCTTCTTTCAATTTTAAACACCTCTGTCCGATGCTGCAGGCAGAGCAACATCGTCGTAACCCTAATCCCTTCTTTTTATTCTCCATTTCTAACGCCAAAACAAATGGATCATTAGGTGCAGCATTGACCCCACACTCTTTTTGCCATTCCGGGTGATTCCGTAAAGTAAAGAACATTAGCATAAGCCGCCTCCTCCCACTTTCGTTCCCGTCTTAAAAACAACATTAGCTGTAACAATGTATCGTATTCTAAAGTACCATTCACCGGCCATTTTTCCCCGTCCTCCAACTTATATAAAGGCCACCATTGGTTACAATATTTTATCAACACTTTCTTACTTTCAGTCCCTTTTGATGAACCCACTATATCCTTCCAATGCATTATTATACATCCTAGAGGCTTCTTCTAGGAATCTCAACCGATTGTTGCCCCCCCATTACCAAATGTTATCCGACACTGAGCTCTATGTCCAGATAACCCAAATGGTACTTTAGTACCCCAAAAAAATAACCGGTTTCCTCTATACAAAACCCAAGAATAAAGAATATACTTACTCACTGTAATGGGTCCTTGTCTGCCTCCGCGATGATCCGATGAGTCGAGGAGTCCCTCCGAGAAATCCCGGGGGTACCCTAGGGAGTCCTATTCTCAACGGATCTCGCAGTCCGACAGAGAAGGAGTCCCATCTGGGTCGCCAGATTGATTTGTAAAATGCTGAAATTTAGGTTCGAGTAAGAAATTCTTTATTCAGCGGCGCCGGGTGCACGGGGGATATCTCCGCCTAACGTGCACACCAGTGAATACAAAAAGCACTCTTTTATACATTTACTACATTAATGTTCTACTATGGCTCATGCATATGTAATTCCGGGATACGCCTCCTTCCTGAGCTCCGCCTTTCTCCTTGCGCCTGCGCAGTAGTCCATGAGGGTGGTCGTCTGGACTATCCGAGGGTCGTTCCGATGAAGGCCGGTAGTCTTCCTCTCCCCTTTCACCTACTAACTTCAGTGAAGATGGTCCTTTGGATCACCTTTTGTTTGTCATTCTCCTGTTATCCGCTTTCTCACGTCCGTTCCTCGGTATCCGTTCTTTATCTAAATGTCCTTTCCGTTGGTATCATGTTCTCTGATTTATCACCTAGCTTAATCCCCCTGGAATGTATGGTCTCATTAAACACGTCAGACAGAATATACGGTTTACAAACATTGTCTCATTTGTCTTAGTTAAACACGTCAAACAGAATGTATGGTTTACGAACATCTTCTTAATTATCTCATTATGTCTCGGGTAGGATCAGAATCAGGCCACTAAGGCCAATGTAAACCAGCAAACAAGCCAAAGCCTTTACCTGCACCTGCTGAAGTCAGTGGAATTTTTGTCATTTATCCCAGTAGGAAAATGAGTCAGAGCATTACAGAATCACACAGAATCACAGAATGGTAGGGGTTGGAAGGGACCTCTGGAGATCATCTAGTCCAACCCCCCCTGCTAAAAGCAAGTTCACCTAGAGCAGGCTGCACAGGACTGTGTCCAGGCGGGTTTTGAATATCTCCAGAGAAGGAGACTCCACAACCTCCCTGGGCAGCCTGTTCCAGTGCTCTGTCACCCTCACAGTAAAGAAGTTTTTCCGCATTGTCGTGGTTTAACCCCAAATTGTAACCCAATACCACGCAGCCGCTCGCTCACTCCCCCCCCTCCCTGTTGGGGTGGGGAGGAGAATCAGAGAGAAGGGAAACTCGCGGGTTGAGATAAAAACAGCTCACCAGCACAGCAAAGGAAAAATATGAAAATATTAATAATGATAATAATGATAATATATACAAGGATAATAGAATATATAAAACAAACGATACACAATTTCTCACCACCGACGACCGATACAGCCCGTCCCGAGCAGCAGGCAGGGAGCAGGGGTATCCCCCCCCAGCTATCCCAGAACAGCAAGTTCCAGGGAAAGCAGGCGAGGGAACAAACAGCTAAACGTGAAAAACAAAAAGGTAAAAATAGGGAAGCAAAAAGCAACCTGAAGGGAAGCTTAAGGATTAGGGCAAGTTAAAGGTCTCAAAAGCCCAAAAGCCCAAAGACCAAAAGAGATCTAGAGAAAAAAACTAGTGGCCCACCGACCGACCCTCGCTTATATCAGGCATGACGTCTATGGTATGGAATACTCTCTTTGGTCAGTTTGGATCAACTATCCTGTCTCTACCCCTCCCAGGTTTTTGCATCTGCACGTTAGCAGAACCTGGAAAACAACAAAATGTCCTTGGTGGTTCAGCAGCAACCAGCAACATCAGTGTGCTATCACTGTTCTTCTCACACCAAAGCCAAAACACAGGAGCTGCTGAAAACAAAACTAGCTCCATCCCGGCCTAAACCAGGACACGCATGTTCAGATGGAACTTTCTGTGTTCCAGTTTGTGCCCGTTGCCCCTTGTCCTGTTGCTGGCACCACTGAAAAGAATCTGGCCCCATCCTCTTGACACCTGCCCTTGAGATATTTGTAAGCATTGATAAGGTTCCCCTCTGTCTTCTCTTCCTCAGGCTAAACAGCCCCAGCTCCCTCAGCCTTTCCCCATAGAGAGAGATGCTCCAGCCCCTTAATCATCTTTGTAGCCTCTGCTGGACTCTTTCCAGTAGTTCCTCATCTTTCTTGAACTGGGGAGCCCAGAACTAGAAGCAGTACTTCCTGATGCTTGGGAAAGACATTATTGCCTCTATTCTTTACTGTTTTCAAATGTCATGCACTCAAGAACGTGTATGTTTTTACTCAGTGGAACAGGCTGTCCAGAACAGGGAAAAAAGATGGACAGCTTTTAAAACTTTCACTTTTCACGTATTTGTATCTCAAGACTCTGCCAAACTGTGAATTCCATTTCCCATTTGGACAGTTGTGTTTCAATTTAGGTTTTTAACTGCATCAAACACCCGAGGACTTAGGAAAAATAAAGAGGCAGCAGTTTCCACATTTACACCTTGGCATTCATTTCTGGGGGAGACTAAGCTGGAGGTGAGTCATTGACTTCAATAGCTGCTGAAACACTCCTCCCAAATGTCATATCTGCAATAATCTAGGCTAATTACTTTGATATTGCTTTTTCCCAAAACATATATTCAATTACTCAGATTCTAGATGCCTTTAAAGAAATTTTAGGAAGAAATTACCAAAATATTTATTAACAGATAAATGTAAATACTGTGCTAAATTCCTGAATATTGCTGAACAGGTGAGTTATGCCTTTGAGCTTAAAGAAGTCTAAAAGGCTGACAGCATCTTGGTGACAGCAAAACCAAAAAGATCATCACTTCTTATTTCATTATGGGCACAGCAGCATGATTGAATTTGCTAGTATGTCTGGATTTCCATTATACTAAGTCCTTTTTAGAGAGTTGGCAGTATAATCTGGTCTGACAACATGGAAAGCTGATGTTTCCCCTTTTTGTTCAGCATTTCTGAGTAATTTGGATAATAGTGCAAAATTCTTGAATTCCAGCTACAGAACATTCCACAATGAAAGAAAGAAGTGAGGATACATACCAGTCCTAAATAAAGCCAAAACCCATTATTTGTAATTTTGCAACAATTTGGTATAACTTTTAAGAACGATCAATTCTAAATTGGGAAAGTTATTTAGGGAGTTGCTTTTAAAAAGAAGCTAATCTTTTACTTATTTTCCTTGTATTGTGGAATTTTAAAATGTTTAATTGAAAAAAAATCTCAGTTGTTCAGACTCTGACAAATAAAAGTAAGCAAATTATTCCACACTTAGTATTTATATACATGGATAGATTTTCAGGGATTTTGTGTCTGATTGTGTTTACAATACCAATGAAAAGTGTGATGTTTATATAGAAATGGGAAAGTTACTGAGTAAGTCCATAACCTGGAAAGAGCTACTGCAAATTGCCTTGATTACAACCAAGTGGGATGATCTTAAAAACGTCTGTAGACTGAAAATGCAAGATACTTGAGAAATACTTGTCTGATTTTGCATGATTTCCTTGACCATGATTTCATCCTGTTGCCTAGAATACTAATAACCCTAATAACCAGTTCTTGGAGGTGATGATATAACCATCTTTGTAAATCTTCCTGTGCTAGAAACCATGAAAGCGTAAGTAGCACAAGTCTGAAACCTCCCATCCTGTCTGCACAGACATACTGTCCTTTGGGAGAAGTCTGTCTGTCTGCACCCTGTGTTCCTTCCTCTAATGCCACTCCTATGTTTCCAAGCTTTCTTCATATCAAGGAGTGCACAAGTATACTTTCCTGAGGAAGAGTTTGTGATCAAAACATATGTACTATCATTCCATGGCCATTTTTTGAAATTTCAAGTGGTATGTGACAAAAATACTGCCAAGTACTGATACACAATAAAATCACTGCGGATTTCCATGGGACAAAAAAAAAACCCAATCTCTATGGAACATTGTAGATGCTGTTAAGCAATGCCCTTTGGCACTGCTTCTTTTACAAACTCGAAGATGATAATATCATCCCTTCATTATCCCAGTTTTTTAAAAACAGAAGTAGCTACATTCTGGATCACTCCTCTGACTGAGTGTAATTTAAGCTGCAGAGAAGGCTGAAAAGGTAAGTACATGTTGTAAGTAACCCTCTTTTACAAATTGTCCTGGTTTAGGCTGGGATGGAGCTAGTTTTGTTTTCAGCAGCTCCTGTGTTTTGGATTTAGTGTGAGAAGAACAGTGATAGCACATGATGTTGCTGGTTGCTGCTAAATGATCAAGGACATTTTGCAGCTTCCCAGGTTTTGCTAATGTGCAGGTGCAAAACTTGGGAGGGGTAGAGCCAGAATAGTTGATCCAAACTGGCCAAAGAGAGTATTCCATACCATAGACGTCATGCCCGGTATAAGTGAGGTCGGTCGGTGGGCCACTAGCTTTTAGACCCTTAACTTGCCTTAATCCTTAAGCTTCCCTTCAGGTTGCTTTTTGTTTCCCTATTTTTACCTTTTTGTTTTTCATTCGTTCGGCTGTTTGTTCCCTCGCCTGCTCTCTCTGGAACTTGCTGTTCTGGGGCAGCTGGGGCGGGGGAATACCCCTGCTCCCTGACTGCTACTCGGGACAGGCTGTATCGGTTGTCGGGTGGTGAGAAATTGTGTATCATTCATTTTATATATTCTATTATCCTTATATATATTATCATTATTATCATTATTAATATATTTTGATATTTTGCCTTTGCTGTCCTGGTGAGCTGTTTTTATCTCACCCGCGTGTTTTCCTTTCCCCTCCGATTCTCCTCCCCACCCACGGGGAGTGGGGGAGTGAGAGAGCGGCTGCGTGGTATTGGGTTACAATTTGGGGGTTAAACCACGACACCCTTTATCCCCCAGCATCGGAGCAGCCAGTGACAAGCTGCTCACCTTGATTATGGCTGTAATCTTTTTGGATATCTCGCAGCTCAGTCAGGGATAGGGGTCGGGTGATTATCTCTGAGTCTGCCTCTCCCTGTTCTTGTGATGTCCATGGTTCATCCTCATCTTTTGGGGCGCAAGCTGATTTTTTGTGCTCTCTCTTTTGTATAGGGGCAACTGATGATAACGGCACGGGTGGATCTGCAGTGCCTGTCACAGCAGCCACGGTGCTCATGGCTGGGGCTTGAACAGCCGCGGTGCCCACGGCAGGGGCTGGGGCAGCAGCGATGCCCACGGCAGGGTTGGAACGGCCGCGGGGGTGGAGCAGCTGCAGCGCCCATGGCCCGTAGCAGCGATTGAGGCAGCAGCGGTGGCCGCGGCGAGGGGTGTGTGTAGCAGCGGCGGCGGGGGCTGGAGCCGCCGCGATGCCCATTGCAGGGGTGGAGCGGCCGCAGCGGCCGGAGCGGGCGGTGGAGCGGCCATGGGGGTGCTGGCGCGGCCGCAGCGGCCGGAGCAGGGGGTGGAGCGGCCGCGGTGCCCACGGCGGGGGTGCAGCGGCTGCAGCGCCCATGGCGGGGGCTGGCGCGGCCGCGGGGGCCGCAGCGGGGGCTGGGACGGGCGGGGGCCCTGGCGGGACCTGGGGCGGCCGCGGTGCCTGCGGCGGGGGTCGGGGCCGGGGCAGCCGCGGTGCCCGTGTGGCGAGGAGCGGAGAAGCCCCGGTACACATAGCGGAGGGGGGGCGGCCGCGGCGCCCGTGGCGGGGGACGGCGCGCCGCGGGGGCTGTAGCAGGGAACTGGGGTGGCCCTGCGCCTAGCCTGCACCGGCTTCTGACCTTAAGCAAGATTTGACACAACTGTATTCCTACTGATAGGAGTAACAAGCCCGTCCGAACATCCCAAAAGTATTCCAAGTTTTCAGAAACTCCCGTAACTAACCAGGAGGGCAACGAGAAATCAAAGGCAGGCATTTTTACCCAGGAGGGGAAAGAGAAAGCAAGGGAGGAAGTTTCCCCCTGTTGACACCCGGGAAGGCAAAAATAAAGGAATAATTACTGATAGTCCCCACCAGATTGCTCCCGAAGTATGAAGCTGTAACCGTTGGTGCCGCTCCGTTCTGCACATCGCCCCCCCACTCCATCGTATATGAATACAGATAGTAAACTGGTCTAAACACCCAATGATTTTACCATGCCATAAGCCAGTGCTAAACCACACACCGAAGCAATAATCTTAATCCAAAGCCCAGAGGTAACAAACCACGCATAAACTGTGACAAACAGCATACAGTAAGGTGATACACGATACAGCTCTGAGAAGCACTCTGAAAACAATTCGAACAACATTGTGACCAGCGGCAATTAAAGTAATAACGGATGCTTATAACAAATTGTTTTAACACACTCTGGTCAAATCTGTGTTATCAAACCCTTGAGCCTGATCGGGGCTTTAAACCCTGGACCCTCAATCTGATGCTCTCTCAGCTGAGCTGGCCGGACCCTCTCGAGCCCCACGTTGGGCACCAAAAAGGACTGTCATGGTTTAACCCCAAACTGTAACCAATATCACGCAGCCCGCTCGCTCACTCCCCCACTCCCCAGTGGGGTGGGGAGGAGAATTGGAGAGAAAGGAAAACACGCGGGTGAGATAAAACAGCTCACCAGACAGCAAAGGAAAAATATAAAAATATATTAATAATGATAATAATGATAATATATATAAGGATACTAGAATATATAAACAACAATACACAATTCTCACCACCCGACAACCGATACAGCCTTGTCCGGCAGCAGTCAGGGAGCAGGGGTATCCCCCCCCAGCTATCCCAGAACAGCAAGTTCCAGAGAGCACAGGCGAGGGGACAAACAGCCGAACAAATGAAAAACAAAAAGGTAAAAAAAGGGAAACAAAAAGCAACCTGAAGGGAAGCTTAAGAATTAAGGCAAGTTAAAGTTCTCAAAGTATAGTGGCCCACTGGCCGACCCTCACTTATACCAGGCATGACGTCTATGGTATGGAATATTCTCTTTGGCCAGTTTGGATCAACTATTCTGGCTCTACCCCTCCCAGTTTTTGCCCCTGCACATTAGCAAAACCTGGGAAGCTGCAAAATGTCCTTGATCATTTAGCAGCAACCAGCAACATCAGTGCACTATCACCATTCTTCACACACTAAATCCAAACACAGGAGCTGCTGAAGACAAACTAGCTCCATCCCAGCCTAAACCAGGACAATATCCACCCTTATTCCATACCATTTACGTCATGCTCAGGTCTCTCACTTTCCAGTTAATCACTGCCACTTTATGTCTTTAATATACACACAGATATCATTCCCTTAGTCTATGGACCATCCCTCCAAAATGTCTGTTGAGTTCATTTAGTCCATGATTTCGGGTTCCATCTGTCTTGACGTCTTTCAGGGCAGGAGAGATGGTGCGGTGTCAGATTGTTGCATTCTGCATCGAACTTATAGCTGGTGTATCTGGCACGGCTGGCGTAGCTTGTCCACAGTCGGCAGGTCGAGGATGTTGATCTTGACTGTGCGCAGTTGTTGAAGTCAGTCCATCACTGCTGCACTCTGCTTGGTTTCCTCAGAGTTGGCTCTTCATTGAGTCAGGTGATTCTTACTGTAATACCTTTGACATAGAACACAACTATAAATGATTATATACATGACTATATACAATCTATACATTATATAAATATATTACAGTATATTATAGTAATTAACATCATACAGTTCAGACTATTGGCTATTTTCACCTAAATCAAATCTCCTTGAGGTACACATAGGACTTCTCCATTCTTCTGCATTACCCACCAGTGCATCCAGGCCCTTGAGCGAAAGCAATCCCATGAATGGGTTTGCCTTTGCCCGAGGCAGGAATAACCCAGACTGTCTTCCCCATCAACAAAACATTCAATACAACTAAACCAAATTGGTTGCAGAGTTGCATTAGAAAACAAAACTCTGTCCAGTGCTAGGTAAAACTGCGTCAAGGATAGCACTTTGTGGGGTAATCAGCCAGTGCTTTCTGATGGCTTTCCACGAAAAACATCACAAGGGCAGTGGAATATCCCTTTTGTCAGTTGGGGTCAGCTATCTCAGCTGGGTCCCCTCCCAACTTCTTGTGCACCCCCAGCCTACTTGCTGGTGGGGTGGTGTGAGAAGCAGAAAAGGCCTTGACTCTGTGTAAGCACTGCTCAGCAATAACGAAAACATCCCTGTATTATCAACACTGTTTTCAGCACAAATCCAAAACATAGCCCCATACTAGCTACTGTGAAGAAAATTAACCCTATCCCAACCAAAACCAGCACAGGTAGAGTTCAAGTGGGGAAGCTCATTCTTCATTTGAAAAGTAATGACTTGTTTGCTAAATTGAACTTTCAGCTGCTGCTTTTTTCCTTGATTTCAATAGCCTTGTCTTGAATGAATGAGGGAGAAAGCTCTATTAGAAGCTGTTCATTTACATCATTAAATAAGGGTGGAAAATGCTACAATTGGGTGTGCAATTATAGACAAAAGTTCTTCCTGAATTGTTTAGAACATAAGGGCAAGATGTGTGTGCAGGCAGGAAGTACTGATTTACAGCAAACAGAAATGGGTGAAAATCCTTTACTTTCTGTAAAAGAGATGCTTAGATTTTTCTTGGGAATATTTTCTGCATTGTTGTGCATGCAGCTTCTCCCTACTTACAGAAACTGAAAAAAATGGATTATTTACCGTATAGACAAAAGTGGACCTGCTCTATAGTCCTCGTGTAAAATTTCCATTTTTCATGAACAGAACGAAGGAGGAGTTTCTGTTGGGAAGTGATATTTACTGAGGTCTCAGTATAGTCAAGTATATATTTGATTTTAACAGGAATTTTTGCATAAGGTATAAAACACAGGGTATGGAATCTTATAAATGTCTACAGATGGTGTTCTGGTTATGGCATTTTTGCTTCAGACTCGTGCTTCATTACAACTTGCTTTATGAAAACTTACCTTCTCAAGCTCTGCTCTGCAACAGTCCTCCATGAAGGGTGTCCCACCAGCTTTAGTTGTATCACATGAGTGTTTGGACACTTACCCTACAACATAAAAATCATGCCCATGGGTAATTTCTTTGTCACTTAGAGTTCTAATAGCTTTTTCATCCTCTTCATTCAAACCAACAGTATTCATAATACAGAAGGATTAGTAGCAAGCCAAACTTTTCATATTTGCTGATGCCAAGGTCATAATCATTGTTTAATGTAAAACATAAATGAATCACCTACCTTCTCCTCTTGAGATCCTGTAATTCCTCCTCCTCAGTAATTTGCAGTCTAGAAATATCTATTTCTTCCAAATACGTGCTCATGTGATTAAGAAAGCAGATAGACTAGCCTAACTATTGCTTTGAGGACCATGCCCATTTTTTTTCTTTTGATATTAGATGTACTCTTTCAAGGGAAGATGAAAATAACTACAAAACCGAATCTGTGTAGGAAATACCAAACCAATATTTAATTCTGCTCGTTGCAAGCTGGTAGATGAAGTTTACTTCCAGCACAACACTCCATACTTTGAAAATCACAAACACTCCAGTTTTAAGCTGTGAGGAGATTTCTGTCTGGACAGCTTTTACAAAAAGGGAAATAGAATAACACAGTATAGATAATTATTATACATACTGCCAAGCTGGTGTGTTGTCTCGTATATGAGGAAGGTCTGGTCTAAGTAGGTAAGGATCATATGAATACAGTCTCCATATTACTGATGTTACAGGTTTAAAAAATGTATAGGCACGAGTGTGAATTGCTCATTGAATGTAGGATTAAAGACCTGCAAAAAGCATCCTAGATTGGTATGGCATGACAGGAATCTACATCTTCTGTTTATACCTCTGATTTAGCTGATAACGTATGGCCAAACAACCAACTAACTTTTTCTTGTCATGGCATTATGTTCTCACGTCATTATCTAATTTCCAGATCAGAATATCAAAAGCTCAATCTAAAAGAATTGGATAAATTTGTATCTCTCTTTGGGATACCTGTGCTGTACACATGCAGATACCATGGATAGGATGGGTGGTGAGATAGGACAGTGGATGTCAGAATGCCCCTGGATTTTAACATATAGAGATTAATTAGAGCTACTTACTCTAATTATGAAACAAATACCAAGAAAATCTCATGACAGAATTGATCCCTAAAGCTACATTTACATTAACAGCAGTGAAGCAGGAACAGATATGTGGGATGAAACAGTCAGCGATGAAGAACCTACTTCTACACTAAACAGGTTTTAGGGATGGGGACATACTGGATTCACGTGGACTGAATGCTCATTAGCAATTGGAGTGCACCTTCTGTGTTGTTTAACCCCAAGAAATCCAGTCTGTGCACACACCCCACCCTGCAATGTGAAGCAAGGCAAATGGTGATGGTTGGAAAATTCATTCGAAAGTGCATTCCTGATGCAATTTAAAAAGCTGCCTTAGATACATCTGGGAATTCCAGGCACGAGACGAGATTATCAGCTCGTCAGTTATACAAAACATTTAATTCTGTTTGCTAGGGATCTGTGTTCACTGAGGGCCAACTAAGTCAGATGAACTGAGATGGGCTCCTACCTTGTGAGTCTCTGTTGGGGGGCTGTGGAGTCTATCACTCTATCACCAGTTATGGACTCAGGATTCAATTCATAAGAAGTAATTTTAGAAGCTCTAGACAGAAATCATGCCCAGTTCTTCTGTTTCTGTAACGTAATACACATTCATTTACCAGTGTAAACTATAGTTGAGATCTGTAGTAATGGATGAACTGCCAGCAGATTACCCTGCACAAAAAATTGGCTGCAGCATGTCCCTGAAGCTTCAGTCACCAATTGTGTAGGGAGAGGATGTCGCTAGAGTGACTGTCACTGATTCAATACCAGTTGTAAGCAGAAAGAGGGAATTCTGTCAAGTCACTCCCCAGCCCCTTTGTGTACAGAAATCTCCCAGCAGGACAATGGTATTAGCATCTCTTGGCTTGCTTGAATGCATGGTAAGCAGGGAGAGATTGACCTGACATCCACTACATCAGTTTTCCTAAATCTTAGATCCTTCTATTAAAAAAAAGGCAGGCAGCAGAAATAACGATTTCTGGTTAGAATTATTGGTGCAACTCTCAAGCATCAGCTCTGTCTAGGATCTGTCCCTCAAACCTTTTTCCCCAATGGGGATTTAAGTGGATTGCTAGGTATTTGACAGACCTCAGTATCAAGATCAATACTGAATTAGAAGACAAAGCTAAGCATAACCAGGGGAAAATAATTAACAGAATTAAGGAGGATTTTGCTATAGGGAACTATTAAAGTTATATTTATGGAGTTATGTAAATGTAATAAGATTCTATCTGCACCACAATTAATTCTATATCAGAAATGGTCCCTGTAGATATACACAAAGATTATTTTACTAAAATTGAATGTGTATCCTCTTCTGGACTAAAGGATAGGAGAAAAAAAATCTTAAAAGTAGAAAGTTGTGAATTTTTACAAACAACAGATTTAAAGCTGCCTAAACTCCATCTGTATCAATGGTATTTAGTTGGTTCAGATGCCACAGTTCACCCAAATGGTTATCCTATTCTGTGAGAAAAGGAGAACATGAGTATAGCTGTGCTCTAGGATGGCCACTACTCTCCACGACAGAATTTAACCAAGTATTTTTTTGTATTTTAAGAATAAAGAAATATGGTAGAAAATTATCTTTAGAAAAAATCCCAATAACACATATGTCTCTGTAGTATTTGGGTTAATTCTACTTTAAAAAACAGAACGCAGACATGTTTTGATTTGCCTGTTACAGAAAAGATTCAGGCTGTAGAGTGTAGTGTTTTAATATATCTTTTAGAGATGAGTGCAGCAAACCTGAATTGTCATTACTGATTTAATTTTTTTCTAACTGAATGCTAGCATGCAGCTCTCTGAGCATCTGTTGTCCTTTTTTGCCTCTTCCTTTTCATTAGCGCTTTTCCAATTATACTAACAAACTATTTAATCAGATCAGAAGTTCTCTTAAAATAATGTCAGTTCTTTTCTTAACTCACTTAAAAACAAGACTATCATGAGAGAACGTCAAACTGAATTCATTTTGCTTTGTTAATGCCATGTGGATAGTGACCTTCATCTTGTCTCACAGCCTCCTCCATGGACAAAGCATCCATTTCATAACGGAAGTTTGATCATTAGTGGAAAGATGATGGTGCTGTCTAAACTGGGAGACCTGAGGAGACTTTGTGGGTTTGCACCCTGACTGTATCACAAATCCATGTCACTGCTGTCCCCTGTGCTTTCTTTTTAAGAGAGCTCAGGGTGCAAGCGCAGGGGGGCTACAGCATGCTCCCAGAGAATACTTTCTGGCATCTATTGCATGTCTCTGCTTTGTTTCTGATTCCTGGAATTTTTAACCCAGCGTGAGAGAATGATCTTTGCCATTTCATCAAAACGTTCCTCTACTGAGTGGTCAGGTCAACAAAATGTTATGTTAGGCTTTTGGCCTGATTTGATAATCTTCATCTGTGGGATCAGTCCCCGGTGGCAGAAAGAGCTTCCTTGCTTGATAAAGGTTTAAAGGATTGGACCTCTAGTCTATATAGTGAACTGGTGTTGCACTAAATACTGGTACTTAGCAAGTACACATAATAAATCTTGATTAAACTTCTAGTCACTTTTCTTCAGGACTGATAATGTTCAGCTACCTATGTTCCTAAATTAGCACTAACTAACTCCTTTCCAATGTTTTAAATACATGTCATTTAAACTGGGAGACAAGCACTGCAATTATTATCACATTAACATCAGTCTAGGCTAGGTCCCCTCTCCATAGTGGCATCTGCTTTAGAAGGTGATGTGAACAAGAGGAAGATGTGGGCTCATGTATCTCACATGAAAGCCACTCATGGATTAACTCTTGGTATCTGGAGACTGGCTTCATCTCAAAGGTCAATCTTTAAGTTTCTTCCTAAACTCTTTACAATTAACACATAGCATTCAGTTTTTCATGGCAGAGGCTAACTCTTCCTCTGAATACTGCTGTTCTTGCTTTCACTGATATCCCATGATTTTGACTGTTTAATCTAATTACCAGGTGAAAACAAATCTTCTTTCACACTTTTCAAATCTGCTGTCTTCTAATTTTCACTGTCCTGTGGCAACCTGTGTTGTAAGACAGGAAGAAAAGTGTCTTCCACGGGCTATTTGTTATTTTAAATATTTTTATCACATCCTCTATTATTGGCGCCCTTTTTCATGAACATAAATCCAAAACTTCTCTGCATGTGAGTTTCCCATGCCTGCTAAATATCTCCATTTCCCTTCTAATGATTTTCATTCTCCAGCTCTGCTGGGGCCATTCCAATATTGTATGTCAATCCCATGTCCAACTTAAGCTCAAGTCTAATCTACTTCACCTTTCCATTGTTTGGATGTAAGATTGGACTTTGGTAAGGGCACGTGGTGAGATTCATCTGCAGCCCATTCCTACCTTCACTGTGGTGAACACAGGAGGGCTCAGCCTGCCCACTGCCCACACATCCCAGCACAGCGTATTACCGGCTGATGCTGGGCAGAAAACTCAGCTGCTGTGGTCCCTGATCCAGTCTTCTGTACCCCAGGTGCAGAATGTATAGGTAGGCGTTCTAACATTACAGATTGTTAGATTGTCCTTCTAACATTACAGATATGGCAACATGGATAGGTGGAGCTCAATGAGGAGTACACTGGGCTGTCTTTTGCTCTTTTGTCTGGTACAGTATAGACATAGCCTAAGTTTGCAAACACCCCTTTAGATTTGGTGAGCAGAACTGAGCACAGTATTCCAGAGGAGGTAAAGTATTTATAATGCCATAAAATACGATGACATTTATTTTCTTGCCTTTTCATAGTCTTTGGAGACTCTTATGTCTGAATAGCTTTCATCACCACTGAAAGTTACTGTCGATATTGTTGTTCGTTAAAAAGCTGCATGTAATCAAAGTGACACACCTCGGAGACTTTGAGACTAAACGGGGATTTTGGAGGACTCTGAATAAACTTAGTGAAACACTTTCTCTTCTCCTCAGCATGATTAATTGAAAATATGATATAGGAAAAACTATTTCAGAGTTGCTGTTCTGGGAATTATGGCGATGTGCGATCTTGTTGAGTGATGTTTTCTGAATGACTATTAGGACAAGCATTAATGCAAACAAGAATATTTTTACTGTCTTCAGTGAGCCTCATCTGGACCAAGTGTCACGTAACCTGCTGAGGTCTGTGCAGTACAAAGAAGTGTTGTACTGTGTGTACACAGTGTTGAGATTTCACTTGCTTTCTTTCTGTGACTGTCTTTGCTAAACTGAAGGGCTTATTCTAGAGCTCGGGAGTGCTGTTCACAACTTCTCCCCATGGCTGCCTACTTTTTGCTATCTAATATTCAGTTACAAAATGATAGGCTCATGGATAGCTAGCTATCCTTAATAGCTCCCTACTCATCCATGAGCTGCAATGCTGTGAAAAATGTGAAAGAGGATTTGGAAGGGCAATCCAGGACATTACAGCTCCACTGACTTGCAAGAGAAATGACTGCTCGGATGACAGGCAGCTTTCACAAGTCCAATTTATCCAATAATTCAGACATCTGTTTGGGCATCTCTCCACCCTGTGCTTTATACTCAGGATTTGGGGTGCTAATTTCTTTACTAACCTGCTTGCATGGTCATTGATATTTTTGCAAATTTTTTGGAAAAAAACAAACAAAAACCCAAAATGCGAACCCGCAGTATTTAGCTCCCTTTACGTGACTGTAGTTAGTAACACAAGCAGTGAGCAGTAATAAAATAGGCTGTTTATGCCAAATCTCATTCTTTTCAGTTAGGTGAATTTCATCTGCAAACATCCATGCCAAATCTGTCACCTGTATGCTTGTAATTTGAGGACTCAGAGCTGTGCAGACTTCTGTGTAAGGAGGCAAAACCACCTACTCATAAAGGGAAGCCACACTAAAAAATCCCCCTGGTCTGCAGTGATGCAATTTTTGGGACACAGTAACACAAGAAATATGATACTGGAGTTTCCATTCCAGACACTTTGTTCCCTAATGATACATCAGAGTATTTTCATCTAACCTCTCCTGCTAAATCATTGGTAGTATTGGCTAGATATTGATGATAAATGTATCATATATTGATAGCTAAATATTGGTAGCTAAATGTATCATAACATCATTGTAACATCTCCAATACCTGCTGATAAATGGCTTCAATCTCTTGCTACAACAGCAATTTATGAAGAATATCATATAAACTTCAAGATAAACTCCCACAATTTGAAGAGATTGCCTCTTTTTACACTTCATAAATAGAAGCAAAGATTGTACATCCAATATATGCGTTGAAATGGTCTAGTCTAATCCCAAAAGGACAAGTATAGAGCTCAAAGGGGAGCTCTTTGCTGGTCTAAATTGTCATAACTCCAGGAGAGCTACGGCAATTTACTCCAAAGAGGATCTGTCCCTAGGAACCTGCCTGCTGTTATCTCTTCAGCTCTCGAGCTTTACCAATGTGATTTCTTTTTTCTCTCCTTTTGCAAGGAACCCTCACTTGAAGACACATAGCTGCTTTGGGATCCCCAAAATGGAACAGATGAAGAATCCCATACTTTTAAAAGAAATTATCTTAGTGATCTGTAGCAGGTGCTTCACCTCTTTCAAATTATTTCCAAAGGGGCATAATATAGTTTTCTAATCATAAAAAAAATCTTAAGACATTTATTCTGTGGTCGGAAGCTTTCTGAGCCAGATAAGACATTGACCCTGATTCCCCTTTGTCTGAACTCACACTCATTAACATCTTGTGCTGGACAGGTGGAGGGGTAAAAATTCCAATCAAAGAAAATGCTGTCAAAATCTTTTTGAAACATTTCAATAGCCATTTTCCATGAAACGCAACTGGAAGACGCGAAACAGGTGACAGTGATGGCACATAGTTTATATCATTGCTCACATTTCCACCTCTGAGTAGTTAATTTATCTCCAAGTTGTACTTGTAAAACCTTTATGTATCACCATCATTTATTTCTGATATGGAATAAATGTACACATGCATTTCATCTAATCAGGCAGTGTACAGACAGGAACTAGCTGACAAAGTGTTCCTCATGATTTTTTTAATGTACCTCTTTCCTATATGTCCTTCAATGTCATCTCTTCTTTTCTTCTGTCAAACTGTTGCAAGGATGAAAAGAATAAATAATACATACTTTGTATTTCAGCAACTTTATACAAATGCCTCTTAACATATAAGCTCTCCAGTGAGACAAGGGAGAGAAAATTTGAGTTGTAGCTCTCTTACCTTAAAATGAGTGAGGAACATTATGTTCCATTGTGCCACATCCCACAGCCAGAGCCTGGGAGCTGAGGGAGGGAAAATCTTCCCACGGTACATACAGCACTGGCATATTGACAGTAACACTAGTTCTGTCAGCCAAAAAGGAAGGTCAAAGAAAGCATACCTCCCCTGATGAGCAAGACTGGCAAACTGGCATCAACGGACGAGGAAAAGGCTGAGGTACTCAACAACATTTTGCCTCAGTTCACTGGCAATGTCTCTTCCACACCTTTCGAGTGGATGGACTGCAAGATGGGGACAGGGGGAGCAAAGTCCTCCCACTGTAAGAGAAGATCAGGTTCGAGACCACCTGAGGAACCTGAACATAAGTCTATGGGACCTGACGAGATGCATCCCAGAGTCCTGAGGGAATTGGCTGATGTAGTTGCCAAGCCACTCTCCATGATATTCGAAAAGTCATGGCAGTCAGGTGAAGTCCCTGGGGACTGGAAAAGGGAAACTTGCACCCATTTTTTAAAAGGGTAGGAAGGAGGACCCTGGGAACTACCGACCTGTCAGCCTCACCTCTGTGCCTGGAAGATCATGGAGCAGATCCTCCTAGAAGCTATGCTGAGGCACATGGAGGACAGGGAGGTGATTGGAGACAGCCAGCATGGCTTCACCAAGGGCAAGTCTTGCCTGACTAACCTAGTGGCCTTCTATGATGGAGTGACTACATCGCAGACAAGGGAAGAGCTATGGATGTCATCTATCTGGACTTCTGTAAGGCCTTTGACACGGTCCCCCCCAACATCCTTCTCTCTAAATTGGAGAGATATGGATTTGATGGGTGGACTGTTTAGTGGATGAGGAATGGTTGGATGGTCGCATCCAGAGGGTAGTGGTCAATGGCTCAATGCCCAGATGGAGACCAGTCAAGTGGAGTCCTCAGGGGTCCGTATTGGGACCAGCACTGTTTAATATCTTCATCAATGACATAGACAGTGGGATTGAGTGCACCCTCAGCAAGTTTGCGGATGACACCAAGCTGAGTGGTGCTGTGGACACGCCTGAGGGACGGGATGCCTTCCAGAGGGACCTGGCTCAAGAAGTCGGCCCATGTGAACCTCGTGAGGTTCAACAAGGCCAAGTGCAAGGTCCTGCACCTGGGTCTGGGCAACCCTCAGTATCAATGCAGGCTGGGGGATGAAGGGATTGAGAGCAGCCCTGCGGAGAAGGACTTGGGGGTACTGGTGGATGAAAAGCTGGACGTGAGCCAGCAATGTGTGCTCGCAGCCCAGAAGGCCAACCGTATCCTGGGCCGCATCAGAAGAAGCATGGCCAGCAGGTCGCGGGAGGTGATTCTGCCCCTCTACTCTGCCCTGGTGAGACCCCACCTGGAGTACTGCATGCAGCTCTGGAGCCCTCAGCACAAGCAAGACATGGACCTATTGGAGCAGGTCCAGAGGAGGGCCACAAAAATGATCAGGGGGCTGGAGCACCTCTCCTCGAAGAAAGGCTGAGAGAGTTGGGGTTGTTCAGCCTGGAGAAGAGAAGGCTCCGGGGAGACATTTGTGGCCTTTCAATAGTTAAAGGGAGCTTATAAGAAAGATGGGGAAAAACTTTTTAGCAGGGCCTGTTGTGATAGGACAAGGGGTAATGGTTTTAAACTAAAAGAGGGGAGATATAGACCAGACATAAGGAAGAAGTTTTTCACAATGCGGGTGGTGAAGCACTGGAACAGGTTGCCCAGAGAGGTGGTAGATGCCCCATCCCTGGAAGCATTCAAGGTCAGCTGGATGGGGCTCTGAGCAACCTGATCTAGTTGAAGATACCCCTGCTCATTTCAGGGGGGTTGGACTAGATGACCTTTGAATGTCCCTTCCAACCCAAACTATTATGATTCTATGATTCTATGATTCTATGATTCTATGATTCTTGAAGCAGAACCCCCCAACAGCCCGCAGGGAAGCCCCCAGGAGGTACAGGTCCATGTGTTTCCCTGAGCCAGCTCTTCTCACATCCCAGCATCGCTATGGTGATGTGGACTAACCCCCACCTGAGCACAGTGAGCCAGGGGTATGGAAATCTCGAGCAAGAAGCCTCGAGGAAGGTTGCTAACACATGAAGAGCTCTTCCTCAGAGAAGAGGACCTTGTTTTATTGTGCTGGGGCTGCTGGGCAGTGAGGAGGACTTGCGCTTTAAGCTTTGCTTGCCCTGTGTTTGTGTGCAGGACAGAGTCGGTCTCCCTTTCTTCCTTCAGATATTCCAAACTCTCAGGAATTTGTCTAGGCATCCCTGGGGCTCCTGTCTCCACTTTTGGGGTGATGCAACACCAATTAAAATGAGAAAATGAAAGGTGCCAAGAATCCAGCAGCACTTTGCTGCTAGTGGATCCTCTGGCTAGTTAGGACAGCTTTAAGGTCCCTCTTGCTCTTCTGTTAACAAAAAGAGAAAGCCAAAAGGGCCTTTATGTGGCCCACAGGCTCCCCCGTGCAGAAGGAATAGGGATTGTTGGAGGGCAAAGGGCTGATCAAGGACTTCATAATGAAATAGAACAAATTAACAAATGCAGGAGTCACCACTGCTTCTAATGAAATAGTTCAGGATAAACAAACACTCATGCGTTTTATACATAAAACCAAAGCTTGTATGGAGGAGATCAAGCCAAGCAAACCCTGTCGTATTCAGCTATATGTTCATATAGTAAACTTGAACACATTTCTCAGCTCTCAGACAAAGCAGTTCTCCTAAGTGCACCGAGGAACCCGCCAGGAGCCGGCAGCTCGCGCGAGAGCGCTGACGAGACCTGGGTGGGGCCAGGAGCCGCGGCAGCCAAGTGCCTCCACGTATAAAAAGCCCCCGGGGAGCGCTAGTGACCCGGAGTGCGGCGCGTCAGTTCGTGCAGGGAGAGCGCTGAAGCTTTGCCAGCTCGACCAGGGAGCAATGGTGTCCACCCGGGAGAAAGCCATGGCTGCTCTAAGCCTTGCACCCGCCATGACTGATGCAGCTTCCCAGACCGAGCTGTGGTTGGGAACACGCTGCCACCCAGGTGTCAGGCTGCAGGGTGTGCCCTACTCTAATGCCAGTACCGGGCAGCAGCAGCAGCGAGCACGCCTGTGGGAGGTGTGCCCAGGTAGAGGAACTCCTCCGCCTGGTGACAGAGCTCCGCAGGAGGTGAGCAGGTTGAGGAGTATCAGGGAGTGTGAGAGGGAGCTCGACGGCTGGACTCGCACCCTGCCCTCCCTGAGACAGGCGCAACAGGCAGCCAGGGTGCCTGTTGTGGGGGACTCCCTATCCTGATCCTCTCCCCGCATGGCTGAACGCAGTGACTTAGAGGACAGGGGACAGTGGCAACAAGTGCCTCCCCGGTGAGGCAGGCGTGTTTCCTCAGCGCCTACCCCACCTCCACAGGTGCCCTTGCACAATAGGTACGAGGCCCTGCAAGTGGAACCGAACAATGACAAGGCTGATGGTTCAGCTAGCTCGGAGGTGCTGCTGAGGATTAGTCAGCCTAGTCCTGCATCAAAACTGCCCCATAAAGGAAAACAAGAGACAGGTCGTTGTCATAGGAGATTCCCTTCTGAAAGGAACAGAAGGGCCATATGCAGACCGGACCCACTGCTTAGGGAAGTCTGCTGCCTCCCTGGGGCCCGGGTCAAGGATGTGAAGAGAAAGCTTCCTACCCTAGTACGGACCTCAGACTACTATCCCCTGTTGATCTTCCAGGTAGGCAGCGATGAGGTGGCAATAAGAAGTCCTGGCGCAATCAAGAGAGACCTCAGGGCCTTGGGACGACTGGTTAAGGGATCAGAGCACAGGTAGTGTTCTCCTCTACCCTCCAGTTTCGGGAATGATGAGGAAGAAACAGGAGGAGCCAGCAGATCAACAACTGGCTCTGAGCCTGGTGTCACCGGCAAGACTTCGGGTTCTTTGACCATGGGTTGGTTTACATGGCACCAGGCCTGCTGGCGGCAGACGGGGTGCACCTGTCCCAAAGGGGGAAAAGGATCCTAGCACAGGAGGTAGCAGGGCTCTTGAGAGGGCTTTAAACTAGATTTGAAGGGCAAAGGGGATAAAACCAGGCTTGCTAGAGAGAAGCCTGGGGGTGGCACGCCAATGAATGAGGGATGGCGTGCCAGCGAGGTCCTTCGGTCAGCCATCTCAGATGAGGTAAGACATGGAGACCCATGTGGCAGCAGGGACACAGGGGTCATTGATCTGCTAGGAACCACGGAAATGCCTGAGATGGGACATGTAGGAAGTAGGGCTTCTCCCACCACAAAGGTGGCAGGATCATTAGCCCAGCTGAAGTGCATCTACCCGAATGCAGGGAGCATGGGCAACAAACAGGAGGAGCTTGAGGCTGTTGTGCAAGGGGGAAAACTATGATATAGTTGCCATCACAGAAACATGGTGGGATGACACGCACAACTGGAGTGCCGCAATGGATGGCTACAAACTCTTCATAAGGGATAGCAAGGAAGGAGAGGCGGTGGGGTAGCCCTCTATGTTAGGGAGAGTCTGGACGGCCTTGAGCTCAAGGACGGTGACGTGAGGGTTGAGTGCCTATGGGTAAGAATCAGGGGGGAAGGCCACCAGGCCAGATATCATGGTGGGAGTCTGTTACTAGACCACCAATCAGGATGAGGAGGCAGACGCAATATTCTACAGGCAGCTGGGAGAAGCCTCACGATCGCTAGCCTCTTTTCTCGTGGGGGACTTCAACTTGCCAGATGTCTGCTGGAAATACAATGCAGCAGAGAGGAAACAGTCCAGGAGGTTCCTGGAGTGTGTGGAAGATAACCTTCCTCACGCAGCTGGTGAGGGAGCCCACGAGAGAAGGTGCCCCGCGGACCTGTTGTTTGTGAACAGAGAAGGTCCTTGTGGGTGATGTGACGGTGGAGGCTGTCTTGGGCATAGTGACCATGAAATGATGGAGTTTTTGATTCTCAGAGAAGTAAGGAGGAGGGTCACCAGAACTGCCACCCTGGACTTCCGGAGGGCAGACTTTGGCCTGTTTAGGAGTCTGGTTGGCAGAGTCCCTTGGGAGGCAGTCCTGAAGGGCAAAGGAGTCCAGGAAGGCTGGACATTCTTCAAGAGGGAAATCTTAAAGGCGCAGGAGCAGTCCATCCCATGAGGCCGAAAGATGAGCCGGCGGGGAAGAAGACTGGCCTGGCTGAGCAGAGAGCTCGGCTGGAACTTAGGAAAAAAAGGAGAGTATACAACCTTTGGAGGAAGGGGCAGGCAACTCAGGAGGACTACAAGGATGTTGTGAGGTCATGTAGGGAGAAATTAGAAGGGCCAAAGCCCAACTAGAACTTAGTCTGGCTACTGCCGTAAAAGACAACAAAAGTCTTTCTACAAATATATTAACAATAACAAGGGGGCTAAGGAGAATCTCCTCCTCCTATTGGATGCGGAGGGAAACATAGCGTCAAGGGACGAGGAAAAGGCTGAGGTGCTAAATGCCTTCTTTTGCCTCAGTCTTTAACAGCAAGGGAAGTTGTTCTTGGGCACCCAGCCCCCTGAGCAGGAAGACAGGGACGGGGAAGCAGAATGAAGCCCCCGTAGTCCAAGGGGAAATGGTCAGTGACCTGCTACGCCACCTAGACACGCACAAGTCTATGGGGCTGGATGGGATCCACCCAAGGGTGCTGAGGGAGGTGGCAGAACTGCTCACCCGAGCCACTCTCCATATTTCTCAGCAGTCCTGGCTAACCGGGGACGGTCCCAGTTGACTGGAGGTTAGCAAATGTGACGCCCATCTACAAGAAGGGCAGGAAGGAGGATCCAGGGAACTACAGGCCTGTCAGCTGACCTTGGTGCCTGGGAAGGTTATGGAGCAGATCATCTTGAGTGCCATCACACGGCACATATGGGACAACCGGGTGATCGGGCCCAGTCAGCATGGGTTTATGAAAGGCAGGTCCTGCTTGACTAACCTGATCTCCTTCTATGCCATGGTGACCCACCTAGTGAATGAGGGAAAGGCTGTGGACGTTGTGTACCTGGACTTTAGTAAAGCCTTTGACACCGTCTCCCACAGCATCCTCCTGGAGAAACTGGCTATTCATGGCTGGGATGGGCATACTCTCTGCTGGGTAGGAAACTGGCTGGATGGCCGGGCCCAAAGAGTTGTGGTGAATGGAGTTAAATCCAGTTGGCGGCCAGTCAAAGTGGTGTTCCCAGGGCTCAGTATTGGGGCCAGTCCTGTTTAATATCTTTATCAATGATCTGGACAAGGGGAATCGAGTGCACCCTCAGTAAGTTTGCAGACGACACCAAATGGGAGGGAGTGTGGATCTGCGGAGGGCAGGCAGGCGCTACAGAGGGATCTGGACAGGCTGGATCGATGGGCCAAGGCCAATAGCATGAGATTCAACAAGGCCAAGTACCGGGTCCTGCACCTGGGACACAGCAACCCCAGGCAATGCTACAGGCTTGGCGGGGAGTGGCTGGAAAGCTGCCTGGCAGAAAAGGACCTGGGGGTGTTGGTCGACAGCCGGCTGAATAGGAGCCAGCAGTGTGCCCAGGTGGCCAAGAAGGCCAACGGCATCCTGGCCTGTATCAGAAATAGTGTGGCCAGCAGGAGTAGGGAGGTGATCGTCCCCCTGTACTCGGCCCTGGTGAGGCTGCACCTCGAGTACTGTGTTCAGTTTTGGGCCCCTCACTACAAGAAAGACATAGAAGTGCTGGAGCGTGTCCAGAGAAGGGCAACGAGGCTGGTGAAGGGTCTGGAACACAAGTCCTATGAGGAGCGGCTGAGGGAACTGGGGATGTTTAGTCTGGAGAAAAGGAGGCTGAGGGGAGACCTTATTGCTCCCTACAACTACCTGAAAGGAGGTTGTAGAGAGATGGGGGTGGTCTCTTCTCCTAGTAACAGACGACAGAACAAGAGGAACGGCCTCAAGTTGCGCCAGGGGAGGTTTAGATTGGACATTCGTAAAAATTTCTTCACCAAAAGGGTTGTTGGGCACTGGAACAGGCTGCCCAGGGAGGTGGTGGAGTCCCCATCCCTGGAGGTATTCAAAAGACGTTTAGATGAGGCCCTAAGGGATATGATTTAGTGGTGGACTTGGTAGTGATAGGTTAATGGTTGGACCTGATGATCTTGGAGGTCTCTTCCAACTGGAACAATTCTATGATTCTGTGTTTGGGTTTGGTGTTTTTTTTTTTCCTTTCCTTCCAGCTGCTCACAAGACCAATAAATGACTAATTAACACCTTTATTGTAAAACAAGCTGCACAGCACAAAACTGTATTTACTGGAATGATGTCACATTATTGTTTCCATTCCATTAAATGTTTAATTTAGGCCTTTTATAATCCTTAGAGGTATAAAGGTATTCTTACAGCCTCAAAGAATGCAGTAGGAGGCAATTTTCCAAGTGGCACAAAAAAGTTATGCACACAAGTCTCATTATCATACAGTCAATAAGAAAATTTAGCTCCCTGCACCCCCCCCCCCCCCAGCTTTCTCAGCAAGATGAAGCAAGATTTAGAAAACAAAGAGATAAAACATTTTGGCCCGAGTGTCAGTGAAAAGAAGAGGATGTTATTTTTCATCAATTGTTCTGCATTACCATTTGATCTACTTCATTCCCTGCACATTTTAAGCAAAGCATTTGCAGAGTATAGCATTAATACATACAAGCTGCATCATGTATATACCTTTTTCAACTTGCTGGTGCAAGATTTGGCTGTGTTCTTCCCTTTGTATCAGAAGATTGTTGTGTTTTATTTGCCAGATAGACAGAGGAGGAATATGTCGAGGGTTCTGAAAATCAAGGAATTAAACTCAAGCATTCAAAGGGCCCAGCTGTTACTTGTAAATAGTTACACAGAAATGAAAAAGCTCTGAATATTATGGGTTATTGTTGGCAAATGTTACCTGTGATATGCTGGCAAAGGAGCTAGGGTAATCATAAACTCAGAGAACGGTGGTCACTTATATCGTGTTATGTTTGCATTGATTAAGGCACAGAAATCTTCATAGATCTGGGTCAATAAACAGGAGAATAAGGTGTAACATTTCTTGTGATCTGGAAAGAACAGATTTAAGAAATTGTGACTGTATTTCACGGGGCCATATCTTAGAGATACTTGTAGTCTTTACCTGCTCATAGTAATTTAAGCTTCCGATTTTAATCAGGATTAAAACCAGTGAGAAGGAAACCTTGATTTACATAGCTGATTTTATTTTTCCTTTGCATTTGTACTTGGTAATTATCTTCATTCTCATTGACTGGCATAATGATTAACACAAGCTGATTTGCAATGTGATACATTTCGATATCTTTTTTTATTTTAGCATATAAATATACACAGTGAGAGTGTGAGAATTATTGTAATTAGTTCAGATGCTGTAGTAGTTTAACCCCAATTGTAACCCAATACCACGCAGCCGCTCTCTCACTACCCCACTCCCCGGTGGGGTGGGGAGGAGACTCGGAGAGAAAGGAAAACACGCGGGTTGAGATAAAAACAGCTCACCAGGACAGCAAAGGAAAAATATAAAATATATTAATAATGATAAAATATATAAGGATAATAGAATATATAAAACAAATGATACACAATTTCTCACCACCCGACGACCGATACAGCCCGTCCCGAGCAGCAGTCAGGGTGCAGGGGTATTCCCCCCCAGCTATCCCAGAACAGCAAGTTCCAGAGAAAGCAGGCGAGGGAATAAACAGCCGAACGAACGAACGAACGAAAAACAAAAAGGAAAAAAAAGGGAAACAAAAAGCAACCGAAGGGAAGCTTAAGGATTAAGGCAAGGTTAAGGGTCTAAAAAGCCTAGTGGCCCACCGACCGACCCTCACTTATACCGGGCATGATGTCTATGGTATGGAATACTCTCTTTGGCCAGTTTGGATCAACTATCCTGTCTCTGCCCCTCCCAAGTTTCTGCACCTGCACGTTAGCAAAACCTGGGAAGCTGCAAAATGTCCTTGGTCGTTTAGCAGCAACCAGCAACATCAGTGTACTACCACTATTCTTCTCACACTAAATCCAAAACACAGGAGCTGCTGAAGACAAAACTAGCTCCATCCCAGCCTAAACCAGGACAATATCCACCCCTTATTCCATACCATTACGTCATGCTCAGGTCTCTCACTTTCCAATTAATCACTGCCACTTATGTCTTTAATATATACACACAGATATCATTCCTTAGTCTATGGAACATCCCTCCAAAATGTCTATTGAGTTCATTTAGTCCACGATCCTGGGTTGCATCTGTCTTGACAGTCTTTCAGGGCAGGAGAGATGTGTGCGGTGGTCAGATTGTTGCATTCTGCATCTGGAACTTATAGCTGGTGTATCTGGCATGGCTGGCGTAGCTTGTCCACAGTCGGCAGGTCGAGGATGTTGATCTCGACTATGCGCCAGTTGTTGAAGTCAGGTCCATCACTGCTGCACTTTGCTCGGTTTCATCAGAGTTGGCTCTTCATTGAGTCGGGTGATTCTTCCTGTAATACCTTTGACATAGAACACAACTATGGAAATGATTATATACATGACTATATACAATATATACATTATATAAATGATTATATACAGTATATTATAGCAATTAACATCATACAGTTTAAACTATTGGCTATTTTCACCTAAAATCAGGTCTCCTTGAGGTACACATCGGACTTCTCCATCCTCCTGCATTACCCACCCAAGTGCATCCAGGCCCTTGAGCAAAAGCAATCCCACGAATGGGTTGCCTTTGCCTGAGGCAGGAATAACCCAGACTGTCTTCCCCAGCATGTTTTTCACATGCACCACAGGAACTTTATCCCCTTCTACAGTACGTAAAGGTTTTGACTGGGCAGGGTCAGCTCAATTGGTGGATCCCCTAGTGCTGTCTAACCAAGTGGCTTTTGCTAAATGTTGTATCCCAGTTTTTGAAGTTCCACCAACCCATTGCTTCTGTGTAGTTTTCAGTAGTCCATTGTACCGTTCGATTTTCACAGAGGCTGGTGCATGATAGGGGATGTGATACACCCACTCAATGCCATGCTCTTTGGCCCAGGTGTCTATGAGGTTGTTTCGGAAATGAGTGCTGTTGTCTGACTCAATTCTTTCTGGGGTGCCATGCTGCATAAGACTTGCTTCTCAAGGCCCAGGATGGTGTTCCGGGCAGTGGCATGGGGCACGGGATATGTTTCCAGCCATCCGGTGGTTGCTTCCACCATTGTAAGCACATGGCACTGCCTTGGCGGGTCTGTGGGAGTGTGATAGAATCAATCTGCCAGGCCTCCCCATATTTATATTTCAGCCATCATCCTCCATACCAAAGAGGCTTTAATCGCTTGGCTGCTTGATCGCAGCACGTTTCACACGCACGGATAACCTGTGCGATAGTGTCCATAGTTAAGTCCACCCCTTGATCACGAGCCCATCTATATGTTGCATCTCTTCCTTGGTGGCCTGAGGTGTCATGGGCCCACCGAGCTAGGAATAGTTCACCCTTACGTTGCCAGTCCAAATCCACTTGAGCCACTTCAATTTTAGCAGCATGATCCACCTGCTGGTTGTTTTGATGTTCCTCAGTGGCTTGACTCTTGGGTACATGAGCATCTACATGATGTACCTTTACAACAAGCTTCTCTGCCCGGGCAGCAATATCTTGCCACAGTTCAACAGCCCAAATAGGTTTGCCTCTGCGCTGCCAGTTGCTCTGTTTCCATTGTTGTAACCACCCCCACAGAGCATTTGCCACCATCCATGAGTCGATATAGAGGTAGAGCTTTGGTCACTTTTCTCGCTCAGCAATATCTAAAGCCAGCTGGATGGCTTTCACTTCTGCAGACTGACTTGATTCACCTTGTCCTTCAACGGCTTCTGCAACTCTTCGTGTAGGACTCCACACAGCATCTTTCCACCTTCGATGTTTTCCTACAACACGACAGGATCCATCAGTGAACAGGGCATATCGCTTTTCATCTTCTGGCAGTTTATTATACGGTGGGGCCTCTTCAGCACATGTCACCTCCTCCTCTAGTGACATTCCGAAATCTTTGCCTTCTGGCCAGTCCATGATCACTTCCAAGATTCCTGGGCGACTGGGGTTTCCTATTCGAGCTCGCTGTGTGATCAGTGCGACCCACTTACTCCATGTGGCATCGGTGGCATGATGTGTAGAGGGGACTCTCCCTTTGAACATCCAGCCCAGCACCGGCAGTCGGGGTGCCAGGAGGAGCTGTGCTTCAGTGCTGAACACTTCCGAAGCAGCTCAAACGCCTCATATGCTGCCAAGATCTCTTTTTCAGTGGGAGTGTAGTGGGCCTTTGATCCTCTATATCCCCGGCTCCAAAACCCTAGGGGTCGACCTCATTTAAATGGGGCCCCATTTAAAACCATTCTTCTTTCGGGTCACGTGATAGAGAGGGCTTACAATAGAACTGTAATTTGGAATATGCATTCTCCAGAAACCCACAACGCCTAAGAAAGCTTGAGTTTCCTTTTTGTTAGTTGGTGGAGACATCGCTGTTATTTTGTTGATCACATCCAATGGGATCTGACGACGTCATCTTGCCATTTATTCCTAGGAACTGGATCTCCTGTGCAGGTCCTTTGACCTTACCTCGTTTTATGGCAAAACCGTCTCTGGATTATTTTCTCTCCCCTTTCTCAAAAACAACTTCTGCTGTGTTGCCCCACACAATGATGTCATCAATGTACTGCAGGTGTTCTGGAGCTCCACCCTTTTCCAGTGCAGTCTGGATCACCCCATGGCAAATGGTAGGGCTGTGTTTCCACCCCTGGGGCAGTCGATTCCAGGTGTATTGGACGCCCCTCCAGGTGAAAGCAACTGTGGCCTGCACTCTGCTGCCAAAGGGATTGAGAAAAATGCATTAGCAATGTCAATGGTGGCATACGACTTGGCTGCCTTGGACTCCAGTTCATACTGAAGTTCTAGCATGTCCTGGCACAGCAGCACTCAGTGGTGGCGTGACTTCATTCAGGCCACGATAGTCCACTGTTAGTCTCCATTCTTCATTAGATTTCCTTACTGGCCATATAGGACTATTAAAGGGTGAGCGAGTCTTGCTGATCACTCCCTGGCTTTCCACTCGGTGAATCAGTTTATGGATGGGGGTCAGGGAGTCTCGGTTTGGTGCGATATGGCCGCTGGTGCACTGTTGTGGTAGTGATTGGTACCTGTTGCTCTTTGACCCTCAGCAACCCCACAACGGAAGGATCCTCTGAAAGACCGGGCAAGGTGGACAGCTGCTTAATTGTCCTCTGTCTCCACAGCAGCTATACCAAAAGCCCACCGGTACCCTTTTGGGTCCTTGAAATATCCTCTCCTGAGGTAGTCTGTGCCAAGGATGCACGGAGCATCCGGGCCACTCACAATGGGGTGCCTTTGCCACTTCTTCCCAGTTAGCTCACTTCGGCCTCCAGTAAAGTTAACTCCTGGGACCCCCCTGTTACTCCAGAAATAGAAATGCGTTCGGCCCCTCTATAGTTCGATGGCATTAGGGTGCCCTGTGCACCAGTGTCCACTGGAGCCTTGTACTTCTGGGGGCTGATGTGCCAGGCCATCGAATCCACACAGTCCAGTAAACTCGGTTGTCCCTCTCCTCCACCTGGCTGGAGGCAGGGCCCCTCTAATGCTGATTATAGTACCCACTATCAACCAATGGGTTCGTGTGGGACACATGGGGTCGAATCTCATCCCTGTTTCTCATTTCTTGTAAGTACGAATCAGAAGCCTTCTACCCCCATCTGGGGAACTGCCCACTGGAGACTGGAGCAGCACTTTTCCTAGAAGAACCCTTATTTGTGGCTGTTTTCTTTTCAGCTCACGTACCCTTGCCTCTAGGGTCGGCGTGGGTTTCCCATCCCACTTCCTCATGTCCTCTCCATGGTCACGGAGGTAAAACCACAGGGTACCTCGCCGTGTGTACCGTCTCTCTTGAGCAGGGCAAGATTTTCTCCTAACAGCTGAGATACTGGTCCGTACAGGTGGCAATTAGGACCTATCCTCTTTGAGTTGCCGAAACTCCTGGCACATTCTTTTGGCCAGTTTTTCCACAGCCGAGACACAGGCCATAAGGAGGAAGAGATATTGTCCTCATACTGTCGGAGTGGTTGGCCACCTGCACGCACCGGTGGTGCCTCATCGTCTTTCCAACCCATTGTTGCCAATGAGTTGGCATACGATGATGGTGCACCATGTACAAACTTCCGCCACATGGGTCAGGTACATTGGACCTCATCTGGATCTACGGGTGTCTGCAGGTCATCCAGATCATGGTAAATCATTTCCCACACAGCTAATTCCCTCAGAAACTGAATACCTCCCTCCATATTGGTCCACTTCTTTGGGTGGCATATAATATCTTCCTTAAAGAAATACCTGTCCCTCACACCTGACAGGAGTCTCCTCCAGAGACTGTGGGCTTCTGGCTCTCTTCCAATTGCTCTGTCAATGGCCGCTTCCTTAGACAAGGATCCCAGCTGCCTGGCTTCCCTGCCCTCTAGTTCCAGGCTACTGGCCCCCTTGTCCCAGCAACGGAGCAGCCAGGTGACAAGCTGCTCACCTTGATTACAGCTGTAATCTTTTCAGATATCTCGCAGCTCAGTCAGGGATAGGGGTCGGGTGATTATCTCTGAGTCTGCCTCTCCCTGTTCTTGTGATGTCCCTGGTTCATCTCATCTTTCGGGACGCGAGCTGATTTCTTTGTGCTTCTCTTCTTTTGTATAGGGGCAACTGATACCGGCACGGGTGGATCTGCAGTGCCTGTCACAGCAGCCACGGTGCTCATGGCTGGGGCTTTGAACAGCCGCGGTGCCCACGGCAGGGGCTGGGGCAGCAGCGATGCCCACGGCAGGGGTTGGAACGGCCGCGGGGGTGGAGCAGCTGCAGCGCCCATGGCCCGTAGCAGCGATTGAGGCAGCAGCGGTGGCCGAGGCGAGGGGTGTAGCAGCGGCGGCGGGGGCTGGAGCCGCCGCGATGCCCATTGCAGGGGGTGGAGCGGCCGCAGCGGCCGGAGCGGGCGGTGGAGCGGCCATGGCGGGGGCTGGCGCGGCCGGAGCAGGGGGTGGAGCGGCCGCGGTGCCCACGGCGGGGGCTGGCGCGGCCGCGGGGGCCGCAGCGGGGGCTGGGACGGGCGCGGGGGCCCTGGCGGGACCTGGGGCGGCCGCGGTGCCTGCGGCGGGGGTCGGGGCCGGGGCAGCCGCGGTGCCCGTGTGGCGAGGAGCGGAGAAGCCCCGGCACACATAGCGGAGGGTGGGGCGGCCGCGGCGCCCGTGGCGGGGGACGGCGCGGCCGCGGGGGCTGTAGCAGGGAACTGGGGTGGCCCTGCGCCTACGCCTGCACCGGCTTCTGACCTTAAGCAGATTTGACACCAATTTATTCCTAGTACTAGGAATAGCAAGCCCGTCCGAACATCCCAAAAGTATTCCAAGTTTTCAGAAACTCCCGTAACTAACCAGGAGGGCAACGCGAAATCAAAGGCAGGCATTTTTACCCAGGAGGGGAAAGAGAAAGCAAAGGAGGAAGTTTCCCCCTGTTGACCCCCCGGGAAGGCAAAAATAAAGGAATAATTACTGATAGTCCCCACCAGATTGCTCCCGAAGTACGAAGCTGTAACCGTTGGTGCCGCTTCGTTCTGCACATCGCCTCCGCCCCTCCCCCCGTCATATATGAATACAGGTAGTAAACTGGTCTAAACACCAATGATTTTACCATGCCATAAACCAGTGCTAAACCACACACCGAAGCAATAAACCTAATCCAAAGACCAGAGGTAACAAACCACGCATAAACTGTGACAAACAGCATACAGTAAGGTGATACACGATACAGCTCTGAGAAGCACTCTGAAAACAATTCGAACAACATTGTGACCAGCGGCAATTAAAGTAATACAACGGATGCTTATAACAAATTGTTTTAACACACTCTGGTCAAATCTGTTGTTATCTCAACCCTTTGAGCCTGATCGGGGGCTTTAAAGCCTGGACTCTCAATCTGATGCTCTCTCAGCTGAGCTGGCCGGACTCCTCTCGAGCCCCACGTTGGGCACCAAAAAGGACTGTCATGGTTTAACCCCAAACTGTAACCCAATATCACGCAGCCGCTCTCTCACTCCCCCCACTCCCTGGTGGGGTGGGGAGGAGAATCAGAGAGAAAGGAAAACTCGTGGGTTGAGATAAAAACAGTTCACCAGGACAGCAAAGGAAAAATATGAAAATATATTAATAATGATAATAATGATAATACATATAAGGATAATAGAATATATAAAACAAATGATACACAATTTCTCACCACCCGACGACCGATACAGCCTGTCCCGAGCAGCAGTCAGGGTGCAGGGGTATTCCCCCCCCCCAGCTATCCCAGAACAGCAAGTTCCAGAGAAAGCAGGCGAGGGAACAAACAGCCGAACGAATGAACGAAAAACAAAAAGGAAAAAATAGGGAAACAAAAAGCAACCCAAAGGGAAGCTTAAGGGTTAAAGCAAGTTAAGGGTCTAAAAGCCTAGTGGCCCACCGACGGACCCTCACTTATACCGGGCATGACGTCTATGGAATGGAATACTCTCTTTGGCCAGTTTGGATCAACTATTCTGGCTCTACCCCTCCCAAGTTTCTGCACCTGCACATTAGCAAAACCTGGGAAACTGCAAAATGTCCTTGGTCCTTTAGCAGCAACCAACAACATCAGTGTGCTATCACTGTTCTTCTCACACTAAATCCAAAACACTGTAGCTGCTGAAGACAAAACTAGCTCCGTCCTGGCCTAAACCAGGACAGATGCTTATGTTTTACATTCATATTATCTCAGGAAATCACAAAAGTTTTTTCTTTTCTAAATGATGATTTTATTTGGGGTTTTTATCAAATGCATTGGGGTGGAAACTAAAAATAAATTTAAATGCATAGAAGTAGTTTAATTAATTTTATTTAACTGTCTTAACATATGGCATCACTTTTTTCCTTGTGAACAGGAAATGTATTTAAAACTAGCCAGATTACTAAATGAATGAAGCAGATACATTATTTAGTGAATTTAGAGATTATTTCCTGTCTCCAGGAGCTAATACTTAGATGCCTAACAGGCAGATAAATGGCTAGTGATATTGTCAGAAGTGCCTATAGGGGCTAGTGAAGTCAACAGGAGTTAGACATTTAATCTGTAGGAGGGATTTGAAACTCCCACTAGTCATCTGTCTCCATCTCCGGGCACCAAAATATCTTTGGAAATCTGACCCTTCACCATTAGAGTTTTGACCGTGTTATCTTCTCCACTTTTTTTATTCATAGACTGGAAAAGAAAACAATCCCGCATTTTTAGCCTTCAATCCACTTCTGAATTTTGCATGAGCGATGCTAATTAAATGACAAAAATATTTGCTGTACCTGCTAGTTCAGCTAAAACCAACATCGAGGAAAACAGAGGCTTTTCTGTACAATAAAACATTTGAAAAAGTGCAAAAAAGAGTATCATCTTCACAGTAAAGGCAGAAAAAAGAATAAATTTCTGGATTTGAAGACATAGTCATTATTTTAATAAAGTCCATGCTGACCTTAAAAATTTAATGTTTTTTTACCAATTTCATGAGTAGCTTTGTTTGAGCCACTGAAAAGTAGGAGCATCTTTCTGATATACTGAAATAATGCTGAGAAAATCTAAGCTTTAATAGAGGTTATCAGTGGTTTACATCTGATTTCACAGTTTTATTTTTAATGCATTTAATTTGACTAGATTTTTAAATTAAATCGTCCCTGTTTAGTCTAACTTCTGAGCACCTCTTGAATTCCTAGCAACCACACTAGGTGCTTGGGCTGCTGGTACAGTCACGGGGGCATTACATCTTTCCAACTAGAATCTAAGCGGGGCAGTGCTGAAAGTACCAGTGTGAAAACCATACCTACCATCTCAACTTTGGCCTTTCAATGCCTTCTCTGATGTATTTTGACGTGCTCCCTTATACTCAGGATGCCCTGCCTGAACTCTCTAATGTATTTAGATAGCTACATCTTTTCTTTAAAAACCTAAATGCATTGGCACCCCTGCTTTAACCGAGTAGGTCAGTGGTTTGAGCTTTCACCTCGCTTGAATTCCCTCTTCTGCCAAGGAAGCTCTCCTAAGGACAGTGTCCATATGACCAGGTAAGCAGGGACTTTCTGAGATGGAGCCCTTCCTCATCCACCTGCTGAGGTTTTACCATTTTGCAAATGAATATTTTCCTGCAGGGAGGTAACCTAACTACTTGGCTGCATTGTCACTCTTCTTTCTCTCTCTGTTTCAATCATATGGAATTATTACAGGAAACACAAAGCAGCATAAACAGGAGAAATAAAGAGTGTTTTCCATGCCTAATATTTTCTATGCTCCCACCAGGGATGGTCTCCTGGAAGGCAAAAGTGTACATTGACCCGTGTTCTTCTAAATCCAGAGTAGATTTGGTTAAGCTGTGGAATAAAAACAAAAGCAAATAACTACTCCAAAGATGAAGTAGGGACAGAAAGCCTTGCTGGGATTTCTAAACTAGTCATAGATGTGACATGCTGTGTATGGTCAGCCCAGAACTGGACACAGTACTCCAGATGGGGCCTCACCAGGGCAGAGTAGAGGGGGAGGAGAACCTCCCTCGACCTGCTGGCCACACTCTGCTTAATGCACCCCAGGATGCCATTGGCCTTCCTGGCTGCAAGGGCACATTGCTGGCTCATGGTGAATTTGTTGTCTACCAGGACTCCCAGGTCCTTCTCTGCAGAGCTGCTTTCCAGGAGGTCAACCCCTAACCTGTACCAGTGCATGGGGTTGTTCCTCCCCAGGTGCAGGACCCTGCACTTGCCCATGTTGAACCTTATGAGGTTCCTCTCCGCCCAATGCTCCAGCCTGTCCAGGTCTCGCTGAATGGCAGCACAGTCTTCTAGTGTATCACCTAGTCCTCCCAGTTTCATATCATCAGCAAACTTGCTGAGGGTACACTCTGTCCCTTCATCCAGGTCATTGATGAATAAATTGCACAAGACTGGGCCCAGTACTGACCCCTGGGGGACACCACTAGCTACAGGCCTCCAACTAGACTCTGCACCACTGATCACCATCCTCTGAGCCCTGCCATTCAGCCAGTTCTCAATCCACCTCACTGTCCACTCGTCTAGCCAACACTTCCTGAGCTTGCCTATGAGGATATTGCGGGAGACAGTGTCAAAAGCCTTGCTGAAGTCCAGGTAGACAACATCCACCGCTCTCCCCTCATCCACCCAGTCTGTCATGCCATCATAGAAGGCTATCAGATTGGTCCAGCATGATTTCCCCTTGGTGAATCCATGCTGACTACTCCTGATCACCTTCTTTTCTTCTACATGCTTGGAGATGGCCTTCAAGGGCTTAGTTCCCTGATATGCTCATGTTTTCTGCTGGATTAGGAATGATTGCTTCAGTATGCACTTTGAAAGCTTTATATATATTAAAAATAATAAATTATGTATCTGAAAATAGAAAGGGTTTCATTCCTTACTGAAGACTAGAAATATGAAAATCCCATTAAACTGGTTTGATCAGGCTAATTTTAGCAAAATCAGTATTGCTATAATATTTACAGTGTGACATTTTGTTGTAATTATTTCTAGCATCTCCTGCACCTTAATGCCCTGTGTGTAAGAGAAAAGTAAACAGACCTCTATCTCACCTTCCTTCCCAATAAAAAAAACCCTTAATAATCTAGGAGCAGGACTTCAGTTTTACAGTTTGATCTGAATGGGTGGATTTCTGATCCTGCAGCCAAGTCTGCAGTACAAGAGCCTGGTTCCTCAGTTTAGGTGCGTATGTTTTGACAAGCAGACTTTTAGGGATGGAGAGAACTATTAAGATTGTCTGGTCTAACCCCCTGCACAGATTTCACCTGCTAATTTCTACACTGAGCCTTAATTTGCAGTTAAGCTAAAACATATCCTACAGAAAAACATCCAGTCTTAAACATCTCCATTTCCCTTATCCATTGGTAGTTTTTCCAGTAGTTAATTGCTCAGTACTTAAAATATGGTCCCTTAATTCCATCCTGATTTTGTCTAGTTTGAGCTTGCTGTTGTATCCTACTGCTCATTCTTTCTGCTGGGTTGTGAACTTGCTGCTGTCAGAAATTCCTTCTCTATGTAGATTACAGATTGACCAAATCCCTTATTTTCTTTGCTGACTAAATACCCTTAGCTTCTTGCGCCTTGCTGTGTGGGGTATGTTCTCCAGGTGCCGTATCAGTCCTGTAGATTTGTTCTGAGCCTTGCTTTTTTTTTCCATTTTAATGGTGTAGAACTGGGCATGTGATTCCAGCCAGAGCCTCAGTCTCTTGGCATTTCTAGATATTAAGACTCCTACATAATACTGACATGTCGCTATATTCATGGATCATATCTGCTCTCTGTTAGCCATAGTATAGCTGGGCTCATGTTCAGTTGGTTAGCCATCACAACCCAGCAGTCCTTTTCCAGGGTTACTGGTTTCCAAGTCACAGTTTTTCACCCTGTTAGTCTGACATATTATTTGCTCCTAAATGTATGACCCTGACTTTACCTGCATTGAAATTATATGTTTTGAATTAGTTTATTTCATCAAGCAATCCAAATTGCTTTACAGAACTAATTTGTTCTTATTACTTACAATGTCAACAACATTGTGCCAGTAGTAGGCTTTACTAGCAATTATTTTATACTTCCTCTCAGGTGATTAATAAATATATTTAATAGCTTAAGCCTGGTGAACAGATTCCTGCAAGAACTCACCAAAAATTCCTACATTATGATAATTACCCAATTACAATACATCAATTTCCAAACTATTTAACATGTGCTAAACTGATACTATACAGTGCTAAACTTTTAATCACAACGTAGTGTGATTTTGTGCCAGTTGCTTTACAGTGTCAAGCTATATCATGACAGCATGTTTGTCAACAAAGATTGCTGTCCTATTAAAAGTATATATTTTTGATCTCCCTTATACTTTCCAAATACTGCTTCATCTTAATGCTGCAGTCTACAGATACTATTTTCCTTTTTTACTGACTCATGAGAAACTTTCAAAACATCACATGCGGCACCATAAGGAATATTAGCATGATTTGCAAATTTGTGCCAGCTATTTTACAGTTCTCCACCTTTGTGTGCTACCAACATGTTCCTGTCTGCTAAGCACTGGCAAAGATTGTTTCTTCGTTGGAGAATACTGTCCCAAGTGTTCAGTCTCTGGTAAGAATTGCAGTTTTCAGATCTGGCCAAAAAAGGAGGAATCCCCTTTGCTGGTATTTAAACTTTGCACTGAAGCATGTGATCAGTCAAACCCACACAATGTCAGTTGATGTCTGTGAGTTTCATGGTTTTGCTTTGTATTGTACCACAGAGAGGATTCAATTAAAAATAAAGATAATCACTTAGGAATCAAGCAGGCATTGAAGATAGATTTCAAGACACTTATATAAAAAGTCTTCAAATATCCTGAAGCTTTCTAACGACTTGGGAGGAGATAAATAAGCAAATGTATATGTGTATATAAATATATAAAATCTACCTCTTTTTTCCAAAGAGATTGATTGCATGCAGCTTTATTCTGTGAGTTCTTTAAACTTCAGATTTGAATTTGATCTTTCACTGAAGATTTTATTATATCCAGTTATTGTCAAATCAATAATTAATTTTATTTCATTCCAATAAGAATCACTTACATGATATTTTTATTTTAAAATAAGCTATCAATTAAAACAGAAAAATCTGTCTCATAGGTAGGATAAAAACAAAGCAGCCAAAATCACGTTAGTGGCAGGTTCATAATCAAAGCCCCTCTCTATTGCGAAATAAACACTTGTGAGGATTCTCAGTGTGTTTTAGTCTTAATGGCCGTCAGGTCTCCCTTGATTGACCGTGAATAAAATCTAACTGAGAGTGACAAAAAAATATGTCCATCAACTTTACTCATGCATTACAACATAAAAATTGACTACAGTCTTTGAATACAGGTAGCAATAAGCAAAACTACACAAGATAAATATTCTGCTTTGTGAATACTCGTTCACTTCACTTTCATCTGCCACCTTGATTTTTAGATTGGGCATTCATGGATAAAAAGTAAGTGATCTGAAAAAATCATGTGTGTCTTTTAAAAGACAGTATCATGTTATGTTTCTCCCTTCACAGAAATTTATGTTACATGGTGTTAGACCATGGGCTAAGCTTAATGTAACATGATGCATTAAAAACTGCACATCATGATTGTAATGTGTGTCAGAACAATGAATTGTTATACCACATATCTCTTCATTTGTAGGTAGGAGACCCATGGAAATAATTCTCAAAGGGATATATTCTCCTTTTGATGCACACACAT
Source organism: Phoenicopterus ruber ruber (assembly GCA_009819775.1). Classification (NCBI taxonomy): domain Eukaryota; kingdom Metazoa; phylum Chordata; class Aves; order Phoenicopteriformes; family Phoenicopteridae; genus Phoenicopterus; species Phoenicopterus ruber. Next base: position 17,254,181 of record CM020247.1, read on the forward strand.
AAATCCCTTTTTCTCTCACTACTTCCAGCTCTTCACCTAATGGTTGGTCTGTGCTAGGAAAAACTGCTTTAAAAAAAGCCTTGAGTTAGCTAAAAAGGTTTGAATTGTAGCTTAGCATTTATTATAGGCACAGTTTAACACTCAAAACTGTATGAGAGGGTTGTTTTGTAACGTGTGCTCCCCAATAGTGTAATATTTGAGGAATCACCATTGCTGCCTTCTCTACCAAGGGTAAATTGTACTGTCACTATAACTCTGCTGAAAATGAGTAGGTTTCCTTCTGATTTTATACCACCACATCCCAGTGGGCTACTTCCTTTTCACAGAAGCATAGATGAAATCAGAATCTGTCCCAGCAGTGTTTGGTGAAGCTACAAAGGCAGAAATGGGAACGGACTTTGCCCCTGACTCTTTTCAGTTTCTGCCTGGTGACTCATTCCTCCTTTACCTAACTTCCCAACATAATTGAGCGTCTCCTGTAACAAAACACAGCTCCCACTTGATTCACCGTGTTCAGTAGGTATCTTGCAAACTCTGCAGCAGCAATCCATTTTATCCTTGTCCCATCCCATGACTATGTGCTAATAACCTATGCCACTTGCCTGTATTTGTGGTGTTGAATAACTCTCTAAGCATTTTAGGGGGGGATATTTTTGGAAGATCATTTTGACTAGTGATGATCACCTAATAAGAAAGTGGGTCAAGAGATTTAAACTACATGGAATACTGATACTATGTTGTATTCTCACAACCAGGGAAATTCATTCTTGTGCACTTAAATGGTGTCTAGCTTTGTGCTGGCCAGCTGTACAGAGGTTAATTTTATCTACTGAATATATAAAAAAAATTAAGGAGACACTACTAACCTTTATTCAAAATCTAATCTTATTTATGTAATACTCTTTAGAGAGGCTGAATGAAATTTGCTTTTCCTACAAAAAAGATAAAATTTGAAGACTAAATAACTTACACACTTTGTTTTATCATAAATGAAAATGAAATTATATTTGAACTGCACAGATGGTTTCGATGGATAAACAAAATAGTATAAAAGCTCACTGAGCATTTACTTATTAAAGTAATGGTCTCAGTTCTCAGCTGAAGCAAACATACATTTGGCACAACCATGGCCATGGGTTTTTCAAGCTATCTAAACCAACTGGTAATGGACGAGATGATGGAAACTGCCACTGGGGTTTAGTGGACTTCAGAGGTGACTGCACCTCCTTCTGCATGATACACTCTGACCTCAGCAGCATAGGTAGAAGTGGCATAATACCTCTAATTTTAACTATATCAGCTGATAAACATGTTGGCTCTATAGTCCAAATGAACTAGTGGTATAACACAAAACAGCTCCACTGCAACAAAAATTCAGCCCTGTTATTTCAGGAACTCCCTTACTAAAGCCAAGGAAACATCATGAATTTAAAGGGGAGGAAGGGATATGATGAGAATACAGGATTAATGAGATTTACTATTTGCACAGCTTAGAAGTTGTGTGTTTCTTAAGGGTAGGCTTTAATTGGGAGACCTATTAACTTGCAATATAACGTCCCATATCAGACAGACTTCTGGCATACAGCATGCCTTTGAGTCCGTCTACTCTTTTCTTGTGGTGAAGCATATGTGTGGCATTAACTTCTTAGCTGATCTTTAACAGAGATTGTTATGAGTTGTAGGAAGTGCTTTGCAGCCTGATGCTTTGCTCCCTTGCATGCAAAATGGGTGCACTGTGAATATTTCAGATCAAACATCTATTATATGGTTGTTTATGTGTGTAGAGACCTGAGCTCATCAGTCTGATTAGCTGCTTCCAGTCCTTTGTTCTTAAATGAAATGGAAATGAGCAGTAATCACTATGTGTGCTCTTATCCAGAAGAAATAAACAAGACTTAGCTGGATTTTTTAGACAGAAGTACATCAGCAGCGACAATTGCACCTGCTCGAGTAAATTTGTGTAAAACACATAACAAACTGCCTTGGAAGTATTCCTCATGTGGAGCCAGATGAAAGCTGAGATGACCAGATGACAATGGTCAGAAGGAAGGAAGTCATATTCACGGCAGCTGCAGCTTTACATTTGAGATGCTGGGAGGGAGTGTCCTGGTTTAGGCCGGGACAGAGCTAGTTTTGTTTTCAGCAGCTCCTGTGTTTTGGCTTTAGTGTGAGAAGAACAGTGATAGCACACTGATGTTGTTGGTTGCTGCTGAACCACCAAGGACATTTTGCAGTTTCCCAGGTTCTGCTAACGTGCAGATGCAAAACTTGGGAGGGGTAGAGACAGGATAGTTGATCCAAACTGGTCAAAGAGAGTATTCCATACCATAGACATCATGCCTGATATAAGCGAGGGTCGGTCGGTGGGCCACTAGTTTTTTTTCTAGATCTTTTAGGCTTTTGAGGCTTTTAGACCCTTAACTTGCCCTAATCCTTAAGCTTCCCTTCGGGTTGCTTTTTGTTTCCCTATTTTTACCTTTTTGTTTTTCGTTCGTTCGGCTGTTTGTCCCCTCGCCTGCTCTCTCTGGAACTTGCTGTTCTGGGGTAGCTGGGGGGGATACCCCTGCTCCCTGCCTGCTGCTCGGGATGGGCTGTATCGGTCGTCGGGTGGTGAGAAATTGTGTATCGTTTGTTTTATATATTCTATTATCCTTGTATATATTATCATTATTATCATTATTAATATATTTTCATATTTTTCCTTTGCTGTCCTGGTGAGCTGTTTTTATCTCAACCCGCGAGTTTTCCTTTCTCTCCAATTCTCCTCCCCACCCCAACAGGGAGGGGGGGAGTGAGAGAGCGGCTGCGTAGTATTGGGTTACAGTTTGGGGTTAAACCACGACAGTCCTTTTTGGCGCCCAACGTGTGGGGCTTGAGAGGGGTCCGGCTAGCTCAGCTGAGAGAGCATCAGATTAAGGGTCCAGGGTTTAAAGCCCCCGATCAGACTCAAAGGGTTGAGATAACAACAGACTTGACCAGAGTGTGTTAAAACAATTTGTTATAAGCATCCGTTGTATTATTTTAATTGCTGCTGGTCACAATGTTGTTCGAATTGTTTTCAGAGTGCTTCTCAGAGCTGTATCGTGTATCACCTTACTGTATGCTGTTTGTCACAGTTTATGCGTGGTTTGTTACCTCTGGTCTTTGGATTAGGTTTATTGCTTCGGTGTGTGGTTTAGCACTGGCTTATGGCATGGTAAAATCATTGGTGTTTAGACCAGTTTACTACCTGTATTCATATATGACGGGGGGAGGGGCGGAGGCGATGTGCAGAACGAAGCGGCACCAACGGTTACAGCTTCATACTTCGGGAGCAATCTGGTGGGGACTATCAGTAATTATTCCTTTATTTTTGCCTTCCCGGGGGGTCAACAGGGGGAAACTTCCTCCTTTGCTTTCTCTTTCCCCTCCTGGGTAAAAATGCCTGCCTTTGATTTCGCGTTGCCCTCCTGGTTAGTTACGGGAGTTTCTGAAAACTTGGAATACTTTTGGGATGTTCGGACGGGCTTGCTATTCCTAGTACTAGGAATAAATTGGTGTCAAATCTTGCTTAAGGTCAGAAGCCGGTGCAGGCGTAGGCGCAGGGCCACCCCAGTTCCCTGCTACAGCCCCCGCGGCCGCGCCGTCCCCCGCCACGGGCGCCGCGGCCGCCCCACCCTCCGCTATGTGTGCCGGGGCTTCTCCGCTCCTCGCCACACGGGCACCGCGGCTGCCCCGGCCCCGACCCCCGCCGCAGGCACCGCGGCCGCCCCAGGTCCCGCCAGGGCCCCCGCGCCCGTCCCAGCCCCCGCTGCGGCCCCCGCGGCCGCGCCAGCCCCCGCCGTGGGCACCGCGGCCGCTCCACCCCCTGCTCCGGCCGCGCCAGCCCCCGCCATGGCCGCTCCACCGCCCGCTCCGGCCGCTGCGGCCGCTCCACCCCCTGCAATGGGCATCGCGGCGGCTCCAGCCCCCGCCGCCGCTGCTACACCCCTCGCCGCGGCCACCGCTGCTGCCTCAGTCGCTGCTACGGGCCATGGGCGCTGCAGCTGCTCCACCCCCGCGGCCGTTCCAACCCCTGCCGTGGGCATCGCTGCTGCCCCAGCCCCTGCCGTGGGCACCGCGGCTGTTCAAGCCCCAGCCATGAGCACCGTGGCTGCTGTGACAGGCACTGCAGATCCACCCGTGCCGTTATCAGTTGCCCCTATACAAAAGAAGAGAAGCACAAAGAAATCAGCTCGCGTCCCGAAAGATGAGGATGAACCAGGGACATCACAAGAACAGGGAGAGGCAGACTCAGAGATAATCACCCGACCCCTATCCCTGACTGAGCTGCGAGATATCCGAAAAGATTACAGCTGTAATCAAGGTGAGCAGCTTGTCACCTGGCTGCTCCGATGCTGGGACAAGGGGGCCAGTAGCCTGGAACTAGAGGGCAGGGAAGCCAGGCAGCTGGGATCCTTGTCTAAGGAAGCAGTCATTGACAGGGCAATTGGAAGAGAGCCAGAAGCCCACAGTCTCTGGAGGAGACTCCTGTCAGGTGTGAGGGACAGGTATTTCTTTAAGGAAGACATTATATGCCACCCAAAGAAGTGGACCAATATGGAGGGAGGTATTCAGTTTCTGAGGGAATTAGCTGTGTGGGAAATGATTTACCATGATCTGGATGACCTGCAGACACCCGTAGATCCAGATGAGGTCCAATGTACCTGACCCATGTGGCGGAAGTTTGTACATGGTGCACCATCATCGTATGCCAACTCATTGGCAACAATGGGTTGGAAAGACGATGAGGCACCACCGGTGCGTGCAGTGGCCAACCAACTCCGACAGTATGAGGACAATATCTCTTCCTCCTTATGGGCCTGTGTCTCGGCTGTGGAAAAACTGGCCAAAAGAATGTGCCAGGAGTTTCGGCAACTCAAAGAGGATAGGTCCTAATTGCCACCTGTACGGACCAGTATCTCAGCTGTTAGGAGAAAATTTTCCCCTGCTCAAGAGAGACGGTACACATGGCGAGGTACCCTGTGGTTTTACCTCCGTGACCATGGAGAGGACATGAGGAAGTGGGATGGGAAACCCACTTCAACCCTGGAGGCAAGGGTACGTGAGTTGAAAAAGAAAACAGCCACAAATAAGGGTTCTTCTAGGAAAAGTGCTGCTCCAGTCTCCAGTGGGCAGTTCCCCAGATGGGGTAGAAGGGCTTCTGATTCATACTTACAAGAAATGAGAAACAGGGATGAGATTCGACCCCATGTGTCCCACACAAACCCATTGGTTGATAGTGGGTACTATAATCAGAATTAGAGGGGCCCTGCCTCCAGCCAGGTGGAGGAGAGGGACAACCGAGTTTACTGGACTGTGTGGATTCGATGGCCTGGCACATCAGGCCCCCAGAAGTACAAGGCCCTAGTGGACACTGGTGCACAGGGCACCCTAATGCCATCGAACTATAGAGGGGCTGAACGAATTTCTATTTCTGGAAAAATTTCATTTTTTTTTCATATTTCATATTTTTCCTTTGCTGTCCTGGTGAGCTGTTTTTATCTCAACTTGCGAGTTTTCCTTTCTCTCCAATTCTCCTCCCCACCCCAACAGGGAGGGGGGGAGTGAGTGAGCAGCTGCGTGGTATTGGGTTACAATTTGGGGTTAAACCACGACAGGGAGCAATACAGGAGAATACGGAAAGATACATATAAGGGTCCCATGTACAGAATGACTTGCTCCATATGTCAGCATAGCTAGAGCATCAGCAAATTATGTTTAGGCACCCGCCTCTATGCAACAGTGTGTGCATAATGACTTAGGACTAATAGATCTTATGAAAAACATTGAACCAGATGCAACACAAGCAGAATGCTGCCAAAATTCACGGAATAATTTACAGTTTCTGTACCACTCGCCCCCGTTTCTGCCCCGCCCCCGCTCCTGGTGGTGCCACCCAGACTGGCGGCTTAGCGCATGCGCGGGATCGGGTTGCGCAGTCACAGCGCGGCGCCGTATCCTCCGTCCCTACGCCGCTAGGGCCCAGTCTGCGCAGCTTCTCCGCTAGCCCCGTCATGGCCGACCCGCGTTTGAGGCAGATCAAGATCAAGATCGGCGTCGTGAGGCGGTGAGTGAGTGAGTGAGTGAGTGCGTGCGGGAAGGTAGCCGTTGGGAGAGGCTGAAGGTGGTCCCGCCGCTCCCGAGGGGGCGAGCGGAGAGCGGGAGCGGGCTCGGCCCTGCTGCGAGCTCTGAGGGCAGTCCCCGTCGCCCTGAGCGGGGAGGGGGCCCTGCCGTCGCCGCGGCCCCCGGGGGCTCCGCCGGCCGAGCAGAGGAGCTGCGAGGGGGGCTTTGTGCGTTGCCGGCCGTGCCTGCTGCGGGGTCTGGGAGTTGTTGCGCTGGGGCGTTTTGCGGTGGGGTGGGGCTGCCGAGGTGTGCTGGAGGGTGGTCGTGGCACAAGTTCTGCCATGGCTGCCGATTACTTCCCCTTGCGCACCGTCGTCGGGAAAAGGCAATTAAACGTGGGGTTTTGTCACGCTGCCCCGTCGGTGTACAGGGCAGTCTCGCCGTACACCTCGCAGAGGCAGGAAGTCTTACCTATTTCACCAAAACAAATGTTGAATGGGATATTTCTGATTCGATAGTTCACACCACAAAACCGATGGTAAGTTCAACACCTGAGTCTCGGTTTTGTCTAGTTTTAACACAGTCTTCATTTTTAAGAAAAGTTGCAATTTATCTATCTGAATCCCTCTTATTATGACTGTAAGTGCAAGGCTTTGACATTAAATATTTAGTCACAGTGGGGTTTATTAAGGCTGTACCCTACAAAGATTGCACTGGCTCGGGGAGAGACAGGAATTAGTATGTGTGCTGGATCAGGATGTTAAATAGCCTAGTTTCGTACAATCAACTTTGTATTATGACTTATTTAAATTCAGTTAGTAAAAGACTAACAGTAAAATGGGTACACTTTCTAATACCTGGTTAGCTTTTAAGGATTGGACTTCAAGACTAGAAAAGTAAAATGGATATAGGTTTATCATTATGTTTATGCTAGATAAAGACACTTTGAGTTCTCAAAAAAACAAACAAACAAACCCCAAAACAAACCAAACCCAACCTCAAAATGGGGAGCAGTTCTCAAGTACTGCTGCAAGCAAGAAATTGATTATATGATTGTAAGGTCCTCTTTCCTGTCACTGTGCAGGGTGTGCAAATCACGAGCTTGTGTGTTATTTTTAAGCTAGAAAGTTTTAGTGTGGTCTGATCGAGTGGCTTGGTGATTGCTTCTTGCTTTGGGTCCCTTTCATGACCTGTGTTATGGTTACTGGCTTTGCTGGACAGGAACATTGTAAATGTTCTCTTTGCATTTGTAAGCGGATGGTGGTTTGTGTCATTTTTTGTAGACAAAGTATTCTGAGGTGTGGGAAAACTAGATTTACTTAGATTAACGTTTTTTTCAATCTCTATATTCTTTGTCAGCCAAAAGTATAATTTATTGGTGTCTAGATATTTTTGAGAAAACTGTTGTATCTATTTATTGGGTTTTTGTGGCAAGGTTTTGGTAGCAGAGGAGGGGGCTACAGGGGTGGCTTCTGCGAGAAGATGCCAGAAACTTCCCTCATGTCCGATAGAGCCAATGCCAGCCGGCTCCAAGATGGACTTGCTGCTGGCCAAGGCTGAGCCAATCAGTGACGGTGGTAGCGCCTCTGTGATAACATATTTAAGAAGGGGAAAAAACTGCTGCACAACAGCAGCTGGGAGAGAGGAATGAGAATATGTGAGAGAAACAACTATGCAGGCACCAAGGTCAGCGAAGAAGGAGGAGGTGCTCCAGGTGCCAGAGCAGAGATTCCCCTGCAGCCTGTGGTGAAGACCATGGTGAGGCAGGCTGTCCCCCTGCAGCCCATGGAGGTCCACGGTGGAGCAGATATCCACTCTGCAGTCCATGGAGGACCCCATGCCGAAGCAGGTGGATGTGCCTGAAGGAGGCTGTGACCCTGTGGAGAGCCCATGCTGGAGCAGGCTCCTGGCAGGACCTGTGACTGGCTGTGCTGCCATTCAGCAAGACCTAGACAGGCTGGACCGTTGGGCAGAGAGGAACCTCATGAGGTTCAACACGGGCAAGTGCAGGGTCCTGCACATGGGGAGGAATAACCCCATGCACCGGTACAGGTTGAGGGTTGACCTCCTGAAAAGCAGCTCTGCGGAGAAGGACCTGGGAGTCCTGGTAGACAAGAAGTTCACTATGAGCCAGCAATGTGCCCTTGCAGCCAGGAAGGCCAATGGCATCCTGGGGTGCATCAAGAAGAGTGTGGCCAGCAGGTCAAGGGAGGTTCTCCTCCCCCTCTACTCTGCCCTAGTGAGGCCCCATCTGGAGTACTGTGTTCTGGGCTCCCCAGTTCAAGAAAGAGGAGGAACTACTGGAGAGAGTCCAGCAGAGGGCTACAAAGATGATTAGGGGACTGGAGCATCTCTCCTATGGGGAAAGGCTGAGGGAACTGGGGCTGTTTTTAGCCTGAGGAAGAGAAGACTGAGAGGGGACCTCATCAATGCTTACAAATATTTCAAGGGCGGGTGTCAAGAGGATGGGGCCAGATTCTTTTCAGTGGTGCCCAGCGACAGGACAAGGGGGAATGGGCACAAACTGGAACACAGGAGGCTCTGTCTGAACATGAGGAAAAACTTCTTTACTGTGAGGGTGACAGAGCACTGGAACAGGCTGCCCAGGGAGGTTGTGGAGTCTCCTTCTCTGGAGATATTCAAAACCCACCTGGATGCAGTCCTGTGCAGCCTGCTCTAGGTGACCCTGCTCTGGCAGGGGGGTTGGACTAGATGATCTCCAGAGGTCCCTTCCAACCCCTACCATTCTGTGATTCTGTGTGACCCCGTGGAGACAGAGGAGCCCACGCTGGAGCAGGTTTGCTGGCAGGACTTGTGATCCCGCGGGGGACCCACGCTGGAGCAGTTCGTGAAGAACTGTAGCCCGTGAGAAGGACCCACATTGGAGAAGTTCGTGGAGGACTGTCTCCCGTGGGAGGGACCCCATGCTGGAGCAGGGGAAGAGTGTGAGGAGGAAGGAGCAGCAGAGACAATACGTGATGAACTGACTGTAACTCCTGTTCCCCATCCCCCTGCTCCGCTTGGGGGAGGAGGTAGAGAAACTGGGAATGAAGTTGAGCCTGGGAAGAAGGGAGGGGTGGGAGGAAGGTGTTTTAAGATTTTTTTTTTTTTTATTTTTCATTATCCTACTCTGACTTTTGGCAATAAATTAAATTAATTTCCCCAAGTGGAGCCTATTTTGCCCGTGACGGTAAGTGCTGAGTGATCTACCTGTCCTTATCTCGACCCATGAGCCTTTCTTTATATTTTCTCTCCCCTGTCCAGCTGAGGAAGGGGAGTGATAGAGCGGTTTGGTGGGCACCTGATGTCCAGCTAGGGTCAACTCACCAAAATCTAATAAGACACAATTTTATTTTTGTAGAATTTGTAATTTGTGGAAGTTTCTGTACTGAGAGAACTGTGTGGTAATACTGAACAGCATTTTCAGATGACCATCGCTTAATAATAAATCATCACAAAAGTTACCTGAACAAGCTTTTTCCTCATGTTTATAGACTGGAAAACAGAGAGGGAAAGTCTACACTAGGCAATGAACAACTGTGTGGAGATCCCGGTCAGAGCTGGTGCAGGCCTGCATGTTCACATGGTGAATGCTGTACCATGTGGCTATGTCCCCCTGGACCTGGAAGTGGTTTAATGATGCTAGTGTGGAGCTAGCTCAGTGTCTGTATACCATTGTCCTTAGTGCTTCTACCTCTGAATTTAGCTTGCATGTTCTTCGTATGAATTTCTCTGCTGCTGCAGTTTAAGTGAGTCTGAGAGCTGAGAACAAGAGATTAGAAGTTAGTAGTGTTGTTATTCTGTGTGAGCAATTTCTTTACTGCTTAGTGTGGCTCTTCTGTTTGTTCACTTGATTTACAGAAATCCATGCTGGTTTTGATTTTGTTACAAGTTTGTTGCATCCAAGTTACAGAGTAGGTTGCTTAAATTCCCACTGGATATTAGTTCAGTTACAATGATCCTAACACAGTTCAAATTATACACAGTCAAAATTAATAGACACAAAGCTTCTAATGTTTCTAATAGCACCCTTTCCCTGATGTTATACTCACCTTTTTGCTGGCTCTCTGGGTCCTAAGGCCACTGGCTAAATTTGGTAGTGGGGAGGGGACAAATTCAAGAAAGTCATCAGCATCTCAAATCCTTTGCTGAGGGGAGTATGATGTTGATGGTTTTGTGCTTCTCTGAGTCTGCATATGGAAATGCATATGAAAATCTACATCTTAGTTTTTCTTCATTGTTTTGCACTCCACACTTTATCTGAATTTACTGTATATGGTGTTTTGTATGTGTTGAATAGTTTTTCTTTGTTATCCTAAAACTGGTTTTACCCATCTCTCAGGGTTGCATTTCTTTGATGACCAGTACTTGACTATTGGTGAGTTGTTTATAGCACTGGGGCATTTCAGCATCTTCCTGTGCCTGTGTTTTCAAGGGCTCTGCTGTCACCCCATCCTCCTGCTCTTGTCAGATTTGATCATTTATGCTGCGTTTTTATTCTAAATCAGAGATAGCTCATTCTTGTTAGTAACAAAAATCAATACAGCAGTGTTATACCACGTGATTGTACAAAGCTGAGCAAAAACTAAAACAAAGTAGGTAATTGTTACCTAGTCATAATAGTGGTTACAGTTAAACAAGTAAAAGAAAGCTCTAGGCTGGCCAAGACAAGTCTGGGCAAAGTCTGGCTATTCCTGAGAACTGTTTTGTGAGCCTAATACAAATCCTGTGGCCTCTTAAAAACAATGCTTAATAAATTACATTATGTTTCAGGGGCACTGTATAGGTGGGCATTCCTCTGAGGTGAAACAATTGCCAGTTGTGACAGGAGAAGACTTGATGTTGGTCCATGGTGGCTTAAGCTAATCTAAATCTGAGCTGGCTGTGTGTGACTGCACATCTGTATATTTCAGGGAGCTGATCCACTAAAAAATAACCCAGATGCAAAAAGAAAGTTATTTTGAAGGATGAGGCCTGCCTGGACCAGCTTGCCACACTGCTGTATATGTTTCAGGGCTAGTACAAAGAAAGTGATGAAAACATCTGGGGAAATCATACAAGTGGAGTCAGCAGGATTCGGATTCGCTTTTGGAGAATGGCTGTGTGAATAAGCAAGTAAACAGCTTGTGCTTGTTGTGTGATAACAATATGCACATCTACAGTTACTCTGCAGCAGCTGGCATACTGTAAGTGAAGGCAACTTTTTTTTTTTAAAAAAAAAAAAGGAATGTTATCTTACACTCCCTGTGGGGGAGATAATACAGCAGCAGCTCCCACTTCTGTGACAGTTGCACACAGATGCAAGAAGAGGTGTGGCCCTGTCCCACTCCACCCTTCCTTCTCCAACTAGAAGCCTAGTTCTGTACTACAGCGGGTGTGCATGTGACTTGAGTCAATTCAGGAACATTAATATTGTCCTCTCATTTGGGACTAGATCAACTATGTAGGTATTTGTTCCTAGTGAGTGAGAGGACTCGCACAGAGGCTTATTAAACATGCCATAAAGTGACTGACTTAACACTTCAATTAATTTTCCTTAGTTTTTTCTGAATTTGCAGTTTAGAGAAGTGCACTGAATTTAGCCTGTAATACTGATTCTTCAAGCACGTTCAATGCTCAGACTATAAGAGTATATATAAAAAAAAAAGGGTCAAGAACCATTAGGATGTATTGAACTTTTTTGACACTTCATTTGTCTTTTTTTAATCATCTGCTGTAGCCCGTTCTTTTCTCTCATCAGTTACCTAACTCATCACTTTTTTCAAAGTAAGAACAAAGCAGCTCTTTAATGTGGGATTATTTTTGTTTGTTTGTTTTTAGCTGTATGTCATATATTCTTTGTGTACCCATCTTGAGAGACTATATTGTAGGTTGTGGATACTTTACTTACTTCCGTGCTTCTTACATTGTGATGTGTCAATGAAAGAAACTTGAACTAGGAATGGGGAGAACCTTTTGCTTTTTCTGACAAATCGGATAGCCAGGCTCTTGGTGATTGCATACTTTGATTAGCCAGTCTTTCAAAAAAGTAGATTTGATGAGCATGAATAATAATGTTTGCTGTACTTGTGGCTTATGTCCTAACAAGCAATGCTTCTGTTTAATCACTTCAATGTTATCTGTGATCCTCACTTTGGTGCATTACTTGATGAGGTCGGTCACCTCACAAATAGGGACATAGACAAAGCAGAGACATTTAATGCCTTCTTTGCCTTTGTCTTTAACACCGATGATGAGCCCTGTGTTTGGAAGACCATGACTAGGGGGATGATAAACTCCCAGCCGACCCTGAACTTGAACAAGACTTGCTGCTCCAACTGGATGCACATAAGTCTATGGGGCCCAATGGGATTCATCCCAGGGTACTGAAAGAGCTGGCTGATGTTATCGCGGGACCTCTCTCCATTATTTTTCAATGGTCTTAGGTGTCTGGAGAGGTCCCAGTCGACTGGAAGCCGGCAAATGTTGTCCCAATTTTCAAGAAGGGTAAGAAGGAAGACCCTGGTAGTTACAGGCCTGTCGGTCTCACTTCAGTGCCTGGTAAAATTATGGAGAAGGTTATTCTGGGAGTTATTGAGAAACACTTGAGAGACAATGCAGTCATTGGTCATAGCCAACATGGGTTCGTGAGGGGAAAGTCCTGCTTAACCAACTTAATTTCCTTTTATGACAAGATCACCCATCTAGTTGACCAAGGGAAGCCAGTAGATGTGGGTTTTTTTGGGATTTTAGCAAAGCTTTTGATACTGTTTCACACAGTATCCTTCTGTATAAAATGTCCAGCATACAGCTAGACAAGTCCATAATACAATGGGTGAACGATTGGCTGATGGGTTGGGCTCAAAGGGTTATAGTAAATGGGGTTACATCAGGCTGGTGGCCAGTCACCTGTGGGGTTCCCCAGGGCTCAATTTTAGTACCAGTGCTCTTTAATGTTTTTATAAATGATCTGGATGCAGGAGTCGAATGTGCGTTAAGTAAGTTTGCCAGTGATACTAAACTAGGAGGAGCTGTGGACTCCCTCGAAGGTAGAGAGGCCTTGCAGAGAGATCTGGATAGACTAGAGAGCTGGGCAATCACCAACCGTATGAAATTTAACAAGAGCAAGTGCCGGATTCTCCACCTGGGATGAGGTAATCCTGGTTATACGTACAAATTGGGGGACAAGAGGCTAGAGAACAGCCCCGCAGAAAGAGATCTGGGGGTTTGGGTTGATGGCAAGTTGAATATGAGTCAACAGTGTGCCCTGGCAGCCAGAAGGGCCAACTGGGTCCTGGGGTGCATCAAGCACAGCATAGCTAGCTGGTCAAGAGAGGTGATTGTCCCCCTCTATGCTGCACTGGTGTGGCCCCACCTCGAGTACTGTGTGCAGTTTTGGGCACCTCACTACAAGAAAGACATCAAACTATTAGAGCGTGTGCAGAGGAGGGCAACCAAGATGGTGAAAGGTCTTGAGGGCAAGACTTATGAGGAGTGGCTGAGCTCACTTGGCTTATTTTATACTCATTTCAGATTGGCAATGGTTTTACAAAACTACTGCGAACAAAGTAAGTTGGGGCATGCGAAAATAGCACTGACCTTGCCCATAGTTTCCATCTGATTAAATGGAAGAGACACCAGTAGATTAGAATGAGACTAAGACAATTCACATTGCAATTGTGTTAGTTTAACAATCTTTTAACACTCTTGTTTAAATGCGGCTGATGTACCATAATTACAAATCTACAAGCCTTGATTATAGAATTTTATGTCATGAACCTATGGGGAAAGTGTATTGATTTTTGTGAAGTGGCCCTTTCTTAAAACCACCTTTCTAAAACTATGAAATCTTCCTAAGATGTTCTTTTGTCTGTAGCACTGGTATTGATACTGATTTTTCTCTCTGTAAAATATCGTCTCATTGCCAAGCAACTTACACTGTGATTTTTTTTTTTTTATTATTATTATTTTTTTCCCCCTAAGCACAGAAAGTTCTGCAAGTTACACAAAACTGTTGGCTTCTTTTAAAATATAAAGGTAAACAATTATTTTAAATTTAATTATTTTACTGGTGAGTTCAGGATACATTTTGTGCAAGTTAAGTATGAAGTGTTGCAGAAAATGCAGATATTTTTTGCTGTATGGTGACTGTTGCTAATTCAAGCGCAAAACTAGTTATTTTTCTTGGTTACTCAAGAAACTTGCTATTTCCGGTGTAAATCAAATTTTCTCAATCTTCTCTCCACCATATGAATTATGGTCACTTTCTTGCTTGTTTCCAATTAGCCACGGGCAACAGTCCTGATTCTTACCATCGATATACTGATAAAAAAACCTCATGTCTCCTTTCTTTATTCTCATTATAATTAGAAGATTGTATGCAACAACTGCTTGTTAGCTCAATTAATGGGAAGGGCTGGGATATCCTTTATTGTGAGTATTGAGGAATGATCTGCAGAGCTACTCAGCTATACTGAGTCAGCATGATAAAGCTATTTAATGTTTACACTGCACATCCAAGAGCGCAGGGATTCAGGTGGGGTGAATATATTGCATGCACTGTTGGATACAAGCTGACTCTGTATCCAAATTAAATAACCTGTCTCAGAGTGCAGGAGCATTGTGCAGCTGTTGTCTAGGGTTGTCACCAGCTCAGTCCTGGAGTCTTAACAGCCCAGCCTGTAAACTTGGGTTCAGTGCTAGCCAAATGTGGTTGTTGTGGTCCAGAGCTACTTAGATATGTCTTAAGTACCTTCTGTAGTGCTCCTGGCATGAGGATCGGATACAGAAAGTCCTGAGTTGGCCCTGCGGTTGAAGGGCTGCTTCAGTCTTTTAGACTTAATAACTTAGTCTCTGTCCTACATAAAAACTGGTTTATGTGAACTGGTTGAGAAAAGAGTGCACCTGCATTTACACAGTGCTGTCTGAATTAACATCTATGGCATACGTAGTCACCAACCCAGATAATTTGTTTAAGGGTAATTGCAAATTGACTCTAGTCTCCAGAAACAAATCTACTTGTTTGAAGGGATTCCTATTTCCCTGTGTTTTTCAATGCATTTTTTCTTTTAAACTTCAGGAATACCAAACAGTACCCACACAGATTTTTTTTTTTTTTTTTTTAAAAAAAAAAAAAAAAGGGCAAGCTTTGAGAAGAGCACAGTGGTTGCTGTGAAAATTGCATAGTGTTTTTTGGGTTGTTTTTGTTTTGGGGTGTTTTTTTAATGATTTTTATTTCATTTGTTTTACCTTTTGAGCAGACCTAAACACTGGTTCCTTTATAGAAGCATCTCACAAATTTAAATTAGTAATGGTCAGACCTCTAAAAGATTGCCTCCTTCGCATTCCTTCCTCCATCCCATTACCTCTTCCAAAAAAAATAAAAGCCTCTAGTGAAATGCATGATTCTGGAATCTCACTAGTTTTGTGTTTACAATTATCTTCTGCCCCCTGAGGCAAAACTGTCTTGTGCATTGTAATCTATTGATGTCATCATCTTAATTGGCAGAACTATGTCACACATCAACCAGGTTTATCACCATAGGTGTCAGTAGTGATGCTATGTTAAGGAGGAAGGTTTTTATTTTTTTTTTTAATTTGAGCAAGTACATATGCAAAACTGGCTTTGCAACCTTACGTTCTTTCAGCAGTCTTTCAAAAGTTTGGAAATACTGTAGTTACAGTTGCTTGGCAAACCTAGTTTGGTGCCATTACACATATTGATTGTACATACTTTTTTCATGGCATTCTTACCCATGGCATGGAGCCACATATTCAACTATGTGGATAAAACAGTTGCAAATAATAATTTTGCATGAATTAGAATGTGGCTCTATGGGAAAAACTAAATTATTATATTAAACTTATGGTAGTACTTAGTGCACTATCTTCTGTATACAAACAACCCTAATCCATCCTGGCTTGACTTTGAGTTAAGTATTATTAAATTATATGCATCATACAGATGGAAATCTCATTCAGGATCAGGAGGCCCATTGTATTTTCTTTAAACTGTATTCAGTCTCTTTCCTGATGCATTGTGAATTGCCTACACACATAATATGACTTTAGTTCTATCTAATTTTGATCATTACTTTAACACTTCGAATTGGTTATCCCCAGATTTCAGGGGAGGGGGGAGAAGTAGATTCTATGCCTTTTCTCCAAAACAAAGGTCTTGACTGAAGATGATGACTGTGTGGGGTTATAGAAGGGAAAATGAAGTGGTGATGTGTGGTAACCCCAATTGTTGCCACAACAGAGGCCCCATTTCTTGTTCTTCCTTCTCTAGAAGTGAAGTTCTCAGGTTCCTTAGCATTTATAACTTTCAACTTCTGTCCTGTTCCATTCCGTACCATTCTCTCCCAGAATTTTTGCCACTCCAGAGCCTCTTCAGGATGGGCTGATAAACTTTTTACTTCTCTCTAACTCTTCTCTTCAGTCCATCAGAGATGCTCTTTCAGTTTTCTTGGTTCAGTATCCCATCTCTTTGCCCCCAGCCATTCAAGTTGCTTCTTTCAGTACCTCAGCAAATACTTGATCCCCGGCTAGCATCTTTCTGCTTTTTGAGTAGTCCATAACTTAAGAGCTTTCACTCTGGTTGCATCTGTTGGATTCTTCCATTCCTTGCTCCCTCTGCCTCCCTCCATGCCCCACTGGCTGCTGGCATTCAATGATGCCCTAACCAAGCAGACTTTCTCAGCAGGGCAAAAGGGGAACTTCAGCTGTTGCTATGGTAAGGATTTAAAAAAATCTGCAGGAATACATTGCAAGAGGAGGAAAATGAGAGGCAAGGACAGAATGCAAGCCCTGGAGATTCAGAGAAATCTCAAATTTAAAAGTGGTAAAATTTGCCTTTTTTACTAATAAGAGATGCTATAAAAATGTTAAAACCAAGTCATTTTTAAAATAATTTTCTAACTTCAAAAAAACCCTGGAACTGATTTTCATAGTCTTCACAGTAGTAGTCCCTGATAAATGCCAAGCCTGCAAATTTAACCTGAAAATGTCATGATAACTCAGTTCTGTAAGCTGTAGATGTGGGGAGGGATATGTGTGGTAAAAATAATATGTATACTTGTGTATGGTTACATCTTGACTCTTTTAGAGAAAGTTTATCTTTTATGCTGATTTTGTCACTATCAAGAAAATGAACACATAAACTTGAGATTCTGTCCAAATCAGAAAGTAGTCAGTTACTCATGACTAAGAAAATATGGCAGTTGGTGATAACTCTGTCAAGAACTGTTCTCTGTGAAGAACTGCAGCCTGTGGGAAGGACCCACATAGGAGAAGTTCATGGAGGACTGCCTCCCGTGGGAGGGACCCCACACTGGAGCAGGGGAAGGATGTGAGGAGTCCCTCCCCTGAGAAGGAAGGAGTGGCAGAGACAAGGTGTGATGAACTGACTGCAACCCCTATTCCCAATCCTCCTGTGCCACTTGGGGAGAGGAGGTAGAGAAAATCAGGAATGAAGTTGAGCCTGGGAAGAAGGGAGGGTTGGGGGAGAAGGCGTTTTAAAATTTGTTTTTATTTTCTCATTATCCTACTTTGATTTAATTGGCAATAAATTAAATTAATTTCCCCAAGTGGTGTCTGTTTTGCCCGTGATGGTAATTGCTGAGTGATCTCTCCCTGTCCTTGCCTTTTGTCATATTTTTCTCCCCCTGTCCAGCTGAGGAGGGGAGTGATAGAGCAGCTTGGTGGGCACCTGGTGTCCAGCCAGGGTCAACCCACCACAGCTCTTCAGCTTGGAGGGCAGAAGTGGGGGAGAAAGTGAGTAGAGGAAAATAGATGAGGAAGTAAATCATAATGGTATGGAAAAGATAGTTAAGGAATTACTTCCCCGCCCCCCCCCCTTCCAGCTCAGGATTCTTTCATGCTCTTTGAGCTTTTCTGGTTTTAGTCTGTAGCTTTAAAGTAATGAAACTGTGGGATTTTACACAGAACACACAAATTGTGGAATTGATTGTGAAGTAATGTGAAAGTCAAATGTGTAAAGGATTTTAAAAGGGCAGCAGCCATAGCCAGGTGATGACTATTAAACATTGATGGTTTAGTTTTGTTCTTCAGTGTTTAAAAAGTCCTTAACTTGATTTCTAGAGGCAGGTATACCACAGGAAATGTCACTTTAGATTTCATTTGTTTCTTTATACTCTTTTCCTAGTAGTTAACTACTGGCTGGCACTGGAGACAAGGTCCAGAATAATTGTATCTTATGTTTCTTCTTTTTCATTTCAAAAGACTGGGGGAAGCTAGTAAAAATACTATTTTTTTTGTTTGGGTTATTTTTTCCCCTGTTTCTGGGAGTGTAGACTTCTGTTTCAGGGTCCATGAAAGATAACTAAGGGAAACAAGCTTGTTTTCAGTAGATTTAAACCAGGTATGTGGGAGCCTTCACTTCCATTGAAAAATTATATGGAGTTCTGATGGCTGAAAAGAGCTATTGTAAATGGAGACTTGAAGTATGAGAATAAGCTAATATTGGTAGTATGCAGTTGTTTGTCAGTTTTTACTTATTTAACTTAGGGTGTCCAAGGAGAGGAAGGATTTGGGAATTCTTGATCAGTAGATGGAAATAAAGTTAATTAAGGAACTTCTAATCTCCTTTCCATAATTTAAAAAAAAAAAAAAATACCTAAAGACTTAAAGTTAAAAATAGAATTTTTTTCATCTCTCCCTGCTCTAAAGTGGGACTGAAGTAGAGTGCTTTTTTAATAAGTGGAGTCATTGAGGCTTTGGAGTTCTAGAGGAGGAAGAGATGAAGCAGCTTGTGCTGGAATGGTCCTGTACTTCTAGCTGATTGGGGATGTCTCACTGCAGATTCCCCAAGGAAATGACTTTAGGTAACAGGAATGTTTGACTTGTTCTCTTTATGCATACTGAATGCATGTAGAGAATAAAAAGAACAGATCCATGTTGGACTTGGAATGTTTGGATCTCTTGTAGACTTCTTGAGCAAAACTGGACTGAGAAGGTTCCTCTAGCCACTTCTCAAAGACTTTTCAGCATCTTGTAGGTGCTTTAAGAAGGTACTGGTTGCTTTCAGAACAGTTCAACCTTACAGGTGCTTTTTATGTTATAAAACTATGGGCAGTGGTTTGCAAATGTAATTTAGAGGAAGACTCTTCATGGCCCATTTAGAAACTGGTGGATATTAGGTATACAGTAAAAATGAAGCTCTTGGTTTTTTTGAGGCTATGACATCTTGGTTTGATCATAAGAACATCTTTAAGCCTTCCAAATAATATTTTCATAAGTTTTGGCACAGGAAAGTACCCATCACCTTAATGTCACATAGATGTTTAAAACGTTCCTGTGGATGTCCATGAATTCTGGCAGCTGTTAACACTGTATGTCAGGAAGGAGGGAGAGCCACAGGAAACATAGTGGCCAAACTCTTTGAAGAGAATGGGAAGTGTGCTTGCCTAGCAAATATAATTTCTAAAGAATAACACCAGTGTAAACTATTGATGCATAAAAACCATAAAGCATTTGAACTGGCTCAGAGGATCTCTGAGAAATCAGATTAATAGATCTAGTTCTGTTGAATTAATTAATTGTCACAAATGTGGAGTCAAAATAAATTCCTAAAGCAGTCTTTTTAGGAATTTGAGAAATCCCCAATGCCCCTTTCAACACAAAGTTCAATAAAGAATGGACCTCAGTTAGACATTTCTCTTCCTGGTGTATATACACTTTTGAAAATGGAAAAATTCAGTAAAACATTTTCTTTTTTTATTGAAAACTGAAAGCTGTGGTTGTGATGAAAGTAGTGGGAGCCTTTGGAGTGGCTTGTTTGCTGCCTTGCCTGCTGCCTGCTCAGGTGACTTAAGTCAGAATGAATAAGACTTTTTTTTTTTTTTAAAGTGAAGATCATGTGAACTTAGCAAAGTAGATGTTAACCTCTAGCAAGAATATGCAGTATATAAAAACTCTTAAATCACACTGCAAGTATGTGATTTTTTTTTTTTTTTAATAAGATAAATTCCTAAAGGAGATTCTCTTTGACTATGAATCAAAGAATCACAGAATAGTAGGGGTTGGAAGGGACCTCTGGAGACTCCCACAGCATTCTCTTGGAGAAGCTGGCTACCCATGGCTTGGATGGGCGTACTCTGCGCTGGGTAGGAAACTGGCTGGGCCCAAAGAGTTGTGGTGAATGGAGTTAAATCCGGTTGGCGGCCGGTCACAAGTGGTGTTCCCCAGGGCTCAGTACTGGGGCCAGTTCTGTTCAATATCTTTATCAATGATCTGGACGAGGGGATCGAGTGCACCCTCAGTAAGTTTGCAGATGACACCAAATTGGGAGGGAGTGTGGATCTGCTGGAGGGCAGGCAGGCGCTACAGCGGGACCTGGACAGGCTGGATCAATGGGCCGAGGCCAATTGTATGAGGTTCAACAAGGCCAAGTGCTGGGTCCTGCACTTGGGTCACAACAACCCCAGGAAATGCTACAGGCTTGGCGGGGAGTGGCTGGAAAGCTGCCTGGCAGAAAAGGACCTGGGGGTGTTGGTTGACGGCCGGCTGAATATGAGCCAGCAGTGTGCCCAGGTGGCCAAGGCCAACGGCATCCTGGCCTGTATCAGAAATAGTGTGGCCAGCAGGAGTAGGGAGGTGATTGTCCCCCTGTACTCGGCCCTGGTGAGGCCGCACCTCGAGTACTGTGTTCAGTTTTGGGCCCCTCACTACAAGAAAGACATTGAAGTGCTGGAGCGTGTCCAGAGAAGGGCAACGAGGCTGGTGAAGGGTCTGGAACACAAGTCCTATGAGGAGCGGCTGAGGGAACTGGGGATGTTTAGCCTGGAGAAAAGGAGGCTGAGGGGAGACCTTATTGCTCCCTACAACTACCTGAAAGGAGGTTGTAGAGAGATGGGGGTCGGTCTCTTCTCCCTAGTAACAGACAACAAAACAAGAGGAAATGGCCTCAAGTTGCGCCAGGGGAGGTTTAGATTGGACATTCGTAAAAATTTCTTCACCAAAAGGGTTGTCGGGCACTGGAACAGGCTGCCCAGGGAGGTGGTGGAGTCCCCATCTCTGGAGGTATTCAAAAGACGTTTAGATGTGGCGCTAAGGGATATGATTTAGTGGTGGACTTGGTAGTGATAGGTTAATGGTTGGACCCGATGATCTTGGAGGTCTCTTCCAACCAGAACAATTCTATGATTCTATGATTCTATGATCATCTAGTCCAACCCCCCCTGCCAGAGCAGGGTCACCTAGAGCAGGTTGCACAGGACTGCATCCAGGTGGGTTTTGAATATCTCCAGAGAAGGAGACTCCACAACCTCCCTGGGCAGCCTGTTCCAGTGCTCTGTCACCCTCACAGTAAAGAAGTTTTTCCTCATGTTCAGACGGAACTTCCTGTGTTACGGTTTGTGCCCGTTGCCCCTTGTCCTGTTGCTGGGCACCACTGAAAAGAATCTGGCCCCATCCTCTTGACACCTGCCCTTGAGATATTTGTAAGCATTGATAAGGTTCCCCTCTGTCTTCTCTTCCTCAGGCTAAACAGCCCCAGCTCCCTCAGCCTTTCCCCATAGGAGAGATGCTCCAGTCCCCTAATCATCTTTGTAGCCCTCCACTGGACTCTCTCCAGTAGTTCCTCCTCTTTCTTGAACTGGGGAGCCCAGAACTGGAAGCAGTACTCCAGATGGGGCCTCACTAGGGCAGAGTAGAGAGGGAGGAGAACCTCCCTCAACCTGCTGGCCACACTCTTCTTAATGCACCCCAGGATGCCATTGGCCTTCCTGGCTGCAAGGGCACATTGCTGGCTCACGGTTAATTTGTCATCCAGCAGGACTCCCAGGTCCTTCTCTGCAGAGCTGCTTTCCAGGAGGTCAACCCCTAACCTGTACTGGTGCATGGGGTTGTTCCTCCCCAGGTGCAGGACCCTGCACTTGCCCATGTTGAACCTTATGAGGTTCCTCTCCGCCCAATGCTCCAGCCTGTCCAGGTCTCGCTGAATGGCAGCACAGCCTTCCGGTGTATCACCTAGTCCTCCCAGTTTCATGTCATCAGCAAACTTGCTGAGGGTGCACTCTGTCCCTTCACCCAGATCATTGATGAATAAATTGAACAAGACTGGCCCCAATACTGACCCCTGGGGGACACCACTAGCTACAGGTCTCCAGCTAGACTCTGTGCCGCTGATCACCACCCTCTGAGAACTGGCTGAATGACAGAACTCAATCCACCTCCCTGTCCACTTGTCTAGCCCACACTTCCTGAGCTTACCTATGAGGATGTTATGGGAGACAGTGTCAAAAGCCTTGCTGAAGTCCAGGTAGATGACATCCACCGCTCTCCCCTCATCCACCCAGCCAGTCATGCCATCATAGAAGGCTATCAGATTGGTCAAGCATGATTTCCCCTTGGTGAATCCATGTTGACTACTCCTGATCACCTTATTTTCCTCCACATGCTTGGAGATGACTTCCCGAATGAGCTGTTCCATCACCTTTGGATGTGGAGGTGAGGCTGACTGGCCTGTAGTTTCCCGGGTCCTCCTTCTTGCCCTTCTTGAAGACTAGAGTGACATTGGCTTTCCTCCAGTCCTCAGGCACTTCTCCTGTTCTCCATGATCTTTCAAAGATGATGGAGAGTGGCTTGGCAATGACCTCTGCCAGCTCCCTCAGCACATGTGGGTGCATCCCATCAGGGCCCATGGATTTGTGGGTGTCCAGTTTGCCTAAATGATCTCTAACCTGATCCTCCTCGACCAGGGGAAGATCTTCCATTCTCCAGGCTTCCTCTCTTACCTCCAGGGTCTGGGATTCCTGGGGGCCAGCCTTAGCAGTAAAGACTGCAGCAAAGAAGGCATTCAGTAACTCCGCCTTCTCTGCATCCTTCGTCACCAGGGCACCCATCTTGTTCAGCAGAGGGCCCGCATTTTCCCTAGTCTTCCATTTGCTACTGATGTATTTGAAGAAGCCCTTCTTGTTGTCCTTGACATCCCTTTCCGGATTTAATTCCAGGTGGACTTTAGCCTTCCTTGTTGCATCCCTGCATGCTCTGATGACGTTCCTATATTCCTCCCAAGTGGCCTGCCCCTTTTTCCACATTCCATGGACTTCCTTCTTCCATTTGAGTTTAGCCAGTATTTCCTTGCTCATCCATGCAGGTCTCCTGCCTCCTTTACTTGTTTTCTTACTCGTGGGAATGCACCACTCTTGAGCTTGGAGGAAGTGATGCTTGAATATTGACCAGCTCTCTTGGACCCCTCTACCTTCTACCTACCTTCCCTCCAGTTTCAGGGAACAATGAGGGAGGAAACAGGAAGAGCCAGCAGATCAACACCTGGCTCTGAGCCTGGTGTCACTGGCAGAATTTTGGGTTCTTTGACCATGGGTTGGTTTACATGACACCAGGCCTGCTGGCAACAGATGGGGTACACCTGTCTCAAAGGGGGAAAAGGATCTTTGCACAGGAGTTAGCAGGGCTCATTGAAAGAGCTTTAAACTAGATTTGAAGGGGTAAGGGGATAAAACCAGGCTCGCTAGAGAGAAGCCTGGGGGTGGCACACCAAGGTGTCAGAGACGGTGTGCTAGCGAGGTCCTTTGGTTTGCCGTCTCAGTCAAGGTAGGGGATGGAGATCCATGCAGCAGCAAAGATGCAAGGGTTATTGATGTGTTAGAAACCATGGAAGTGCCTGAGAATGGTCACATAGGAATTAGGGCTTCTCCCCCCAAAAAGGTGGCGGGATCAATAGCCCAGCTGAAGTGCATCTACACCAATGTACGCAGCATGGGCAACAAACAGGAGGAGCTGGAAGCCATTGTGCAGCAGGAAAACTGATATAGTTGCAGTCACGGAAACGTGGGACAACTCGTGTAACTGGAGTGCTGCACTGGATAGCTACAAACTCTTCAGAAGGGATAGGCAAGGAAGGAGAGGCGGCGGGGTAGCCCTGTATGTTAGGGAGAGTCTGGACTGCCTAGAGCTTGAGGATGGTGACGAGAGGGTTGAGTGCCTATGGGTAAGAATCAGGGGGAAGGCCAACAAGGCAGATATGGTGGGAGTCTGTTATAGGCCACCCAATCAGGATGAGGAGGCAGACGCAATATTCTACAAGCAGCTGGGAGAGGCCTCACGATCGCTAGCCCTTGTTCTCATGGGGGACTTGAACTTGCGAGATGTCTGCTGGAAATACAATGCAGCAGAGAGGAAACAGTCCAGGAGGTTCCTGGAGTGTGTGGAAGATAACTTCCTCACACAGCTGGTGAGGGAGCCGACGAGAGAAGGTGCCCCGCTGGACCTGTTGTTTGTGAACAGAGAAGGTCTTGTGGGTGATGTGACAGTCGGAGGCCGTCTTGGGCATAGCGATCACAAAATGATTGAGTTCTTGATTCTCAGAGAAGTAAAGAGGAGGGTCACCAGACCTGCCACCTTGGACTTCTGGAGGGCAGACTTTGGCCTGTTTAGGAGACTGGTTGGCAGAGTCCCTTGGGAGGCAGTCCTGAAGGGCAAGGGAGTCCAGGAAGGCTGGACATTCTTCAAGAAGGAAGTTTTAAAGGTGTGGGAGCAGGACGTCCCCATGTGCTGAAAGACAAGCCAGCAGGGAAGAAGACTGGCCTGGCTGAACAGAGAGCTTTGGCTGGAACTTGGGGAAAAAAAAAGAGAGTTTATGACCTTTGGAAGAAGGGTCAGGCAACTCAGGAGGGCTACAAGGATGTTGGGAGGTTATGCAGGGAGAAAATTAGAAGGGCCAAAGCCCAAGTAGAACTTAATCTGGTTACTGCCATGAAAGACAATAAAAAAGTGTTTCTATGAATACATCATCAACAAAAGGAGGGTGAAGGAGAATCTACCTCCTTTATTGGATGCTGGGGGAAACATAGTAACAAAGGATGAGGAAAAGGCTGAGATACTTAATGCCTTCTTTGCCTCAGTCTTTAACAGTAAGAGAAGTTGTTTTCTGGGCACCCAGCCCCCTGAGCAGGAAGACAGGGACGGGGAGCAGAATGAAGCCCCCATAATCCAAGGGGAAATGGTCAGTGTGACCTGCTACACCACTTAGACATACACAAGTCTATGGGGCCGGATGGGATCCACCCAAGGGTACTGAGGGAGCTGGCGGAAGTGCTTACCAAGCCACTCTCCATCATTTCTCAGCAGTCCTGGCTAACTGGGGAGGTCCCAGTTGACTGGAGGCTGGCAAATATGATGCCCATCTACAAGAAGGGCAGGAAGGAGGATCCGGGGAACTACAGGCCTCTCAGTCTGACCTCGGTGCTGGGGCAGGTTATGGAGCAGGTCATCCTGAGTGCCATCACGCAGCACGTATGGGACAACCGGGCGATCGGGCCCAGTCAGCATGGGTTTATGAAAGGCAGGTCCTGCTTGACCAACCTGATCTCCTTCTATGACAAGGTGACCTGCTTAGTGGATGTGGGAAAGGCTGTGGATGTGGTCTACCTGGACTTTACTAAAGCCTTTGACACCGTCTCCCACAGCATCCTCCTGGAGAAACTGGCTACCCATGGCTTGGATGGGCGTACTCTTAGCTGGGTAAAAAACTGGCTGGATGGCTGGGCCTAAAGAGTTGTGGTGAATGGAGTTAAATCCAGTTGGCGGCCGGTCACAAGTGGTGTTTCCCAGGGCTCAGTACTGGGGCCAGTTCTCTTTAATATCTTTATCAATGATCTGGACGAGGGGATCGAGTGCACCCTCAGTAAGTTTGCAGATGACACCAAGTTGGGAGGGAGTGTTGATCTGCTTGAGGGTAGGAAGGTGCTACAGAGGGATCTGGACAGGCTGGATCAATGGGCCAAGGCCAATTGTATGAAATTCAACAAGGCTAAGTGCCGGGTCCTGCACTTGGGTCACAACAGCCCCAGGCAATGCTGCAGGCTTGGGTAAGAGTGGTGGAAAAGGACCTGGGGGTGTTGGTTGACAGCTGGCTCAATATGAGCCAGCAGTGTGCCCAGGTGGCCAAGAAGGCCAACGGCATCCTGGCCTGTATCAGAAATAGTGTGGCCAGCAGGAGTAGGGAAGTGATTGTCCCCCTGTACTCGGCCCTGGTGAGGCCGCACCTCGAGTACTGTGTTCAGTTTTGGGCCCGTCACTACAAGAAAGACATTGAGGTGCTGGAGCACGTCCAAAGAAGGGCAACGAAGCTGGTGAAGGGTCTAGAGCACAAGTGCTATGAGGAGCGGCTGAGGGAAGTGGAGTTGTTTAGCCTAGAGAAGAGGAGGCTGAGGGGAGACCTTATCGCTCTCTACAGTTACCTGAAAGGAGGTTGTAGCGAGGTGGGTGTCAATCCCTTCTCCCAAGTAACAGACGACAGAACAAGAGGAAATGGCCTCAAGTTGTGCCAGGGGAGGTTTAGATTGGATATTCGGAAACATTTCTTCACCAAAAGGGTTGTCAAGCATTGGAATAGGCTGCCCAGGGAAGTGGTTGAGGTACCATCCCTGGAGGTATTTAAAAGACGTGTAGATGCGGAGCTTAGGGCCATGGTTTAGTGGTGGACTTGGCAGTGTTAGGTTAACGGTTGGACTCCATGATCTTAAAGGTCTCTTCCAACCTAAACGATTCTATGATTCTGGAGCCCTAACCCATGGGATTTCTCCAGGTAGGTCCTTGAAGAGGCCAAAGTTAGCTCTCCTGAAGTCCAGGGTTGTAATCCTACTTAGTGTCCTGCTTCCTCCATGCAGGATTCTGTACTCCACCATCTCATGGTCACTGCAGTCAAGGCTGCCCCCAACCTTCATATCCCCAACCAGACCTTCTTTGTTAGTACGAGGTCCAGCAGCACACCTCTCCTCGTTGGCTCCTCCACCACCTGTGTCAGAAAGTTATCATCAGTGTTCTAATGCTTCACCCAGAATACCTGTGTGTGCAAGAGGAAATAGCCTGGAATAGTTAAGGTTAAAACATCATGCTTGTGCTTTAAGGAATTCCAAATTCTTGACTTGCTGTCTTTGATCATCAGCATTCTGCACAATGCATGCCCTGGTCTGAGGGTGAGCAGAAAGGAAGGAAATGGGAACCTAATTTCTCTAGCCTCTGTAGCCTCAAGGTAAGTTGTGAAAGAGGAATGTGCAAAATAAATACTAATTTTATGTAAAATATGTACATTGGTAACAATTACAAACTTTTTGTGTTGCCTGTTGTACAAACCCAGATATTTATCACTGGTTTAAAATACTTTTACCAAGTTTGAATAATGGCTTGCTTATGCCTAAAAAAAATAGTTTTCATGCACATAATAATCTGTCTTATTCAGTGATAGTATATTCTTCTAGTGAAATAGAATTCAATGAACAGTGGCCTCTATTCCAGACCCTTTATAATTCTGCAACGGTGCTGGGTGCACACTTACTGAAGTGTGACCTTGGTCAAGACCTGCATTCAGAGTGCAAAGTAAAATGAAGCATTGCCACTGCTTCCTTTCTCCTCTTTGGAAGCTAAAAATACTGTGCATGGCTTTTCTATAGTTTTGCACACTTGAGTTAGCTCCTTACACAGTGGATACCCTTCATAAAACGACAACAGCAATTTAGTTTTGTCATTTTAACTGGCACTGGCTACAGGGCTCAAAAATACAGTATTGAAGTAATTGAATATGTGTTGAGTCTAATTCTTTTTTCCATTTTCCAGAGAGCTATTTTTCCATTAATTTTGGGAAAACGTACTGGCAGATTCATTTAAAATAAGCTCAGCTCCACCCTTCATATAAGTGACTTAGCCTGTGCAATAAGAAATTAAGATCAAGGTACGTTTTTTTGTTAGCCTGTGGTTTTGTTATTTGAATTCCAAAGACAGCATTACGAAACACAACCATATCTGCAATATAACTACCTCATCTCAAGGTGCTTTAAGACACTTACTGTAGCATATGCTAACTATTATAAAATGCTTTGATGGAAGGATATTAAAATAACTGGTAACTGACATGAAATATGACAAAGTGTTTTAGGCTTTCTGAGCAAAGCAACACACATTACAGAGGAGTGGCCCTATAATGTAACTGATTAATGAAGGTTTGCTAAGGCATACGCAGCTGATTTTATGAAAAATGAATTCTTTGTTGTGCCAACAACCCAGTAACTACAGTCAGAAAAGACTATTAGTAAGAATCATTATCAGTAGCAATATTTTCAAACTCTATTATAGCAATCAGGCTAGAATTTATTCAATAGATTTACTTCATTTGGTGGTAATTGATAAATAATCAAAATTTATTAATGTGCTTGCACACATTTCACTAACAATCAAGCAAAAGTGGTCCATTTACCACCTGACTTGGTCCAAATTAGGATTAAATTGATGATCAGTTAATCGTAGAAGGGGCAGTGTTGTATTTTGTGGAGGAGCAGCAGCAAAAGTGGCAAATAAATGGAGTAAAGACAGGAGATCAGTAGAATGAGCAGAAATGAGCTGAACCACTATGTTTTGCAGCTAATGAACATGCAGCTGGAGTGAAAATGACTGGATTTATAGTATTGGTATAAAAATAAAACTGGCTGTAGTTTAGAGCTGTCACAAACATGGAGACAGAAATTGGAGCATATTTGACATCACCCTTCTACAAATAGAAAAGGCAGAGCAGAGTCTCAGGTAATACCTCTAACTGTATGTCATTGACAAAACAGTTTATGGGATAAAAATGGTTTTGGGTCAGAAGTTTGGGGACATGGTGAAAGAGCAAAACAAACGTTTATTTTGGAACTTCCATCCATTACTCTGGCAAGGCTTTATAGTTTTGTACAAACAAACTTTGTACACAGCAAATGAGTATGGAAAAATTCTTGACTTATACAGTGCCTCTGACACACAATGTAAAAATCTCCAAGAATTCAAGAAATGTACACATACAATGTCAGGCTTCTGTGAAATATTTCAAGTTAAAAAGCTAATGATAACTTTGTTTTCAACTATATGAAGTCTTATTTCAGTTTTCATAGAATCATTTAGGTTGGAAGAGACCTTTAAGATCATCGAGTCCAACCGTTAACCTAACACTGCCAAGTCCACCACTAAACCTAAGCTCCGCATCCACACCTCTAGTGACTCAACCACTTCCCTGGGCAGCCTGTTCCAATGCTTGACAACCCTTTTGGTGAAGAAATGTTTCCTAATATCCAATCTAAACCTCCCCTGGCATAACTTGAGGCTGTTTCCTCTCGTGCTATCACTTGGTACTTGGGCAAAGAGACCGACACCCACCTTGCTACAACCTCCTTTCAGGTAGTTGTAGAGAGCGATAAGGTTTCCCCTCAGCCTCCTCTTCTCCAGACTAAACATCCCCAGTTCCCTCATCTGCTCCTTGTAGGACTTGTTCTCTAGACCCTTCACCAGCTTCGTTGCCCTTCTTTGGACAAAATTAAAGCATTTATTCTGATAATACAGAATACATCTTACAGGTATGCTATTATTGCTTAACTGTAACATAAGTAAATATAAACAAAATGCTGAGAGGTTGAATTTCTTAGTCCTTGTTATTCTTAACTGTCCTTTATGTTTTGTGTATTGCATTTTAAATTACTCTTATTTCAACTAAAGTTCTGCCTTATACTGAAGGCAATATATCTGGTGACTTCACTTCCACTTACTTATCATATGTCATAGTTGCACTTGAGAAGAATTTGAAAAATACAATAGCCTTTTAAGGTAGCTGAGAGGATACATGTTGTTATGTATGCCAAAATGTTTTGCCTTGAGTGCATGAAGGACAGAAATTTCTATTTTGTGAGCAAAGTTAAGATTTTTCTTTTAAAAAGGGCGAGTACCCTTCTCTCCTATTGGTGTCCCTCTAAGTTCCGTTTATAGACTACTACTAAAAAACAGGCTCATTTTTACCAAAGAGAAGAAAAGAAAATCATTTAGAACAACATTTAGATTCCTAACTTTGGCAATCAGATTTGAGAAAACTGGTCACAGAACTGACAATATTTCTTAACACAGTGTGCCTTTCAATGTATAGAACTTTCTGGTGATTAATGTTTGGTTTATTTACAGAGCTATTACAGGATGCAGGATAGCGTGTAGCTGAAATAAGGCTAACCATAGGGTTTCAGATGGGTACTAGGTGACAGAATTGTTTAAAAACAAAAGAATATTTTTAAGGAACTGCCTATTGTAGAATAAAGGCTTATTACATATGACAATGTTGTGATTTAACCCCAGCTGGCAACTAAGCATTACACAGATGCTCTCTCACTCCCCCCCCTGGTGGGATGGGGGAGAGAATCAGAAGGGTAAAAGTGAGAAAACTTGTGGATTGAGAGAAAAATGGTTTAATAATTGAAATAAAATATAATAATAATAAAAAATATAATGAAAAAGAAAATAACAAAGAGAAAGAAATAAAACCGAAGAAAGACAAGTGATGTAAATGAAAACAATTGCTCACCACCAACTGACCGATGCCCAGACAGTCCCTGAGCAGCAGCCCTCTCACTAACCTTCCCCCTAGTTTTATTGCTGAGCGTGATGTCATATGGCATGGAATATCCCTTTGGTCAGTTGGGGTCAGCTGTCTCGGCTGTGTCCACTCCCAACTTCTTGTGCACCACCAGCCTACTCGCTGGTGGGGTGGTGTGAGAAGCGGAAAAGGCCTTGACTCTGTGTAAGCACTGCTCAGCAATAACGAAAACATCCCTGTATTATCAACACTGTTTTCAGCACAAATCCAAAACATAGTCCCATACTAGCTACTGTGAAGAAAATTAACCCTATCCCAGCCAAAATCAGCACAGACAAGTGTAACTATGAGAAGTAATCTACATCGTTTCCTTTTTTGTTTGTGGATTCTTGCATTTAAAAGTTAAAGTTACTGTAGCTTGTATTTCATATGACACTGTAGAATGTCTGCTAAACTTATGCCTGTAGTAGGTTTTATGGTCGCAGGTTTTTCCATCTATAAATGACCCGTGTACTTGAAATGCAACAAGTTATTGTCTGGCTTTTTCTGGTACATACTGAGCTATTCTTACTCTGTTCACTGTGTATGATCACACCATATATATAGATTCTGGTTTAGTATTCATTTGAACCTGGGAGGGGACACCCCCCCACCCACCCCCCCGAAAAAAACCCAAACAAAACAAAACCAGAATCTTGCTTCTAGATAGACAAAGGGTGAAGGAAGAAGAGGAACAAAGTATCATGTGGGTATCTGTGTAGAATTCTACTGAAATTTTTAAGGAAGAGGTGATTAAGGGATAGTATTGCTCCATTATGAAATGTCACTTTCCTTTTGAAATCAATAGCTTGTTTTAATTTAGCATCTCCCGAGCTATGTATTCAATAGAAACAGCTTCATGGCATCTAGGGGAAGGATCTACTACAGAAAATGTTTTCAAATCAAAACTTCTTAATAGCATTAATATCATCATTCCAATCTTATGAATGATAAATTGTGCTGGTTTGGGCTGGGAAAGAGTTAATTTTCTTCACAGTAGCTACTATGGGGCTAGTTTTGGATTTGTGCTTGTCGTGGTTTAACCCCTAATGGTAACTGAAATACCACGCAGCCGCTCACTCACTCCCCCCACTCCCCAGTGGGGTGGGGAGGAGAATCGGAGAGAGAGGAAAACTCGTGGGTTGAGATAAAAGCAGTTCACCAGGACAGCAAAGGAAAAATATAAAAATTAATAATAATAATAATAATATATATAAGGATAATAGAATATATAAAACAAACGATGCACAATTTCTCACCACCCAACGACTGATACAGCCCGTCCTGAGCAGCAGTCAGGGAGCAGGAGTATCCCCCCCCAGCTATCCCAGAACAGCAAGTTCCAGAGAGAGCAGGCGAGGGAACAAACAGCCGAACGAACAAACAGCCGAACGAACAAACAAAAAGGCCCGAACAAACAAAACAAAAAAAAAAAAAAAAAGAAGGAAAAACAGGGAAACAAAAAGCAACCAGAAGGGAAGCTTAAAGGATTAAGGCACTAAGGGGAAGTGGCCCACCAGCCGGCCCTCGCTTATACCGGGCATGACGTCTATGGTATGGAATACTCTCTTTGGCCAGTTTGGGTCAACTATTCTGGCTATACCCCTCCCAGGTTTTTGCACCTGCACATTAGCAAAACCTGGGAAACTACAAAATGTCCTTGGTCGTTTAGCAGCAAGCAACAACATCGGTGTACTATCACCATTCTTCTCACACTAAATCCAAAACACAGTAGCTGCTGAAGACAAAACTAGCTCCGTCCTGGCCAAAACCAGGACAGTGCTGAAAACAGTGTTGATAATACAGGGATGTTTTTGTTACTGCTGAGCAGTGCTTACACAGAGTCAAGGCCTTTTCTGCTTCTCACACCGCCCCACCAGCAAGTAGGCTGGGGGTGCACAAGAAGTTGGAACAGCTGACCCCAACTGACCAAAGGGACATTCCACACCATATGACATCATGCTCAGCATATATAGCTGGGGGAAGAAGGAGGAAGGGGGGACGTTTGGAGTGATGGCATTTGTTTGTCTTCCCAAGTAACAGTTATGCATGATGGAGCCCTGCTTTCCTGGAGATGGCTGAACACCTGCCTGCCAATGGGAAGTAGCAAATGAATTCCTTGTTTTGCTTTGCTTGCACGCGTGGCTTTTGCTTTACCTGTTAAACTGTCTTTATCTCAACCCACGAGTTTTCTCACTTTTACTCTTCTGATTCTCTCCCCCCGTCCCACTGGGGGGGAGTGAGCGAGCGGCTGTGTAGTGCTTAGTTGCTGGCTGGGGTTAAACCACGACATAAATGGAACATTAAATTGGACAATTCTGATTATTGAACAAAGTGCAATGGAAAAAGTGTCAAAGAAAGCAGCCTCATATTTCAGGTTTCATATAATGTTTCCAGTTTTGAAAGCAGAATATTTCAAGTTCTGCTTCTGAAATGTACAATTAATACAGAAATAGAAGTAGGTAGATAAATATGGATGTAATTATTAAGCATCCAGATCTGAGAAAGGTGAGCAAAAAATCAAGTTAAAACTTAGTTCTAAACTAGGCCAGAACATGCAGTCCTTTACCTTTTGACAAAAGTAAGCAAACTTGAATAGCAGTTGGTTTGAAAAGTTAGTGTGCATAGAGGGAGATGTGTTTGTGAAAACGTAATGTGAAAACATAAGTAGTGACAAACATTGTGCCTTTTGTTCTAGCTAAAAATTAAAATAATTCAAAATGCTGGGTTTAGTGATGCAAGTTGCCTTTAGTTTCAATGGCATACACACTTTAGTAAGTGAATCAACAAAAAAACTGCTTTTAATCGTATCTCTCTCCCCCTGCTCCTCAAGGGAATTTTCTGTTCTCGTTCAAAAAAAATCAGCTGTCTCACAGGTTGATTAAAATTAACTTTTTTGGAACCTAAAAATAGCAAAGCAAAAATACTGTCTGGAATTAAATCAAGCAACCTTGGTCAAACAATTAACTCATCCTCTATTAAATCAATATTTGCTGGTGCTAATACTGGAGCTAGTTCCAGTAGCTGGAATTACAGCCCCTGATTTAGTATCTTTATTATTAGTAATTAGGCTGCTGTCTTTCCCCAGTACTACTTTTCAAAGCTAGTACTTGGCTGACTTCTAGAAACTGACCTAGATGATACCTACACTACATGCTCTACACGCTGCTGCTTTATAAGACTGAAGGTCCTCTCCAATGGTGTGATTCCACGGGGGTTGAAACCAGTTCAGGTGAGTGTTACCACAGCCCAATTCAGATCAACTGTTGTGGAACCACAGCTTAAGGCTATTTTGGAAAAACAATTTTTGATGATGTAAACCCTATCAAAAGCAGGGAGAATTCCTGCTGTTGCAATATCAGCATATTCTCTTTGGAATTTTTCTCAAGATATTACTGCAGTGGTGCTTTTGTGGCAGCTTCAGTTCACAAAAAGTTCTTATCAACCCAGTACTGTTCTGTCCATCCTCAGCAGCACTTCTAGTAGAGCACTTAACTGTGACAAATTAGGAATTAATTTGCTCTGATGTGCTAACGTGACCAAGAAGCTCTCTACAAGACCTTTATTGTCTTTTCATTTGTATAATATTCTTTGCTTCTTGGATCTGATTATGTTCTTTTGGCTGTTGAGTTCTCCTTAAACAATCTTATCTAATATAGGCTGATCTGATATAGGCTTGTTCTTGTTTGGGGAAGGATTTTCTTTGGCATGCTCTCAGGTTTGTACTAGCATCTCAATGTTTGTTTTAGTCTTGAATTAGCTTATCAGGAATTACTTCATCATTCTCCAGATCACAGAATCACAGAATGGTAGGGGTTGGAAGGGACCTCTGGAGATCATCTAGTCCAACCCCCCTGCCAGAGCAGGTTTACCTAGAGCAGGCTGCACAGGACTGCGTCCAGGTGGGTTTTGAATATCTCCAGAGAAGGAGACTCCACAACCTCCCTGGGCAGCCTGTTCCAGTGCTCTGTCACCCTCACAGTAAAGAAGTTTTTCCTCATGTTCAGGCGGAACTTCCCGTGTTCCAGTTTGTGCCCATTCCCCCTTGTCCTGTCTTTGGGCACCACTGAGAAGAGTCTGGCCCCATCCCCTTGACAACCGCCCTTGAGATATTTATAAGCTTTGATGAGGTTCCCCTCTCAGTCTTTTCTTCTTCAGGCTAAACAGCCCCAGCTCCCTCAGCCTTTCCCTGTAGGAGAGATGCTTCAGTCCCCTAATCATCTTTGTAGCCCTCTGCTGGACTCTCTCCAGTAGTTCCTCATCTTTCTTGAACTGGGGATCCCAGAACTGGAAGCAGTACTCCAGATGGGGCCTCACTAGGGCAGAGTAGAGGGGGAGGATAACCTCCCTCGACCTGCTGGCCACACTCTTCTTAATGCACCCCAGGATGCCGTTGGCCTTCCTGGCTGCAAGGGCACATTGCTGGCTCATGGTGAATTTGTCATCCACCAGGACTCCCAGGTCCTTCTCTGCAGAGCTGCTTTCCAGGAGGTCAACCCCTAACCTGTACCAGTGCATGGGGTTGTTCCTCCCCAGGTGCAGGACCCTGAAGGATGTTTTGGTTTGAATCTAGCATTATGTAATCCAACATATACGTAATGAACATATGTGACAAAGTAGGAGATGTAACAGCAAAATTGCAATAACAACAAATAATTAAGCCTGACAGTGGAATTGCAATGTAAATATTACTGCAGGACATCAGACTAGACTACCTTAATATTCCCTTCTGACCTTCAAAATTTCTTGCATTACTTTTGAATCTACGCTTGTTAGCAAAAAGCATCCTGTTCCCAAATATGGGTCTATTATTAGGATTAAAAGATGGATTCTTTTCCCTTTGAAAAATAAGGCCATAAAGAAAATTGCTATAATGTAAATTATAGAACTGTTACTTTTGTCTATAACTCCTAAACCAGTATTAAGGTAAATGGAGAAAATACTCTAGGGAACACAAGACTATGAGGCTACTGTGTTATTTGGGAATGTTACTTTTCATTATTTTGTACAAAAACTAGTATGTGAAATATTGCATTTAGTGGCATGACATGGAGTTGTGATCAGGAAAAAACCAAAACAAACAAACCATTTTGGGATCATAGTTTGTGAACCTGAAAGTGCTTTTTCTTTTCATTTGCATGTGATAACTTTTTTTCAGAGTTACTACTAAGAAGAATGTCCGTCATTTTTTGGTGCAGGTGTAGTGGTGTTATTCAGTAGTGAATAGGAAAGAGGAAAGGCCACATGACTATAACAGCCAATATAGGTCACTCATAAAACTATCAGAGTCTGGATGGTGATGAGAAAGTTTGGCAAATGCTGATCTAAAAATCGATGATAAGAGTGTTTCCTTTGCAGACATCTTAATATTAAGTTTGTTTTGGCTACCTATGATGTGAGGACTTTTTCTGAGATAGAGAGATAGCTTTCTCCTTTGTACTACTGTCTTTATTAGCAGTCATCCAGATCTACAAGGCAGCTTCTTATCTGTTTCTATTATGTATTTGAAATGAAGTACCAGTATATAGCTTTTTTAGGATATTCTATATGGCTAAGCCCACACAGAATCTTTAAAAATATTTTAATTGAAATTATTCTTATAAGAATTATTATACGTTATAGCTAAATTCAGCATTTCCTAGATGCAGTTTTTTGCAGTGGTTTTTCTTTATAAAACTGTGTATTATCTTATAGGGCTGCAGTTTTCAGGGTTTTTTTTATTTTCAATGGCATAACTTTTTACCATAATAGAACCAGATTAACACAGTCACTTGGTTTAATTGCAGATTGGCAAAAGAAAAAGTTATGTATGAAAAAGAAGCAAAACAGCAAGAAGAAAAGATTGAAAAAATGAAAGCTGAAGCATGTGATGATTATGGAATTAAGAAGCAGGTAAACTATCCAAAAACTTGTTTTATAAAATCCTTCTTTGCTCTGATTTAATCATAGTCATCCTTAAATAAAAGAATCTCCTGTACCTTTTTCCAGACTCCTGTTATATAAGTACTAGACTAAAATCCTGTCAATTATAAAAGTCATAATATGCATTTGTAGAAACTTCCTTTCCTCCAGAACTGTTAAATTATAAGGAGACTGGGTATGGATTGTTTAGCACTTGGTGTCAGGATGGCTATCACTCACTAACAGTGGGTATGGTTTAGAGTCACTATTACAATATGATTAAATTTTTCTTGGAAGCTTCCCCATAAAGGACAGTCGTTGCAGACAGTTAGTACATGCCCTTTTGGAAGGAGGAGTGTCAAGTTTCCTTGTCACTGAGAGAAGGCTTGGGTTTGGGAGATTTGTTTATATTCTTTACAGAAGTGTGGCATGTCTGTGTTTAACTGTGGTCTTTATATTCTTTCAGCTAAATATGTTATCTTTTAACTATGTTTTCCCAAGCATTTCCCAGATGTTTTCTCTTAAATCTTCACAGAAACTGAAACTGTAAATTAAAATTATTTTCACTTGTTTCAATAGTCTGGTGACTTTGTGTTATAAAACCTACTGTTCTCTCATCTTCATTTTCAAACAATGGAAGAATAGGTTAAACAAAACCCAATATAAAAAT
Source organism: Phoenicopterus ruber ruber (assembly GCA_009819775.1). Taxonomy (NCBI): domain Eukaryota; kingdom Metazoa; phylum Chordata; class Aves; order Phoenicopteriformes; family Phoenicopteridae; genus Phoenicopterus; species Phoenicopterus ruber. The sequence goes on from CM020247.1 coordinate 17,291,221, forward strand.
AAATGAAAACAAGCTAGGAGAAAGCCCTTTTAGAACAAACTAAAACAACTTTTTAAATAAGTTCAGATTTCAGTTCATGTGTGCATGTCCTGCCTTGCTTTCGTTATGCCATGAGAAAGAAATACAAATAAAGAATTGTATTTATAGAGCTGAGCTGTCTTCTGCCTCACCACAGACTGAGACTCCAAGATCCTACAGAAATAGTATTTCTTAAGATCTGCTGGTGCTAACAGGAACTAATGAATGCAATTCCCATTTTTAGTGTCCCCCATTCATCAGATTATTTGACTGCACCGTGGTATTTCCACAGTGACCTGGGAAGATATCATCAAAGTCAAAAACAGCGGAGGCTGGGAACTTCTGCTGTGAAATTAAATGTTACACACTACTTGAAGGTATTTTCAGAGACCAATGACAAAAGCCTTCAAAGAGAATAGTCTTGATTCATTCAGAAATTGCCTGATCCACTTTGAAAGCAATCAGTTCCTCCAATGACATCTTCACTTATTGTTCTTTTAGAGCACTTTGCATTCTGGAAGTTGTTAATATTTTAGGTTATAAAGAACTTGGAGGCTTAGAAAGAATGTGCATGCTTTTCATAGGATCAAATTCCTTACACTAAAAAAAATTATATAATACCAGGAGAGCTTGCTCAAAAAACCATTTTGGATAGAGTTAATACTTTGAGAAGTTCTTCAGGAAAAATATCTGTAGTTACACATTTTAAGAATTGCTTTTAGTTAATAATTCCTAATCTGAATAACTTTATTTAAAAATATGATTATAGACTTTATTTCAGTAATGAAAATAGCATTTGGGGGATGGGAATGAATTCAATCATTTGAGACTAGGAGAATAATTTTAACTTATTTTAGCTGAGGTATCCGTTAAATCAGATATGTATATACAAATCAATCCAGAGTTGAGGGGGGGATGCTTAAAAGCATTACTTACCTCTTAATGTACTACTATTCTCATTTAGTTTTCTAGTTACAACTCTGCAGTACAACATATGGTTTAACAGTACAGAAGTATCTAAGGAAAAATTTACTTTAAAATTAATAATGCCATTCCTAAAGCATATGTAGACTTTAGGGTGTGTCTGGTCTGTAAGGAGGGATCAGTCCCTTTGTAGAACAACAGTTAGGGTTTGACTCGATATTTTTCTCCTAACTCCTTACACAATTGGGCACCTTGTGGTTCCTGTGAACTCAAGTGATCTCTAGCTGAGGCAGTGACCAACTAGGGTAGTTGGCAGTTGTTAGATACTAGCCTTCACCTGCACTGTCCAGAAAGCCTAATTTAATGAGGAGCAGATTCAATATCCGAGAAAGAAAAAGGAAAGTTTGCTCGCAGTGCTGGTATACTCTGACCAAGAATATAACTTGAAGACCCCGTATATTACCCATTGTCTTGGGTGCATGTTTTATTTGCATTACTTGCTGTGTCTCAACTAATGTACTTCAGCTGAATCCAAGCTGGGTGAGATCTACTTGTGGTAGGTAGTATATCCCAGGGAAAAGAATTGCTAGCATTATGGGGCAGGGAAGCCCTTCCTTTCCCATCACTTACAGCTTATTTAAAAAAACCAAACAAACAAACAAAAAAACACCCCCAAAAAAACACACAAAAAGAGAAAGCCCCACACCAACAAACAAAAAACAAACAAAACCAACAAACAAATCCCCCCAACCCCACCCACAACAAAAAACCCTACCCACAACAAAACCCCCCAAACCAAAAAAACACACTCTATCTTTTTTGTTTACAAAAGGCAGATGAGAAGTTTAGAATTTAGGGGAAAGCTTATAACAATTTATTGGCAGAAAAAACAAAAAAAATGAAGAGCAGTATTTGGGGGAAAAATACTATGAAAGAAAATATTTTCATAAATTTTCTATCTCAAAATCACACTATCTTCAACCACAAGACTTTTAAAAAAGGGTTATTAAGTATTTTAATAAAATACTAAATTGAAAACAATTTTAATAAAAACTGAACTATTTTATACAAAACAGGTTTGTACAAGTTAGAAAAAAAAAATATTAAAAGACTTTTGATGTATTCTATCAGGTGTAAATTCTGCATATAGTTTCTGTAGAGGATCATGAAGACCCCTGACTGGTAGCAGCAAATAATGCAGCTGTACCTCCGTGTGGATTTTTTTTTGTAATGAAGCCTTAGTTTCCACACAGTTGTAATGGTTCTCGATATATGAAGACTTTATACAGGGCTTCATGATACTTTATCTGTAATAGAAACTTTTCACTGTAGTTGCTCATAAATGCAGACTATTGGTAGGAACCAGTAGTTTTCTGTATTTCTGTGGTTGTTGATTTGTCCCGTACATAAATAACATCCTTTCCCATCTTATGCTTTTATCTTGAGGCTTGTGAGTGTGGGAAGAGCCTGAGGTATCTACTCCTTATTTCCTCTCGGTGGGATTGTAGATCTACTCTGGAGTTTTTGTTAACTGTCAGCATTTTTACTGATAAATGATAATTTTTATTTTTTTTAAAAATAGTTATCCTACACTTCCAAATGATTTCTCGTGTAATGTCATTTCCAGATGAATTAAAAATCCAATGGACTTAACATAGAATTTAATATCTGCATGCCAAAGAGTACATACAGTCTTGCTAATACACATTTTTTCTCCAAGTATTAGTGAAAACAGCAATATTTCTCTTGCTTTGTTGAGTGGGAGGTAGAATATTTCCTGAAACAGCTAAAAAGAAATACATTTGGAAACAATATATATTTTTTTTGAAAATTATTGTCAAAGATGAGAATGAGCTGCTAATCTTGTTACTGGAGGAGTTGTAGCTGAAAGGAACATTGTAATGTTCTGTAACTTTTTCATTTCTAAATGTCTATTTAGCATCAAAGAAATACTCCAGTTAGCTCATGTATTGGGTCTGGCTGGGATGGAGTTAATTTTCCCCATAGCAGCCCTCATAGTGCTGTGCTTTGTATTGGTAGCTAGAAAGGTGTTGCTAACACACCAGTGTTTTGGCTACTGCTGAGCAGTGCTCCCACAGCATCAAGGCTGTCTCTCCAACATTCCTTCCACCCTCACCAGTAGGCTGAGGGTGGGCAAGATCTTGGGAAGGGACAGAGCCAGGACAGCTGACCCCAGCTGACCAAAGGGATATTCCAAACCATATGACATCTGCTCAGCAATAAAAGCTAAGAGAAAGGAGGAGGAGGGGCAGTATTCGTTATTACGATGTTTTTCTCCCAGAGCAACCCCTACGTGTACTGAAGCCCTACTTCCTGGGAAGTGGCTGGACATCGCCTGCTGATGGGAAGTAGAGAATAAATCTTTTGTTTTCCTTTGCTTCCATGCGTGGCTTTTGCTTTTATTAAACTGCATTTATCTTGACCCATGAGTTTTTCCCATCTTATCCGCCTCCCCCCCCCCCCCCCAGAAGGGGGAATGATAGAGCAGCTTTGTGGGCACCTGGCATCCAGCCAAGGTCAACCCACCACAGCTCAGTTGGCTTTTTAAGTTTTTAACTCTTTCCACCCCCCACCCTATTGGTTCAAATAAAGTTTCAGTCTTCTCGCTGATCAAGTACAGTAAGATTAGATGAAACATACAGTTTTACTGCAGTCTGATTATTTTCATAAGTTGTTTTTTTTTTTCTAAGAATATATGATCTTTGCTTAATAATCTGAACTCTGTAGCTCTAGCCGCTTAGGTAAAGAGGCAGTGGAAGTGCTAATGAAGGGTCTAATGCTCCCCCTTATGTACTTGGACAGTATCATTACCAAGCACAATTTGTTTCCTTAAAAGCTAGCATCTTGGAATTCTCTGTACTAAATACAGAATGATATTCCTGACATACAGGTGATATTAAAAATGCTTTCAAACTTTGATTTTATTGCCTAATGTGCTTTCTGAAAGAGACCAAATGATGAAAAAATCATTACTGTGATCTTCCTTTTTCCCTTCTGTTTTCCAGAGGGTGTTTTCCTTTTTATCTAGGCAGGTGTAAATACCTTTTGGATTCTAGATTTTATACTGAAGATTAAAGGCACTTGTGCAATATTTGGAATAAGTTAGTATGGCAACATTCCTATGGTAGAAAAGACTTGCCACCAAGATGGGACATGATTCATTTCTTCTGTAGTTGGGCTCACTTTTCCCTCTGCTCTAGAGGGAGGAAAAAAAATCTGGACTTGACTTTTCTGCCTTCTGTCTATCTAGGGAACTTACCATGTCTGTTCTGCTTCCAATTTTAGCACAAATATTTCCCCAGGTATTTTGCCTCCACAAAACAGATGGGGGATTCCTCCCAAACCTTTAAGCTTATTCTGAAACATCTAACCAGCCTGCTATCTTTTAGCAAAGCATGCATTCAGAATCTATATGCTATCTTAACAAGCAAACAAAAAACAACAATAACAAAAAAACCCAACCCTCTAAACCTCTCCCCGGGGCTTAACCTCAGCAGAGAGAGAAAATTTGGTTATTTGTTCTAAAAAGGTTGAGCCATTCTTGTTGGGAAAGCAAGTCTGTCTTTTGTCAGTGTTTTCTTCATGCTATTCCTAAAGAAACCTCTTCATTCAGATGTTTAGCACCTCTCGCCTGTTTACAGGGGGAGGCTTTATACTTGCATCGACACGGATCTGTTCAGGTAGAATTTTGAATTGCTGGGAGGAAATGTGCTGCCTGCTGATTAAATGACAACAATGACAATGGATAATTCCATTATCATCCTCTAAGTTAATTTTAAAGGAGGAGTATCTTTAATTTATGATACAGAGTATTTAATTAAAAACTTTTTCAGTGGAGGACATGGAGTTTTGCTTCTGTCCTCTGAACAGTATCTCCATTTTTTTAGCTTCAAGTCATGTGGTGTTCTCCCTCCATCCCCCGCTGCTGGCAATGAAGAAAACCTTACAGTTGTACACTAGTGGAAAACAGCCAGTGACAAACTGTTTTCCAAAAAGACCAAAGGAACCTTTCTGCCTTTTATGTCCTAAAGTGATGTCCTGGTTTTGGCCAGGACAGAGCTAGTTTTGTCTTCAGCAGCTACTGTGTTTTAGATTTAGTGTGTGAAGAATGGTGATAGTACACTGATGTTGCTGGTTGCTGCTAAACAATCAAGGACATTTTGCAGTTTCCCAGGTTTTGCTAATGTGCAGGTGCAAAAACTTGGGAGGGGTAGAGCCAGAATAGTTGATCCAAACTGGCCAAAGAGAGTATTCCATACCATAGACGTCATGCCCAGTATAAGTGAGGGTCGGCTGGTGGGCCGCTTCCCTTAGAGCCTTAATCCTTAAGCTTCCTTTCTGGTTGCTTTTTGTTTCCCTGTTTGTTTTTTTTTTTCCTTTTTTTTTTTCATTCATTCAGGCCTTTTTGTTCATTCGTTCAGCTGTTCGTTCCCTTGCCTGCTTTCTCTGGAACTTGCTGTTCTGGGATAGCTGGGGGGGAATACCCCTGCTCCCTGACTGCTGCTCAGGACGGGCTGTATCAGTCGTTGGGTGGTGAGAAATTGTGCATCGTTTGTTTTATATATTCTATTATCCTTATATATATTATTTTTAATAATAATATATTTTTATATTTTTCCTTTGCTGTCCTGGTGAACTGCTTTTATCTCAACCTGCGAGTTTTCCTTTCTCTCCCATTCTCCTCCCCACCCCACTGGGGAGTGGGGGGAGTGAGTGAGCAGCTGCATGGTATTTCAGTTACCATCTGGGGTTAAGCCATGACAAGTGATCTGCTTTAAAAGAAACAGGATTGGCCCTCACCTGAGAGGAGCTGCAGAGAAAGCTTGTTTGAAATACTGAGGCATTTAGATCTAGAGGGTTTTCTTCTCCTCCAGCTTTCTTGCTACAAATGGTAGTTAGTTTGTGGTTGATGTATGGCCATTTCAGTGCCTGAAATGCTCAAGCACTATAGAAACAAAACAATGTTCTCCATTTCTTTACTGCAAGCTTTTGTTCGTGGTCCTTCAGAAATGTTTTGATGAAATGTATTTGGCAAAGAACTCACAACAGACTGCAGTGTGTTCTTGTATCCTATATTTGTGGATAGCTCAAGCTTTCTTTTGGGCCTGCTATGTGAAACAAGTTGCTTCAAAGGAAGTGGAACCAATAAAACTTGGTTTCCTACAGTTTTTGTGTGTGTTTGGGTTTTTCCCCCCCTCTATATTCCCCTTAATGCTGTATCTCCTGTGAGCTCCTGCCTTCTCTATACCCAGCTTTCTCCTACATCACCTATGCTGTCCTACTCCCTGTGTCCCCTTGCCACCATCCTGGCCCAGCACCTTGTGCCTTTATATTCCCTGATTACCAGTGAGGTGAGAAGTAATATCGTGCTGTGGATTTAAGTTACAAATATGTTGATTAGCCAACCAGTAGCCTTAGCATCACTGTTTACTTTGTGCTACAGTCTTTTCCTTAGTAGTGTTATTAATTTTGGAACCATTGGTGTTCATGATACTTAGAGATGTCCTTTTTTTCTTTTGGATCTCTCTCCTTCCATCAGATATGGCTGTAACTGGTCAATGGATTCCAAGTGTTTTACAAACTTTCTGATGAAAAGTAGTTCAAACAAGTAGCACTTTTCTTAGCAAACTGAATTATTTGCATGCTTTTTCTTTTCTTCCCTACTGTCTTTGAGTAGATCCATACTGTTATGATTATCTGTTTTCAGTTGTGCAACAAAGGGCAAGTGATTATGAGGCAGTATTTAAAAGCATGAATATATATTCATGTGTGTATATAATTCATATATATGACTCATTCACATTTCTAATTTTTCTTAGCCTATCTTTTGTTTTTAGAACACCATTCCTGTCATATAAAACAATATTGTCACCATACCCTGTGACCCAGTAGTTTATTAGGCTGTCCTTCTTAAGAGCAAGGAATGACGGAGCGTCCTATGGAGGTTTTCTTGTTGTTGTTTTCAAATTATTTGTGGGTCTGCACATCTCTAAATCTCTTGTGGGTCAGCTGAAAAAAACAAACAAACAAACAAAAACCAAAAACCCCACCAAATTCTGCTTCCATCTTTTTGAAGCTGATAAAACTGTTGTCCCCATTATACAATACATGTCAGTTAGGCTAAGCAAAATTGCTTCCTGTTGCAGAATACTTGGTATCAACATTCATAAGCAGTAATATTTATTTGTATTCTTAAAGTATCAAAAATTTGTTTTAGTATGAGTGCTTGGGTGAGCCAAAAAATAGAAAATCTGCCTCGTCTGAGCAACTCTGATCTGCCTAGATAAGTTGAAATACTGGCTTTGAACTTTTATTGTTGCACCTGCTAAAATCAAAGTTGCTTATGTTTAAAGTCTCGGGCATTACCTCCTCAGCTGTTTCTCATAGAGTTGTGTTTGGCCTTTGTGCTTATTTTGAATGTGTAAAATAATTGTCTGATTTTTGTTATGGTGCCCTTCCACTTAAGCAACTGATAGATGCAAACACACAGATCCACCTATTTGGCTTTTCTGTTTCCAGTTTTGCTTTATCTGTCACTGCAATCTGGAATTTATGGAAAACAGATTGAAGGCTATTGATAGTGCATTATGCACACTAGTTCTTTGACATCTGAACCAATTTACAAAAAAATCCACATCATGTTTAATAAATAGGCTATATACACCCCAACAGTTAGAGAGCTCCATCACATCTGAGCAGACTGCTTTCTTTTGAAAGATGCCAGACATCTGCTCCCATAGTAGAAATACCTTCAATCCTGAAAGACAACTGACCAGAAATGTGGCTCTTGGAAGAGATTTGTTTAACTGGATTTTTCAGTACGCTTAAAGGAATAGGGACATCATCTTCACTAGTCACAGTAACTCTTCTGGTCCTACGTGCACTTATTGACAACAAACTCAATTTGCTTCTCTCTGTACATACTTTTGTGCTTTATTGCTTTTGTCTTAACACTTTATTTAGATGCACTTCAGTTACTCCAGTTTTTTAATACTTCTATTTGGCACTGTAATTCACAGAAACCTTGCAGATATTTATGGTTCTTTGCAAAGTTAGATCAGTGTCATGGTTTAACCTCAGCCAGTAACCAAATACCACGCAGCCGCTCACTCCCCCTCCTCCCCAGTGGGGTGGGAAGGAGAATCGGAAAGAAAGGAAAACTCGTGGGTTGAGATAAAAACAGTTCACCAGGACAGCAAAGGAAAAGTTATTAATAATTATATTATATATTAATAATGATAATAAAATATAACAACAGTAGAATATACAAAGCAAATTATGCACAATTTCTCACCACCTGACGACCCAATGACCAATACAGCCCCGTCCCGAGCAGCGATCATGGAGTGAAGCCGAGATTGATCTCGGAACAGCAAGTTCCAGAGAGAGCAAGTGAGGGAATGAACAGCCGAACGAACAAACGAACGAACGAAAGGCCCTCTGGCTCACTGGCCAAACCCCACTTATATACTGGGCATGACGTCTATGGTATGGAATACTCTCTTTGGCCAGTTTGGATCAACTATACTGGCTATACCCCTCCCAGATTTTTTGCACCTGCACATTAGGGGAAGCTGTAAAACGTCCTTGATCTCTTAGCAGCAACTAATAACATCAGTGTATTATCAACATTCTTCACATACCAAATCCCATACTAATTCCAAAACACAGTAGCTACTGGGAAGAAAATTAGCTCCATCCCGGATGAAACCAGGGCAATCGGTTTCATGTAATAACTTCTTCTGTGACTTGCTTATAATTTAAACTCCTTAGAATTTAGTCAGAAAGTTTCTAGAATGTGTTGGGGGAGGAGAGAGGGCTGCTGTTTAAATTTTGATAGAATTTGGACAGCAAACACTTTTTTAAAATTCCAGTTCTAAAGCTTATCTAATTATTCAAGCTTTTGACTTTGCTTTATTATATACATTTGTAACAGTAAATGGTCCATCTGGGATTATCTTGGAAAAAAGTGTTTTACATAGAAGTTATCAAAGTTTGCATAAGTAGTTCAGTAATCAACTAATAATCTTGGTTCCACAAAATTCCTGTTCCAATCTGCAACTGTTTGCACCTACTGAATGTAGTTACAAGATTTATCTTTCTTCTTTTTTTTTTATTATTGCATAACTGCAGGCAAATGTAAATAAAACTCAGGTATCCCTTTGGAGCTCAGTCAAATACTGTTTTGAACAAAGTGGTTAGGGTAGTTTTGTTCTTTTCTTACAGCAGCCAGGACTACAGCTTATATGCCTTCCCAGATCACTTATCAAGTGGCATATATCAAATAAGTTACTACTTTCCATATCATCTACCAGCTTTACAACACACAACTACTCAGCAATACCAGCCTAAGGAAGTCATTATTGGATATTCTCGCTCCTGTAGGTATTTTTTGTAGAATAAAGTTGTAGTACATAAAGCAGAAGGCATCATCTCATGGCATACCTCATTTTATAGAAGTTACAAACCTTTATTCATTCACTGCTGAAAGTGTAACATGTAGATTGTCTAGTCTTATTTTTAATATAGTCCAATGATGAATGCTTAAAAGAAAGTGATAATACTGATGAGAACTAGAACTTGGGGGTGCTTAACTTTTTTAAACATTTGTCACCCATCTTTGCTTCATCAAAGTAGACAGGTTTTGCCCTAGATTCTCTGAAAGGAAATTAGAAACAAAGTTTTTAAACCCTTTCTCTCAAAAATGACTTGAACTAAGAACTTAAGCATATGACACTTAAGAATTATGATAATGATGTACTACAAAAGGCCTTCCTGTATGCATAAATACATTCTTAGCCATAGCTTATCTTCCCTTTTGTGATGACAGTGTTCCCTTCAGCATGGCAGCATTAATACCAAAAGAATACAACATAGGAATGACAGAATGAAGTAAGCCATTTAAAGTGAAAGCCTTCCGGCAAGGCTTTTGACACTGTCTTCCATAACATCCTCATAGGTAAGCTCAGGAAGTGTGGATTGGATGAGTGGGCAGGGAGGTGGATTGAGAACTGGCTGAATGGCAGAGCTCAGAGGGTGGTGATCAGCGGCACAGGGTCTAGTTGGAGGCCTGTAGCTAGTGGTGTTCCCCAGGGGTCAGTATTGGGGCCAGTCTTGTTCAATTTATTCATCAATGACCTGGATGAAGGGACAGAGTGCACCCTCAGCAAGTTTGCTGATGATATGAAACTGGGAGGACTAGGTGATACACTAGAAGACTGTGCTGCCATTCAGCGAGACCTGGACAGGCTGGAGCATTGGGCGGAGAGGAACCTCATGAGGTTCAACAAGGGCAAGTGTAGGGTCCTGCACCTGGGGAGGAACAACCCCACGCACCAGTACAGGTTGGGGGTTGACCTCCTGGAAAGCAGCTCTGCAGAGAAGGACCTGGGAGTCCTGGTGGATGACAAATTCACCATGAGCCAGCAATGTGCCCTTGCAGCCAGGAAGGCCAACGGCATCCTGGGGTGCATTAAGCAGAGTGTGGCCAGCAGGTCGAGGGAGGTTATCCTCCCCCTCTACTCTGCCCTAGTGAGGCCCCATCTGGAGTACTGTGTCCAGTTCTGGGCTCCCCAGTTCAAGAAAGAGGAGGAACTACTGGAGAGAGTCCAGCAGAGGGCTACAAAGATGATTAAGGGACTGGAGCATCTCTCCTATGGGGAAAGGCTGAGGGAGCTGGGGCTGTTTTTAGCCTGAGGAAGAGAAGACTGAGAGGGGAACCTTATCAATGCTTACAAATATCTCAAGGGTGGGTGTCAAGAGGATGGGGCCAGATTCTTTTCAGTGGTGCTCAATGACAGGACAAGGGGGAATGGGCACAAACTGGAACACAGGAAGTTCCACCTGAACATGAGGAAAAACTTCTTTACTGTGAGGGTGACAGAGCACTGGAACAGGCTGCCCAGGGAGGTTGTGGAGTCTCCTTCTCTGGAGATATTCAAAACCCACCTGGACGCAGTCCTGTGCAACCTGCTCTAGGTGAACTTGCTTTTAGCAGGGGGGTTGGACTAGATGATCTCCAGAGGTCCCTTCCAACCCTTACCATTCTGTGATTCTGTTGCAGGTTATCCCGAATGCAGAAGAGGTTTCATACTTAAATATCTAACCTATTTTCATTTCTAAATAGATTTAACATTATTGAACAACTCTGCACCTTTTCTTCTCAGTGGTTGGATTTCAGATCTAGAAATGCTTCATGAAATAAATGTTCCCTTGTATAAATCTGAATTTTTCTGTAGGAGGAAGCAGGATGTTCAGATTCGGTGGGGTGTCAGTTTAGTAATTTTGTTCAAAGTGTATGGTGAGAATAATCTTTCTCCTAAAATGAAGCACAAGGATAAGTAATAACTTTTTATGCATGATAAGCATAAAAAATATGAGCCTGCTGGTCTTTGCTTTTCATTTTTCTTTACCTTTCTCTTTCAGTCAGAGCTTCCTGCAGTGTGCACACAATGTGATCAATAACTCAGTAACTTTTTTCATGCAGTAATTATCTCTATGTGGTATTATCTGAACACTGTTTTTCTTTATTACTCAAAAGAAGCAGGAGATATTTATATAACCAGCTGATCCCATTTTGGATGAAGCTGCTTCACGACAGCAGGAGAAAATTTGTTTTAAATAGCCTTTTTAACAAATGCTGTATGGAAAGCTTACCGGGCAGTACCTTTTTCTAAGGAAAAAATTATTCTAAATACTCTTTTGCACTTAATACTTTATATTTAATTAAGCACAAAGTAAATGGAAGTGTCCTGTAAATTAACAGAGTTTTGAGTAATTATGCTAAGTGTGTCTTTTAATAAAAAAGCCTATTCAGAAAATAGGTACCACTGTTCTGAAGTTCATAGATGATGACTGGACTACTGATTTTTCAGAGTAAAGATTTATCTTAAAAAATATGTTCCTATCTAGAATACATTCTCATTTCACTGGCTTCTAATTTTCACAGATTGAGATCTTACAAGAGTCACGAATGATGATTCCAGACTGCCAGCGCAGATTAGAAGTTGCACATGCAGATCTTACTCAACTATTAGTAAGTATAGCACCAAAATCCACTGATCAAGAAATGCTACTGTTCCTTGATGAACTTGGACAAACATGCTTGTCTGTAGTGCAATTGCAGCATATTAGAACTGGATTGAAGAATTACTTTTTATAGGTCCCAAGACTAGCATCCTATAACATACCGATATTTCATTTTAGATAACTGTCTTTGCAGACTTGGTCTTCAGTTTATGAAAACTGTGCGTGTTAGAATATTAGAAGCTGTCTTTAAGGGAGTGCACACTCAACATACACTTAAATACTGAACTGTTAGAATGGACTCTGAATTCCTGTGATAGTTACATGATCAGAAAAAATAGTTCACTTGCTTTAGTCTTTCTAGATCATGTAGATGTATACAATATGCTTGTAGTGAACTGAAATAGTCAAAATACTTTGCTTACTACTTTTATTATGCTATGGACAAGAAACAAGACAGCTGAGTCCTTACTGAGTACTGCTTATATGATTTATTAGTGAGATGAGAACTAGTGCCACATTTTTAAGATATGAATACCTGCAGGAATAAATAGTATCTTGTACAAATAGATTCATTGAAACTATACTAAGTTTGGAGATAGTCATGCTTATTTTAAAAGCTGATTTTTCACCAAGAATTCTGCTACACATGTAAATGCTACTGTGAGGCTAAAAATACATACTGTAAATTAAGCCTCAGACACATTTGACAGCTAAAATGCAAATCCCTTTTCAAAGGAAAACTCAAGGTGTCTTGTCCTCGGGTGGTATGCCTCTACTGTTTTCCAAAATAAATGCTCAGTACCTGGCAGGATTTAGGGTCCTTTTGTCATTTAACTAGTTACTTGACAGTTAGCTGGTCTAGATTTCAGCATCGTGCAGAAGTGATGCTATTGATCCATACACTGTGCTGTACAAAGTTAAAATGAGAAATGCGGGAAGTTACTATTCTTATTAAGAATTTGGAAGTCTTTAAAGTTTGCTTTCTGTTCTTAGCTCACCTTCAATGCTTAAAAACAACTGTGTAGTAGTATGTTTTTTCAATTGTCAATCTCTGCTTAAGCTTTTTCCTAATGGTACTCTTGTTCTGAGTTCTGTTGTTATTGGTTCCAGTTATACTGTCCTTGGTTTTAAATATTTATTTAACAAAATAAAGGTATGCATAGGTCAAATCTATTCACACATGACAGCCATTATCCTGGACCTTAAGCAGGACAAAAGAAATTACCTGTGCTTTGAATTATGTAAAACTAGTGTTTTCAATAATGGTATATCCCTTGTTTCATAGTTTCCTTCTTAAATTTAATTCCATGTCCATTATTTTCAAAGTACTCAAAAGTTTTGTTTTTAATTCCAGGAAAATGAAAAAGAATTGGAAGAAGCTGAAGAGTATAAAGAAGCACGTTCCATACTAGAGTCAGTGAAGCTGGAAGCCTAGAAGTTTTTCAGTACTCTCTTTATATGCATTAGCACTGGGTCCATTCCACACTTTCATTTGACTATGGCTCTATTACTATTTTTGGCTTGCTAAGGTTCCCTTTATGCAAACTGGCCTTTCTCTAACTGCAAGATGCATCAAATAAAGAATGTTCTGAAACATCTGTGTGTTCCATATTCAGGCAAAATAGAAACATTTCCAGTTCACCTCAGTTACAGAAAGGAAAAAAAATAAAGCCTATTTAATGTAAGTATAATAGTGTAATAGCTAATATACAGAACTTAATGTGAACAATTCAGGCTAAGAAAGTTTAGCTATGTAAGGAATGTGAGGGACCAATAAATACTTTAGAGGCACCTTATATTTGAAATTATTTCAAGCCATTATAGCATAACAATCTGTATTGAAAGAAGAGATGGAGTAAATGACCCTTCAACATCACCCATCTTTTTTCTGTGATGCAATTTATTTGTAATTTTATCAAGTATTACTCCTTGTTTATCTTTGAGCCCAAGACAGAATTAAGAGCTGATTCCAAATCTTTCTCAATTTGCCTGGGGTTGATTCGTAGAGCTCAATTCACACAATTACCATTGATCAAAATTCTGTTACTTTTTCAAGAAACAGAATTTAGCAGATGACTAGTATGTTGTCAGTTGGATCTGCTGGTAAGAGTTCTGGACTGAATGCTTTTCCTGAAAGCACCTTGGCTTAAGTGAGTTTCTCTGAACAAAGCTTGAATCCCAGAAGCTGAAAGAGAACTAATGGGTAAGGAAACAATGCTTAATCTGCCTGGAAGACCAAACATGTACAAAAGCTGTGGTTCTTTCAGAACAGCTTCTCTAAACAGCAAAGAGTAAGCTCTGATGAACAAGAAAGCTTTTTACGCTGGTTTTTCTAGTTTGAAAGTTTTTTGGCATGTTCCTTAAAGGCAACACAAAGCACAGTGTACCTTTTGTGTGGTGCTGTATTGAATACTCATTAAATTTTTTTGTTAATTTGCCTGAGTTTGGGAAAACTGCAGTTTCAGTACCTCTATTTGTGTACCTTACTCTCAATGTGCTTAAGTCTACTTCTCCATCACTCTTAAGCACTGCTCTGACAGATTATCAACACTGCAAGATTTCTGATTGACTGCAGAATGACCTACTTTTGAAGTAAGTGACCCCAGACCAGTATTAGACAGCACTAAGAGATAAAAACCATTTGTGACAACGCTATGGTTTCATAAGAGTATATGCACACCTTCTTACCAGCATTGTGCCCTAGGCATGTAACTGCCAAACAGACACTGCCCTGTTCACAAGGCAAATGAACTGCTATTGAGGAGAACATCTGTCTTTGCATACTCATTTCAGTCAGTTTCTTCTATAAACCTTCACCAGGAACAGCAGCAGGAGCAGACAAAGCCTGCCTTAGCTGACCAACTGCAGTCAGTGTAACTATGCTTGCAGGCCCTTGAGTGGAGTGTGGTGAATAAATGCTGAGATGAAAAGGTGTGTGTAGGGGGTGTCGAGTCTGCTGGATAAGGCAGAATTTAAAATAAAAATTACTCTTCTTCAGAAGAAATAATACACACTTCTCGAAAACCCACAGAAAAATGATGTGCAGTTGCTGAGTACCACATGCAGGTCAGCATGAAATCTGGGACCTGTAGTGGCTGAAGGGAAGTAGCATTGTGGTATGGCTTAAGTTGGCATTTAGAGTTAAGGGTGCATAGGACTGAGTAGTTAACATATAAACCAGACTCCAGGGAAAAGTTTCTTGGTGCAACAGTTTCTAGGGTAGAGTGGTTTCTCATGTTTGCCTATACATCTCTGTCCAAGCTATTTTCTAGCTCCCTCTGATTACATCAGTAACTAAGATGATACTCTCCCCTATCCATTTCTTTTTCCCTCTTACTAAGTTCTCCAAAAGACTGAGCATATTCTGTTGTACAGAAAATAGCCAGCCTCATTGATGAAAATCAAGGTATGTTCATACCTGAAAGGACTTGCTCTCTTCTTGTCTCCAGGTGCCCCTGAAAGTGTCTCACTTCCGAGAGGACAGCAGCATGATATCTGTAAAAACTATACCAAAAAATTGTGACAAGGCAGCAGTAACACAGGGCTGGCCCTTGAAGGGTGATTGGCAAATGCATGCAGGTAATGCATTACTCATGCTAGTAGAACAGTTGATCCAGTGATATATTATGGCAAACTAAATTTTTCCAGCAGTGCTCTGAGTGGCCAGATGCAAATTATTCATATAGAAGATGATTTTTGCCGACAAAACATTTATCATTTAGACTGGAGTCAATTTCCATGGTGAAGTAAAATACAGAAAATTAAGCCTAAGTAGTAGTATTGTTATTGTCCTCTAAGATCCCAAACTCAAAAGACAGTAGCACATCAAGTGACACCATGTTATTTCTAATTTTAAAGTTACCTAATCTTTTTGGAGATACATAGTCTGCATTAGCGGATACAAGAGACCATTCCAAAAAAGAAAAGTCCCATGGGCAACATTTTTGACCTCTGTCCTCTTTGAACCTTGTCACTAGCTTTACTGATGCCTTTTGAAGTCTACCTAAGATTGACACGAGATGTATTTACCCTTACATATGATGATACATGTTCATTTATCACTCAGAAGTTTTCATACTGCACTCTTATCATGAATGCATTTTTATGCCCTGGACATTTCTCTCTCTTGCTGGCAGAATAATTTTAAGTTGTTTCTCAATTATTTGCCAGCTGAACAAAGCATTTGTTTTAATGAAAGGCCATAGCAGAACAAGAGTTCAAAGGTGATTTTAGAAGAAAAAGGTAGACAGAAAATAACAATTTGTAAGTAAGTTTTCATTATAAGTCCTGTGCCCATTGCTCTGATCACGTGCTTGCTAGCTACTACCTGCTTTTTTTACCCTTGCACAGTTAAGATTCTTGCCCTTTGATTCAGAAGATGTGCTGCATCTGAAATACAACTACAAAACAAACTTGATATCTTCACACGGAAACTAATATTTCTCAAGTCCTCAGTTATATTGTATATTCAAAACTGAAAGTAGTTTAAAAACTGTTTGTCCTCTAATTTAAAGTCCTTCATTCACTTGAAAAACCTCCACAATACAGGTATAATTTCTTGTAACTGGCTAATTTGCAGGCCAGTTGCTTTTGTTATTGTGGTGGGTTGACCCTGGCTGGATACCAGGTGCCCACCAAAGCCATTCTATCACTCCCCTCCTCAGCTGGACAGGGGAGAGAAAATATAACAAAAGGCTCATGGGTCAAGATAAGGACAGGGAGATCACTCAGCAATTACCATCACGGGCAAAACAGACTCCACTCGGGGAAATTAATTTAATTTATTGTCAATCAAATCAGAGAGGGGTAATGAGAAATAAAACCAAATCTCAAAACTCCTTCCCCCCATTCCTCCCTTCTTCCCAGGCCCAACTTCACTCCTGATTTTCTCTACCCCCTTCCCCCGAGCCACGCAGCGGGATGGGGAATGGGGGTTGTGGTCAGTTCATTACATGTTGTCTCTGCTGCTCCTTCCTCCTCACACTCTTCCCCTGCTCCAGCATGGGGTCCCTCCCACGGGAGACAGTCCTCCACCAACTTCTTCAACGTGAGTCCTTCCCAGGGGCTGCAGTTCTTCACTAACTGCTCCAGCATAGGCCCTTTCCACAGGGTACAGTCCTTCAGGAACAGACTGCTCCAGCATGGGTCCCCCACGGGGTCACAAGTCCTGCCAGCAAACCTGCTCCAGCGTGGGCTCCTCCGTCTCCACGGGTCCACAGGTCCTGCCAGGAGCCAGAGGGTCACAGCCTCCTTCGGGCATCCATCTGCTCTGGCATGGGGTCCTCCATGGGCTGCAGGTGGATATCATCTGCTCCACTGTTAACCTCCATGGGCTGCAGGGGGACAGCCTGCCTCATCATGATCTTCACCAGGGGCTGCAGGGGAATCTCTGCTCTGGCACCTGGAGCACCTCCTCCCCTTCCTTCTTCACTGACCTTGGTGTCTGCAGAGTTGTTGCTCTCACATCTTCTCACTCCTCTCTCCGCTGCTATATTCCCGCAGCAGGTTTCCCCCCCGCTTCTTAAATATGTTATCACAGAGGCACTACCGCCATCACTGATTGTCTCACCTTTGGCCAGCGGCAGGTCTGTCTTGGAGCCGGCTGGCACTGGTCTATCGGACATGGGGGAAGCTTCTGGCATCTTCTCACAGAAGCCACCCCTGTAGCCCTCCTGCTACCAAAGCTTTGCCAAACCTTGCAAACCCAATACAGCAACCCTGAACCTCTGCTTAGAGTCCAATGCCTACGTCAGTTATTTCTCCCAAAATGCAAGCAGAGGAAACAGCTGCTACTGCATCCTTTTACCCTTTTATTTATTAGCCGAGCAGCTACCACTTCCTTGAAATATGGAAATTTGCTCTCACAATTGGCCACGCTATACTACAGACCAACCAACAACAGAAATAAGACAACTAAAATTTTACACTCAAAAATAGATTTTGGGATGACTTAAGAAGTATGGGGAGCAGGGGAAAGCACAGTCTGGTCCAAAAGCACATGCACAAGGAACAGGCAGGGTCTTGCACCTGGGAAGGAACAACCCCACGCACCAGTACAGGTTAGGGGTTGACCTCCTGGAAAGCAGCTCTGCAGAGAAGGACCTGGGAGTCCTGGTGGATGACAAGTTCACCATGAGCCAGCAATGTGCCCTTGCAGCCAGGAAGGCCAACGGCATCCTGGGATGCATCAAGAAGAGTGTGGCCAGCAGGTCAAGGGAGGTTATCCTCCCCCTCTACTCTGCCCTAGTGAGGCCCCATCTGGAGTACTGCTTCCAGTTCTGGGATCCCCAGTTCAAGAAAGAGGAGGAACTACTGGAGAGAGTCCAGTGGAGGGCTACAAAGATGATTAGGGGACTGGAGCATCTCTCCTATGGGGAAAGGCTGAGGGAGCTGGGGCTGTTTAGCCTGAGGAAGAGAAGACTGAGAGGGGACCTCATCAATGCTTACAAATATCTCAAGGGCAGGTGTCAAGAGGATGGGGCCAGATTCTTTTCAGTGGTGCCCAGCAACAGGACAAGGGGGAATGGGCACAAACTGGAACACGGGAAGTTCCGCCTGAACATGAGGAAAAACTTCTTTACTGTGAGGGTGACAGAGCACTGGAACAGGCTGCCCAGGGAGGTTGTGGAGTCTCCTTCTCTGGAGATATTCAAAAACCCACCTGGACGCAGTCCTGTGCAGCCTGCTCTAGGTAAACCTGCTCTAGCAGGGGGGGTTGGACTAGATGATCTCCAGAGGTCCCTTCCAACCCCTACCATTCTGTGATTCTGTGTAACATCACTATGTACAGGCCATTTCTGGCCATAGCTTACTAGCATAAGAGGGATGAAACTGAATAATGTATTTTTTTCCAATCAAAAATATTGTTCATTGAGTTGAATTAGCTGAATTTCACTAAGATCACACAGCATAGGTTAAAAGGAGATTTATCCATTGAAACACAGCTTCAGAAGGGACAGAGTGTGTATCAGATCCAAGACTTAAGTAAACCTCCAACAGAATAAGCCTCCTTCCCCTATCCTGTAGGCACATAATTAGCTACAAAAAAGGACTACAGTATACATCTCCAGGGAGGTTATGCTCCAACTTCCCTTAAGAGAAGAGAAGAGCTAGCTGTACATGAATATTTTGGGTTAAATCTACAAAAAGGATAAAGGTGGTACACCATGTCCTGTGCTAAATGCCTTGAGATAGGAAAAGGGGGACTGACTGCAGAGTGCAGAGTCAATTAGCCCAGTGCCACTGAATCCAAGGGCAACCATTTCATAGATGTCTAATGCTCATGGATCTGCAGAATATAATGTACTCCATGCTACAAACACTTCTGACACGCACTGTCAGATTTTGACTTTCAGGCATGGGAAAAGTTTGGGCTTTCAGAATGGCATTCACAAAAGGCAATAAACTAAGCAAGAAGTTTCTAGCCAGCAGGAAATGTCAAGATCAGGAGCAGGAAAAGGCAGGCTTTATCTGTCATCTAGAAGACCTATTTTCAAATCCTTTCTGCTTAGCCTAAGGCAGAGGCTTGAATCCAGATCTGCCAATTAAAAAAAAAAAAAACCCACACAAAGTTGCTCTATTTCCTTAGAATAACGTACCGGTTTGGCAACCCACCTCAACCTCCCACACTCCTCTAACACTGTCTGAACTGGCTTTAAAAGCCCAGACTGAGAGCTCTCCCACAGAATACCTAGCAGCCACAGTTCAAAACATTCTCTTTGGGGTGGATTGAAGTCCTTGGTCTAAATCAAGCAAGCAGAGGGGTTCCAATCCAGGAAAATGCTTAACTGCTAGGCAATACCTGCCACTCATTCCTAATGGACTGGGGTCCTCAGAATTTCCACATAAGTAGGACAGGGGGGTGCACAGCCCTTTACACCAGGCAGTTACCAAGAGTTTACTACTAAAATTGAATGTTCTGACCACCCCAAAAGGTGCAGTTCTGTTCAACTGATCTATATGACGAAAGAGGTGAAAGAGGAAGTGTGCATATTTAATATGTGGGCAACATAAGGCTGTTCAGTATCTTGAGGGACAAGATTAGAAATCAAAATGTTTCTAACAAATTGGAGAAAGTTACATTTCAGTAAGAACATATTTCAATAAGGAAAAATGCAAAATTGTACATGGCAGCAGAAATTATCTGCTGCATAAACACAGGAAAAGGTAAAATCATTAAACTATCTTCTTATCATTAAAAGGAGTACTGCCAGAGCAGCATCAAGACATATCACAGAAACAAGGAAACAAGGTAAGAAAGGTCAGACAGTTTTGCCAAGACTACACGTCCTGTGGATAAGCAGAAGATTCCAGTCCCTTCTGCACCAAACACATCGCTTTTCAGAAAGGCTCCTATTCACTTTTAATGAAAACCTCAGCTGGAGCTAGACCAATACTCTCTATTTAGACTTCCAAATATAAAACTTCACTCAAAAATTGCAACATCATCAGCCGCCTATGATCAAGAGCACTTCACAGATGGCTTAACTTCAGAGAGATGTGCTACTCTTCATATAGAGGTCCTTCAGAAATAGCCAATCTACTTTCAAGTTTTACTTCTCTCTCATGAAGCTCAAACAGGAAAATGTAAAAAATGTTCTTCTGTGGCTTCACAGACAAAAGCAAAACTTGCACTGGCCAGATGCTTGATGAGCTAGACACAGACAAACTCTACTTTGCTTTAGAGCGATTACTATGCAGAGCAGTAGACCACTATCAGGGCCAGATTACCAATAGCGCCACAGTTTCATTTTGTTGTTCTGCAGCAAATCAATTAGTCTCTCCAGGCTTTAGTTCACTTTTCCATAAACTAATACCTAAGTGTTTTAAGTTTTGTTATCCCAGTGGTGATGTAAGGATTATTTCAGTTTAATAATTCTGTCCTCTCATGAAAGTTGTTAAGTGAACAAACTACACAACTGAAAAAGCAAGAAATACTTTATCATTAAAGAGTTTACATGCAAACATGCAAGCCTCAGAACTTTTTGACAGTTTTAAGCACAGAACTTAATCATCCCAGGATATTTCAAGTATGCAGTATGCTGTATTGCAGGTAGTTAATACTGTTAACCAAGCAGAAGCAACTCTCTTACAAGAGAAAAATCACACACATTGCAAGATTAACACGTGAAAAAGGTACTTTCAATCTCTAGCTGTTTTTTAAAGTCTTCTGCACTAGAACTCAGGTTGTCAACAGTGGTAAACATGATTGAAGCGTCCAAGTGGAGAGAGCAGGATGAAGAGGGGTAAGAGCTGGAGAGCCTATTGCCAGGTAGTTAGACTAACTCTGGATACACAAGAGTTGTGCTCCAGGCAGAGAATGAATCCAAAAGCATATCTCAAGCCAAAGAGAGAACCACGCCCTACCTTCCAGTGATGGGTGCACTCCTCCCATTTGAACTAACTGAACTTTGGTCCAGGCAGATGCTCAGCAAGTAGGCCTAACCAAAGTTAATCCTATTGTGTGAGGCTATCAGCAAGAACCCAGCACCAAAACAAAACAAAAAAAAACGGTTTGGCTGGAGACTGGGACGATAAGCGGCCAAAACTGCATGAACATAGCAGGAAAATCTGACTACAAGTCAACCACTTTATGCTATAAATATCTACAGCCATTGGGGTCCATTGAGATCTCCCCTCCCTGCTGGCTGCGCAGCATCTTTCAGCCCAGTCTTACAAGATGCCACCACTGCCATCGTGTTCTGTTTTCCATGGCTACAAGGCTAAACTCTTTCATGCCATGACTCTCAGGTGTGCTTTCATGCAATTTTACCCATCCAAGTAATTGCTACTATTCTAGGCTGAAAGTAACCCACCTAGAGCAGATTGCATTTACGCCAGGTGAAGATAAACCTAGTCAGACACTTACCGCACTTGTGACGTTATTGCTCCACTGTGTTGACTGAAAGCCTCTATTAATCAGATGAGTACAGTTCCTCCTGCAACTCTCAGCTCCTTCATTGCCGATCACAGCCTTCCTGGAATTTTTGCTAATGTCACATGACCTTTTTCCTAATCAAGAAACTTGACCTTTACCACGTATTGCAGGTACGGGCTGAAAGGTGAAATGGTTTTGGTGATAATAAGAACAAAATGTAGATTCCATCTCCTCTTTAAGTTACTGAGAGCATAAGCAAAGAAAGAAAAATACCCTGCCCTTTATTTTATTTTTTCTTATTCAAGCCGTTTTTCTTGATTAGATGATAAAACACCAAGACATGCCCAATTTTACGCTATTAAAAACAAAACAAAAATCTGGGGGGGGAGGGGGTGAAAGCAAAACAATGCTTTTCCCCCCGTCACACAGCAAAGCCAGCATGTAGTTTTTCCAGGGAACATTAGGCTGCCTATTTTCCCATTTGCTTCCCTTTTATTTTATGTAAATATAACACTTTGCTCTCAAACAGGCCTGTTCCCTCAGAGGTGCCCACATGCTCCCCACAAGTTCCAGCCCAGCCATTAGAGGCAGCCCCCCCCCTCACACAGCCCCAGGCTGAAGCAGAGCCACTACCTGTGGTGGTTTCACTCAGGCCTCTTCTCTTCCAGTACCTCGAAACCCCCACTGAGACCAGCTACGAGTCCCTTTCTTTGCCATTCCTGTCCCAGGCCACCACCGCTTCCCACCTAGCAGGGCCCAGAGCATGCACAGCAGGTGGCCATCTTGACAGCCTCACACCTGTGGCAGGTGAGGGATGGAGCAGCTATACTGGCACTCCTCTGTGGGTGTTCTGTAATTGATTTTCTTAATTAGCCATTTTGGTTCTAATCTGTGTTCCTTGACTCGGCTGTTCATCTCTGTTTTGTTGCCTGAGAGGTCGACTTCTGTTCTCACAGCTTTTACCTTTTGTTTTCCACCTCGCTGGCAGAGCAGAGCCGGGACAGGCCTGAGGCTGGGTGCTGCCCACGGCTTCACACAGCCCCACTCACCGCGGGCAGCTCCCTGAGGAGCTGACTCTGGGGACTGCTGGGGGTACCTGGCACAGTCGAAGGAATAGCAATAATCAAGGCTTTTCGTGGGCTTTTTCACCAGTTTAGATATTTTGTGCAACTCCCAATATTCACCCAAGCCTCATTACCACCTCTTAATGAGACTCCTTTACTCCGTGACGTGCAACTGCTCCATCTCATTAAGGAAATCGCTCTTCAGTGCTGATTATTTTATTTGCAGCCATAATCATATTTCTTTTGGCTAAATCACGGTTTAATCGAGCCCACATGGAGGGCAGCAGCACTAATTACAGAGGGAGATGCAGTGGCTTTTCGCCTGCCCGGTTGGAGGAGGAGGTGCCGAGGCGAGCACAGCTCTCCCCTCTCGGGGCCCGGCCGGAGGCAGGGCAGAAGGCTGGGAAGGTGGTCTCAAACACAACAACTTATTACTTCTAATTCCTCGACTGTCACCAAATCACCTGCACAAAACAAGAATCTAATTTGTTAAGAGGGCATTTCTGCAGATAGAAGATCGATTTTCTCTTTAGATTTTTCTAATGGAGTGAATATAGACGCCCCAAATTAGCCGTGCTCGGGCAAGAGGGGAAGGGGAGAGGGAGGGGGGAAAAAAAAAAGTCAACAAAAATCGTCCTTGTAAAATAAGCCGTATTACCTCTAGAATTGCACACACACACACCCCCCCACACACACACACCCCCCAAATAATAAAGGAAAGTGAATCTAAAGGTCCCAGATTGAGTGACAAACATATTTCTGGAACTGTTTTTTAACAGAAAAGGTTAGGACAGCTGGAGAATGCTGAGTAACAGCGCAGGTGAGAGATGGCTGAGCTCTGAAATTGCTTACAGAATTACATTTGTTTTTCTTGTGATTTTATTAAAAGTCACTCCTCATCTCCAGAATGTGTGAAAATATCTACTTTCCACTCAGATGCACCACATTAACTTGTTGGAGGCGAATTTGATTTTTTTGTCTATTTATTTGCCAGATAAGATTGATGCAGTCTTATTAGCACTATATCTAGTTATAGGAAGAGATAAGGATGAGATGTTTTCTTTTTATTCCAATCGCTAGACTTGTCACCTAACTGAATAACTGATATATTTATCTTGAGTAAATAGAAATCAGAAAAGCAGTGAACTTAACACATACAAAATATGTATGTTCCTTATTACTATATACCACCTATGTAATTGAAGAGATTAAAACTACGGTGTTAAAAAGGAGAAAGTTAAATACTCCACCCACGTCAGTCTACGATGTATATTCTTTCATTGCCACGCCTGGCGGTTTATTTATCCAGCCGATTGGGGAGATTTCGCATTTTAAAATAAGGGTATGTGTTAAATAAATTCCTCAAATCTCAGTGGGAATAGTCTTCCTGGAATTGTGCTCTTTCCCTAAACAGAAATGCATCTGAAAAATGCTTTATACTGGCGTTCCCTTCGCTTTCGGGGTAGCCCCGATAATTCCTGTCTGACTGCATAAGTTACAATACAGTGCGTTATGCTTGGGTCCCGCATTTTTAAGTTTATGAACTTAATATTATGCCAAAAGACTATACATACACACAAAGCTGGAGGGAGAGGGGGAGGTGACTTTTGCATATAAAAAGTTTGCATTTGGACGGAGGAGAGCAGGGGGTGGGGGGGTGTCAGGCATACCTTATATTAAAATAGCTTTTTCCCCATAAAAGACTGGTTGTTGTAGTTCTGATGAAAATTAATTCATAGAAGCCATCCTTTCAATCTAAAGCAACCGCTTGGCTGTCGAGAGCTTCCCTGCAGTCTGCCAGCGAGGAGACAATCGGAGATGCTGCCTTTGACTTAGTCGGAGCAAGATACAGATATTTAGATTAAAAAGCAAATAGGAAAACGATGTTCTTAAATGTATTTGAGAATAGATGACAAGAGACTCGAGCTTTCCCTACCGTCCTCAGAAAGGCTATTTTCGGAACATCTGGTGGCTGCGTTTCTGATCAGCTGCGATCGTTCTTGCCTCGGATGCGTTTAAACTTCATAAAGTTGCTTTCAAAGAAGTATATTTATTACAGCTACAAAATGCTGCATGCAGCCTAATGTCGTAAAGCAGTGATGATCATCATATTTAGCTCTGACTAGAATGAATAAATTGGGATCTGTAGCTGCTAGCAGCCTTGTCCTTCATTTCCAAAGAAGTCATCTGTTCGAGTGGGTTGATTAAAATAAAACCCACGTGTTTATGTTTTTCTCTTTCTTAACTCCAAATTACACCTAACGAAAGGATATAGTTTGATTTGTCATTTGTGTTTAGGCTATGCCGATGTGGAAAAGTAAACAGTAGCCTAAGTCACTTGATTTGTTTTCTGTAAGCAAATAACGCCCAGAAGCATAGCTGTAGTTTACAATGAATTAAAACTGATTCTTTTCCCTGTTTTCTTGCCTGTTGAAATGTGAGGTTGTTAATTATTGAGGGAGGCGCTTTTCATTAAAGCGAACAATGTTACAATACAGCACTGAGGAGCGGGAATGTGAATAATAATATCCGATATTTCAGGACTACTGCCTGGAAATACAAAAAAAAATGGCAGCACGAACAAGCTAGGCAAACAAAAGTTACATTTGATAAATGCTGGGAGCATGTGCTAAGTGCAAAAAACAATTACGGTGCTCTGCATACAGTAGCCCCTTAACTGGATGGATATTCAATAAATACATAAATATCAAATTACAAACCTTATCAGCCGTTTACGCCAAGCCACCCTGCTGACTTTTGCAGTTTAACCTTATTTTATCGTGTTTCTCGCTCTAAATATAATTATTCTGATAAAAGAAGTTTCTGTTCCTAAATCAGAGCAGAATTTGTTTATATTACAGCCTCATTCAACCAAGGCTTGAGTTTAGCTGAGAAGTTGGAAAGTTCTCTACCCTTTTTTCCAGGGTCAAAGCATTGGAGAATTAGGCTTATATTGCTTCCAAACGCGACACGCCCCCATCCCGCGGTCCTTACTCAGGCAGATCGGCCAGCGTGGGCAGGAGGTGGGGGGCGGATGGGAGAGCCGACCCCAGCTAGGATCCCAGGATCGGACCCGTGGGAAAGGGAACTATTTATTGAGGAAAAAATCACTGGATCCGTCAAAGAAAATCCTTTTACTTTGCTCTGAAGTGATTTCTGAAGACACCCTTGTCACTCTGAAGATTTTGGGCCATTGTGCTAAAGCCTTTCCTTGTTAGGAACTTCATTTCCTATGATCATGTGGGGAATACCGTAAATTATAACAGGGAATGGACTTGACTGGCAGTTTTCTGTCTACACTGGGAAAATGGAAAGATAACGGGGAATAAAATCTTTGTAGATACATCTCCAACACTGCCCGGATGAATTCAGACACTTGACAAAACAAGAGTGTGCGGAAGCAAAATGTGATTAGGGTATAGACTCCATTATCATTTTCTTTCTGACACACTTAAATGTCAGCCCTGCTCGCTCTTTTCTCTCCCGCAGACTTCCTTCTCTGATTTCCCCCCTTCCCTTAAGACGATTGTGCTCTGAAGTCTTGGAAAAAATAATTTAGTTTGTTTATACTGCTATAAAAATCAAGAGCATTAGAAAAGTCATAAAATGAAGCGCGCTATCAATCACACCGCAACACTGTTATTCAGCAGTTACTAAGAGAGATTGATAATCCTTTGATTTCATCCCATTGTTATTACTCTGATGTGTCATTGACTATTACACATTTATTTATCGACCTGAAACATACAAAAACACAGAAGAGATACACATGCACGCCGTGTGACTCTGCCCGCAGCACGCTCAGCAGAAGCCGGCTGCAGGCACCTGCAGCGCCCGGATAGCCCAGTGACTACAGCTAAAACTGAACCCCCAAAGCCCCCGGCCGACCCCAGACCCCACTCCCGTAACTCCAGCGCGGAGCTGCGGCGCCCGCGCC
Source organism: Phoenicopterus ruber ruber (assembly GCA_009819775.1). NCBI lineage: Eukaryota > Metazoa > Chordata > Aves > Phoenicopteriformes > Phoenicopteridae > Phoenicopterus > Phoenicopterus ruber. The sequence continues at coordinate 17,318,090 of CM020247.1, forward strand.
CAGGTCGGGCCAGACCCGCCACAGCCGCAAAAGGCTGCGCGCCCAGCGGCTCGCGCCGGCCCCTGCCTGCCTCCTCGCCGCGCCGCCGGCGGCTCCGCAAGCTCCGCTCCGCGGGTCCCGGTGCCCGGCAGCGGGCCGGGGGGCGACTCTCGGGAATTTTCACCGCTGGGGCTTCCCCTGCTGCCCTGGAGCTGCACATAGATAATAATTTTCAAAGGAGAAAAGCAAAGCAAATGAGCCATCCTCGCCGTTCCCCATTCAATCGGAAAAGAAAAAAACAACCCGAAACTCCCACCCCACCTCCATCTCTTTCTTTCGCTTTCTCTGTCTCTCCAGCTAAATTGTGGCCCAGCTCTGGATCTCTCTCCCTGCTCATAGCGGCCATTCCCGGGCCCGACGTCTCGAAAGTTGAATTGAATCAATGTAGCCAAAGATCGGGGCAGGGAGGAGGAAAAAAAAAAAAAAGAAAAAGCATCAAAACTTCCCTAGAGACCGGTCGACCGGTTCCTTTGTCTCCTTGTTCAGTCGCTGCCGAAACCCCTGCACATCTGAGCTGCAAACAAAACCACTCTTGCATCTCTTCGCATGTAGTATTTACACTGTTTTCTATAAGTCAATTGGATGGTGGAAAAAAAAAAGCCGTTGGCGCTGTATTATTTAACACAGACTTCACTGGGCTCACTTTTTGGTGGAAGTTTTATTTGCACTAAATGAATAATCTTAATTGCATCACTTCTGAATTAAAAAACAATGTTAATCATGTTGGCAGTAGTAAATATCAGTTTTCATTGTACCCGAGCAGAGAGTATTTTTCTTTTTTTTTTTTTCAAATAAAAATACAAGTCAAATCACTTTAAAAGGGCATTATGTTCTGCTACAAATACAATTGAAATGGTTTGTTTAGGAGCGGATCAGAAATGGTACAGAATTTTGCACTTAATTTCCTCAGTTATCATTTACAATATGAACCTCTTGGCTTGATAGCCGAGTCTAAATAGTAGTAAATTAATACAAATTTATATTGATTTTACGCTAATAATCGTAATAAAAGCTTATAGATTTGGCACTAATTACATAAATGCCTAATGATCTTGAAAATTACTCTGGTTAGAAATATATTACTAATCTAAACTTTGTTGTTGGCTGGCTTTGAAAAATCAGAACATTAGAAATGGTTCGCTTCACTGGTGCAAAGCACTTTAAATTGTTCAAGTAGTTTAATATATACAAAAGGAAAATAAAAAGCATTTAACTTTATTTACTGCTTTAAATGGAGTTTGTAGGGGAGCCGAACTTGGAAACTTTACCCCAAAAAATAGGGTTTACGGGCTTTTAAATCCCGGCCAGAGATCCCCCGCGCTCACCCACTTACATCCCCCGCGGTGGGCGCTGGACTTGCAAGCCATCCCCGGGAGCCAGACCAGGTGGGGTCCGAGGGTGCGCTCCAAAAAAAAAAGAAAAAGAAGAAAAAACAATAAATCAGAGGTGACCCGGACCGGGAGGAGGGTGTCAAATGTGCATTTGTAAGAGAAGGGCGCAGGGGACGGGGGAAGGAGGGCGGCGAAGGCAAGCGGAGCAGGGGAAGGGAGCCGCGGCGCGGGCCGGGCCGGGCCGGGGCAGCGGGAGGCCGGGGAGGTGGCGGGCGGGCGGGCGGAGCGGGGCGCTCCGAGCGCTGACATTTGCAGGCTGCCCTCCTGATTGGTCCCTGCACCGAGCTACTCACGGGTTCATTGAAGTGTTAAGCACCTCCCCGTCTCTCTAAAGGACATTATAATGCAAGAGACCCCCTTTTAACCACACACCGATTTTTCTTTCATTTAGGAGATATATATATATATATTTATTTTAAATAACTTAAGGCCTCTAAAATTTGGAGGGGAACAGCCTTCGCCCCGGAGCGGTGCGCGATGCTGTCTCATGCCGACCTCCTGGACGCCCGTCTCGGTGAGTTTCTCCCAGCACCCCCCTGCCCCGCGGCGGCTGCACCGGCGACATCGGCGGCGAGCGGGGAGGAAACCGGTGCAGGAAATTGACAATTTGTTCCTTATTTTACCTTAATGCGATCTAAATGGGCTAATTCCTTTAAAAGTAATTTTACTGTATTAAAGTTTAATTTGATTTAACATCGGCTTAAAAAAAAAAAAAAAAGAGAGGGTGACTACGGAGTATGTAGATCTACAGCGAGTTGTGGATCATTTAATTACTCTCTCCCCCTTTTTAATATACATATCTACACATTAGTACTATGATGATGATGGTATTATTATCATTATTAGATGTAGTATTTTAGGACAGATGAGCTCGATGGTACTTACGAAGAAGTTCTGGACGGCCGTTTCCTGCTCGCTTTCCTCTCCCCTTTCTTTCGTTTTAAATTATCTGTATCTACCTATTTATGCTTATTCATGCATTTGTTGAGAGGAACGGAGGGAGGAGAGGGGAAAGGTGGCCAGGATGACCGAAGTCCCCGCACATCTCTCGGGGAGTTAAAGCTCCCGGCAGCAGGGCGGCTCGAGTGTTATTTCTTTCTTTCCGTCTCTTTCTTTTATCAGCCCCACTGGAAAACCCAAGCCGAACAAAAACAAAACTTGCCCCCCACCCCTCCCCTGTCTCGCAAAGAGGAGGCTCGGCAGGGAGCTGGTTATGTAAGCAGGAAGAGTTGCGCCGGGACGCGGGCTCTGTGCGCCGTGGAGCCGAGCCCGTGCTGCGGGGCTGGCGGGCGGCCGGGGGGCGGAGGCGGTGGCTGGATGTCTCTCGCTGGCTCGGTGCGCTGGAAAGAGACTCTGATGGATACATGCCCAGCTGCAGGGGAGTGACCGCAGCTCCTTTGCTTCTGCAGGGATTAAAGATGCGGCCGAGCTCCTGGGACACCGGGAGGCAGTGAAGTGTCGGCTGGGCGCAGGGGGCTCGGATCCGGGGGGACACTCGGGAGACATAGCCCCCAACTCGGACACGGTGGAAGGGACCACCCTACTGCCAGGGGAGGACATCACCACGGTGGGATCCAGCCCCAGCTCCTTAGCCGTCAGTGCCAAAGACCCCGATAAGCAGCAAGGCCAGCAGGGCGGCCAGAACCCCAGCCAGGCTGGGCAGCAGCAGGGGCAGCAGAAGCAGAAGCGGCACCGCACCCGCTTCACGCCGGCGCAGCTCAACGAGCTGGAGAGAAGCTTCGCCAAGACCCACTACCCGGACATCTTCATGCGGGAAGAGCTGGCCTTGCGCATCGGTCTCACCGAGTCCCGGGTGCAGGTATGAGAAGCCGCCCCCGCGCAGAGCCCACCCCCACCGCGCCCGCCGGCCCATTCCCCGGGCGCACCGACGGCGACGAGACTAGGCACAAGGGGGCGGGGGGGTGTGAGTGCCCCCAAACCTCAGCCCGACGGCGGGGGAGGAAACATACCCCTGAACGCAACAGTTTGCGCAGGAAGACTTTAAACCGCTTCCCCTCCACCCGCCCCTTTCCACACGCGAGACTAAAGCTGTCCCCGCTGGAGGGTGGCGGGCCCGGGGGCAGTGCGCCCCGGGGTGTCCTCTTGGCCCTACCCACCTGCAACGCGATGGTCCCGAGTGGGACGCGGGCGGAGTTTCCCCCGCTCCACAGCCCAACCCAGGGCAGGAAAGAGGCCGGGGAAGCACAGCCCGAGAGGGGCGAATCTCAGTCCTCGCCAATAGCTCGGCGCTAAGAGGCGAGCCAAAACCGCCCGGGAATTGCCCGGTGCGGAGTTCCGGCGGCAGCGAGGCCGCGGCTCTGCTCAGGCGCCCCGCGGACGGAAGGGGCGGGGGCGCGGGGCCGCTGTCCAAGGTGCTGCCGGTGGCATGGCCGCGGCGACGCAACCGCCGGGACGGGGCGTCTCCCTGGCCCCCGCCGGGAGGGTCGAGGTGGAGGGCGGAGGAAGACACACAGGTTTGTGAAATGGCACTTCGATAAAAAGCACTTGTATTTGGAATCGGAGTTTCACCGTACTGGCTTTTATAATGCATGGGGACTGCAAGGGTAACGAGTAACTTCAACATCTAGGGGGTACTTTGTGCTCAAAAGTGTGTGTGTGTATATATATCTCTGTGCACACACATACACACATATATATATTTGCAGACCGGCACATAAGAAACCGTTTAGTCAAATAAATGTAAACGAAATTTGGAAAAGGGGGGAGATGGATTCAACCGCTAGGCTACTCAGATGCGGCTTTTGTGGGTAGAGGGTAATTTTAGCGACTTTCTGGGCGAGTCTCTTCAGAGGAATGAAAGTGCGTACAATGGAATCACTTGTGGGATGTGCTTTCCCTGCTCAGCACCAGTGTACCAGGAATGCCACCGCACTTTACCGGAGCGGGTGTTCAAAATCCCTCTCGGCAAGCCTAGGCTCCTCAGCTAAAGAAATCCCTAAGTGAACGTTTTTATGAACAGAAACTGACTCCGTTCTCGAATGCGACAGAAAATGCACGTCTGCTTTTAAAAAGTAAAACTATTTGACTTAGCCTACACAGGACTATAATTAGTTTAAATTAAGAAAGAAATTAGATTCACAAATAAAATATAATTGGACAAGTGACTCTATGAAAAAAGAAAACGAGGTCTATTAAACTTTATTGGGTTTCCCAAACGTTAATGATACCAATTTCAATATTAGGAGTGCGGTAAATGAAGTAAAATATAAACCTGAAATAATTATTTTGTAACAGCACATTAAAGAAATTCGAAGGAAGAAAGAGTAAGTGTTTTAATGGTCTCAGCATAATCTTAAACCAATGATAATAGCTCGAGGCTGCTGATAAAAACAGTTTAATAGAGTGGCAATTTAAATATTTTTTACAATAATGTTCTGTAGTTTATAAAGTAATCAGCTCAACATAACCTTCTTAATTAACACTTCTAAATTATACCAATTATGTAATAATGTAATTTATGTAAAATGTATTTACTTCACAGTCCACTGTATCAGTGCTCCTTTACCAAATTTAAATTAAATATTAATTGGTTTATGTTCTTATAGGAGTACTTTCTAGTTTTCTTTATAATTAACAGATTGCCTACACATTCCTTGCAGTATGTGGGCTCCACACTGATTAAGGAATAACCTAAATAGTTAATTTATAGCGGCTGTATATGTTTTTAAGGGCTTTAGATGCCAGAATAAATTACCTCTTTCCTCCTTTTAGATCTATATTTGATGTATATAATACATTTAAATAATTATTAAAGCAGCTGGTGCTTAAATGGGAGTCCAATTGCTCACTGATATTGCTCAGCTTTTCAGGCTGGTATAATAAAACCATTCTTTTTATAGCATGCCATTATTAGAAACCAATTTCAGAATTATTTATAACCTAGAATGGCTTATTAAACAGCAATGCGAGAATCAAGCAAATTATGCAATCAAATGCAACATAATAAGCGTAATCATTAGTCTCTAGTATGGATTAATTAACTTTCAATATTTTATTTACATAAAAACCAAATCAGTGAAATAACTTCTGCACAGTCAAGCTTGCCTTTCAATATTTTCTACAAACAAAAATAATGTGCTGTAATTCCATTGACTGTGTCCCCCACAATGGTCCCATCACCTGCCACATCTTAATAGGGGACAAGCTGAGAGTATTTTCTAGTTTTCTAATGGAATGAGAAATTGCATTTTCTTCCTCTCCCAGCACTATTAAAGTGTAATGAATTCGGCCCAGAGTTCACGGCTGCCTGATGGAAATGAACTTGAGATCTGAGCTTTAATACAGCTCTCCAGATTTCCTACCAAATCTTCACATTAATCATCACTCACTGGATTCCAATGAGATCTTCATAAAGCTTTGGCTCCTAAAAAAAAAAAAAGAAATTATATTCTCTCCCCCCCCCCCCCATTTCTAACCTGTTTATAGATGGGGAATTAAATGGGCTATATATTTTAAAATACATTTACAGTATGTCTATATTACTGTAACAGCAGATATCATCAAGGTAGATTTTTAGATTCCAACCTCTGTTAGATTCTCACTGTTGTATTAATAATTTTCAGGGGATAGTTGCATTTTAAAAGGAGTCCAAAGTTGCCAAATGCTCGCGGTTAATATATTTCTAGAGTTGTCATGTGTGCATTTTCAAAATCTCCTCCAGGTTTTCCCCGTGTTTTAATCTGTCATGCACTAGTTTTCAACTGGAAACATTCACATTTTTAAAGCATATGCAGCATAGCTATGAACTGAGGCGATCAGACCTGATGGAGATTGTTTACAACACCAGTAAACCATAAAACATAAAAAGATTTTGTAGCCACAATTTAACTATTAACCCTAAAACATAATTGAACGCAATTTTTCGATTTTCCATATACCATTTAATTCCTTAACGGCTGTTCATTCCCGCTAATGGGCGCCCGTATTTCTCAGTTTAGGTACGTAGCATTAAACGACAAACTCCAGCAGGTCCGAGCATTGCGCTAATCTGGATTTAAAGTGGATCTGTTTTTCCCCCGTAACAAACATCCCGGTGCTTTCGGTAACGGTGCAGCGAGATCCACGAAATTATCCCTGCCAGCATCATGAGCATCTGCTTACTTAAACCACCTTTGTTTTAAAAAAAAAAAAAAAAATGCGGGAGGTTTGGCCGGAGGGTTTCCTGCCCGTGGAGCAGCCCCGGGACCTGAGCGGTGCCGGGCGTGGGGGCTCGCCCGGGGAAAGGCTTCCCGCCCTGCCGGCGCCCTGCTCTGATGCCGGCTCGGGAGTGCTTCCATGCAGGGTCAAGAACCGTGGGCCGGTCATTTTGGTTTGTGTGTTATTGTTTTTTTCAGGGGGAGGCCAAGCTCCTCTCCCAGAGCCTCCTCCTGAGCGAGGGAGGGTACAGACAGCTCAATCCCGGGACAGACACATCGCTCTTTCATTATAAAAAATCCCAGCGGCTTCATTAACCCACCAGGGGGACACGCGTGGGGGGGCTACAGCAGGGCCATGAGTGTGAAGAGCGGGCGTGGGAGAGACAATGGCCGGGGAGGGGTCTTGGGGGGCCGACAGGAGACAAGGAAGGCCGTGACAGGTACCGAGAGGAGGGGGCGGAGGGAGTAAATCCCGTTTAACCGAACCGCACCTTCATAAAAGGTTCACCTCGGTCGCACCGATGAGCGCGGAAATTGACACCACCAGCAACACCGAGCCCTCCGCTCCGGTGGTGCCAGCGAGCCCCGGGGGCGGGGGCCCCGCTCGCCGGGAGGGCCGGGCAGCCGCGGGCCCTGGCCGGGCCCTGCCGGGGGACTCGCTCTCACGGCGCCCCCTACCGCCGCCCCGCCGGGTCCGGCCGCGGCGTGGTTGTCGCTAACGGTGTGTGTCGCTGCCCGCCGCCCACAGGTCTGGTTCCAGAACCGGCGGGCCAAGTGGAAGAAACGCAAGAAGACGACCAACGTCTTCCGCGCCCCGGGCACGCTGCTGCCGACGCCGGGGCTGCCGCAGTTCCCCTCGGCCGCCGCCGCCATGGGCGACAGCCTCTGCTCCTTCCACGCCAATGACACGCGCTGGGCCGCCACCGCCATGCCGAGCGTGTCACAGCTGCCGCTGCCGCCAGCGCTGGGCAGGCAGCAGGCCATGGCACAGTCCCTCTCCCAGTGCAGCCTGGCGGCCGGGCCGCCGCCCAACTCCATGGGCCTCTCCAACAGCCTGGCAGGTTCCAATGGTGCCGGGCTGCAGTCACACCTCTACCAGCCTGCCTTCCCCAGCATGGTGCCCGCCTCCCTGCCCGGCCCCAGCAACGTGACGGGCTCGCCCCAGCTCTGCAGCTCCCCAGATAGCAGCGATGTGTGGCGGGGAACCAGCATTGCCTCCCTCCGCCGCAAAGCACTAGAGCACACAGTCTCCATGAGCTTCACCTAATGGCCGCCGCCTCGCCTCGCCTCGCCTCGCGCCTGGCCTGGCCCGCCCTCCCCTCACCTGACTTACCAGGGAGTCGACTCAGGATCTGAAATCAGATGCCAACTGATTGGTTTGTGGGCCGAGAAACACCCCTCCATCCCTTAGACCCTGCACACACACCCTCAGGCCCCCGCGGCCTGGCCCACCCGGCGGCCGCAGGACTCGCCGGGCCCTGGGGCCTCCCCGAGCCCGGCCCTGCCTCCCTCGCCAAAACCCGGCGCACCCGCCGGCCACCCAACTGGCTTTGCAAAGAAACACGTGTTGGGGTTCTTTTTGTTGTTGGTGGTGAGGTTTTTTTGTGTGTGGTTTTTGTTTGTTTTATTTTGTTTTAATTTAAGAGCAGTGATCTACCGCCAGTCCCGTCCACAGCGAGGGCAGGGGCCGGACGGCACCCGGTCCGAGGGCGCCGTCAGGAGGTTGCCAGGTGGGTTCGTGGAGCGGTACTTAAGCATATATTTACGTTCCTGCTGATATTGTCTCTCCTGCATCTTCTGCTGCCGCTGGCAGAGGCTTCCGCCGTGGCCCCCACCCCACCCGGCCCAGCCCCACGGCCCGCCCGCCTGCATGTGCCGGTCACCCCGCCGCGGGGCAGGGACACTGGAGGAATGAACAAACAATGTGAAATAGGATGTTTTGTGTAGATAAAGCATTCTTGTTACATACTGGTTGATTCGTGATACGTTTTAACTTATTGTCTGTGCTTATTTATTGAATTTGGGATTTCTTAATAAATGTTTGAGCTAATATAAAACATATTATTTGACTTTTCCAGACACGTTTTTATCAAGTTAATGTAAATGGATAAATAAAATAATTTTCAGTATGTGATATGAAGAACTATGGGTTTTGGTGTGGCGTGTGAGATATGAGAGGTGTCTTGAACCGCAGGCAAAAAAAAAGAAAAAAAAAAAAAGACAAGTCTTCCTTCTTACCTTGGGATTCACTGATTCCTTTGTCATACGTTTGGGAATGGTTTGCTTGCTTGAATTTTGCATTGAAGCCTTTCATTTATCTCAATTTTAATACTTCATAATTAATAAACTTTTGTTAATCTTTCTGCGTAATCGGCCTTTAAACTGCAAGAAACGAAAAGTTCCACTGTGAAGCAAGACAGAGGCGAAGAGCGAGAGGGAGTGGGGGCACCTGCCCTGGGGCTGGGCCAGCAGTGAGCACCGCCCACCCCAGAGAGCTGTGGGGCTGAGGGCTGAGATTGCAATGGGAGCGGAAGCGGAGGGATGCTTCGCCACAGACCTTTTTGCTGGCTCTGAAATGAGTGTGTCGCTGCTGGCAGGGCTAATCCCATGGAAGAGGGATGTACTCCCTTCCAAACTTTGACACGAGGGGAAAAAAAGTGCAGGACTTCGGTAAACATCTTACAGCACGGTTTGGGTTTCTATTTTTCCTTTTTCCCCTCTCCTTTCTTTTTTTAATGCAATGCACTGAGATCCCTTCCACTTTTACATCAATTGCACACCTCTTAATTACATGCCTGAGAGTGCCTGACTCCATAGGTACCCGCAGAAGGGTCCTTGCCTGCTCCAAAGTGCATATTACGTATGCATAATTAATTTAAAAGAGAAATAAAAGGAGAATAAATTATTGGAGATGCAGTCTGGGAGTGAGTCCGCTGGGTGTCACCTGAGGAAGCAGCCCTGTGCCCTTCTGCAGGAACCTGCTGGCTCGGGTGCCAAAACAACCCGGGGCGCTCATCCTGAGGTAGGCCAGGCCAGGCGAGACAGGGCCCATACCATAATGCATACCATGAGTAATGCCTGAGGTAAGGCAACACCATGCCATGACCTTCCAATCCTCCCTCTATTCCCCAGCCTGGCCTTGGGCCAAGCAGTTGCCCCTCTGTACCTGGGCTTGGCTCTCAGTTTGAAATTCGTGATCAGTTTAGATCATCCTTCAAAGATGTGGGCACATGGGGTGTGTATGGAGCAGGGCTGGTCAGCATGCCCCCAGCCCCCCTATCCCACGGGTGCCTCTGCATGGGCCAAGGGGAGCGGCCCATGCATCCCACAGCAGTGCCTTCCCTGTGCTGTGGCCCACCAGGAGGACTTACATGCGGAGGCATGCAAATCTCACTGCTTCTCCCAGTGTATGGAAGGTTGTTTACAAGCATGTAATTTTTACAGCTGCTTTATATTGCTATAAACAAGACAGCTTTATGATGTAGGAATGTCGTAAAGTGCGGTATGGAAGATCTTTAAAAAATATGTGCTTTTTAATGGTAGAGGAAAATGCTCTCTCTGACTGGGGGCAGGGGATCAAGATACAACCTGTAAGATCCAACTCTTGACATCGAATGTTGCAAATCTATGGAAGAGGCCTTACAAAGGTCCTTCTGGTTAATTCTCGCTCCTAAAACATCCATCATTTCCTCCATATTCTAATGCAACTGTTGTCCTGGTTATGAGCAAAGCTTTTTGATCATACCCAACTTTGATACAACATTTGTTTCTATGGCAATAGATCTTCATGTTCTGAGTCCTTGAGATTTTTGAAATTATATATACCCTTAGCATCAGCTGAAGCTTTGCAACATAAAACATCTAAGCTGACGCTCTTATGTCTTTAACATGGATGAAAGGAAGGGGACTGCAGGTTTCACTCATACATGTTACAGGTTGTATGTGAATGATTTTATTACAAAATCTCACTCTTGCTGATGTTAAAAGATAAAAATTAAACAGCACTGACTAGTTCTACCTAACAACAGGAACAGCTTTGCTTCATTCACATAAAGCGATCAAAATAAATGAGTGAATTCCACATAAATTGAGAGGGAACATTTATGGCCGAATAACAATTAGCCTATTACTGACTAAGTAGCTAACACCGGGCACTGGGACTGTTACAAGCTGGGCTTATTTGCTTACATTAAGGTGTGTTTTAACTTTGAGCAATTCCACCCAGCTTGTAAATAGACTGAGATTTACATTTGTATATATGGATTCATTTCCACACCAGCACATATCCACGTAGGTTTACTTCCCTCTAAACACAACATCACCTTTAATGTCTAAGGAATATACATAATGATAATGTCACTGAACCTTTCATTTGCTCTCTTGATGAAATGCTTTGACACTCTCTCTCTCTCCTCTCTTCCTCCCCCTCAAATCCCCCTCGAAGGCAGAATCTGCTCTTACCTGCTGCTGGAGATTGCATTCACCAAGCAATTACTAACATTGGAAGAAAGTTTGTGCAAGGCAAGGGATCAGATAACATTGCAGCACAGCTTATATTATTGTACTAGCAGCAATGATCCCTGCTCCTAGAAATGAAAATGTGGCTTAATTTTTGTTGTGGTCTTTAAATTTTCATTTTTCAGAATAAAAATCTCTGCACATGAAAATGTATCTTGCAGTAATGGAGGTATGGCAGTTAACTTGTCAGTTGAAAGTATGTAACCTTTCTTTTCTCCTTTTCATGACAAAGGTAATTTCATCTGAGGGCATTTATGCGAAGAAATAACAACATGGCATGGTGAAACCACTGGCTCATTAATCCTGGCATCTATTTACTGCAGGGTTTCTTGATTTAGTTAGATTAATTCATCAGGTATTTTGGAGTTTTTGATTTCTCACCACTGGCTAGTTTCACTGAGTTCAGGCTAAATTGAGCCAGAAGCAATGTTTATTAGTAATTTTGTAATGCAGACTAAATAATTCAGTACAAATATCTCATCTGAAATATATCCATTTACCCTAACACCTAAGGCAGTTTGCAGTTGTGTTCAGAGAGAACTGAGAGAACACGTGAGGAGTGTGAAAAGAGATACACCCCTCAGATTGGGCATGCATTTTCCAAATTATTAATATGAGAGCTAATAGCAAACTCCTCTTCATTTCCAATGCTGGAATTAAGATCCTTTTTTTTTTTAAAGCAAGCCCTGACACAGAAGGACCACCTCCTGCCTGCCATTAAGGCTGAGCTCAGACCGGTTGGTCTGGAAAGCATGGCCTATTTAGCCTTTCGGCATAAAGATGAAAGGGAGAACAAAGGACTTTTAGTTTTTCCCTCATGTGTGCTATAAACATAGGAAAAATCTAAACACTGCAAAAGGAAAAGGAAGAGAAATCCTCGGAAATTAGCATCCTGTGATGTCATAGATCTATCTCAACTGCTTGATAGCCGTAATAGAGTTACAGCTTGGACAAAAGGGACAAAGAAGCAAAGGCCATGATCTTGCAGCCTTTAAAGCCCATGCTGACCTGTCTGTGAGTTCAGCAGATGCATGTGTGAAGATTTGTGGGATCAGTGCTCAAAATTGTTCTGCCAGAAAGCTTTCCTCCATTTCATAAACTCTCTTTTCTAAAAGAAATGAGAGGACCACATATAGACCGTATTAAAATGTCTGACCGCAGCTCATCAGCTCATCCAGTCACAGGTAAGAGCCAGGGCCTGAAAGCCAGTTTGACTTTATGAATGTATGCAATGTACCCAAAAATCTCTGGGCAAGACAGCTGACAGCCATGGCTTAACTCAGAGAAGTAGAATTCGCCCCAAAAGATGTAGGACCCACAGGCTCCTTTTAAATATCATGGACTGATCATCACCCATGGCAGTGATGCAACTGTAAGAGGAAAACTGAGGGGGGGTGGTGGAGGGGAGGAGTAGGGACAGCACAGTTTTAATTCTTCACCTCATCACGACAAGAATAGCAGCAAGAGCCAGAGGGGCTGGTCATGCCCAGGACGTGGTAGGGGACTCTTTGATTAACCGTCATTCTTTTATTTGAGTAGTGCTCAGGGGTTGCATTAATAGCCACGTAAAGCCCTATGGGAGATTTACATCTACTCCTCAGAGAAAAAAACTGCAGGAGGGTGTCTCTCTTTTCACAGTCTTCACAGCCAGGGCTCATGCACAGATGAGTCCGTCTTTGTCTTCCACCTGGGATGTTGTACAATGGTATGGGGTGGGAGGTCACCTCTCTTATTTACCAATAAATTGTGCATGCTTCAGCTTCTCCCAAGACCATCTTTGAGGCTCAAAAGCTCTGCTTCACTTTTACATTGCATTGTTCATCAATGCTTATGGTTAAAAACATTTTTCAGAGCTAAAATTATGCTTTTACGAGTTTTGAAATCTGCCAGAGGAGAATCGCTCTCTGGGAGGAAGGAATCCAGAGATGTTTGTGCAGGATTTACCATTCGAGATTACACAACTGTTCTGCAGAGATCCTTACCCTCCTTCGAAGGTTGAGAGGGAAAATGCAGAATATGCTTAATACACTGTCTGTGAGGGTGACGTTCTCTCCTGACCCCCATACACAGTTTGTGCCTTGGAGTATGAAGTTTGATTAGCCTTTTCTTGCAGCACTGGAAGCATCATGGCAGTGATCCAAAAAGTACTTTGGAAAAAAACAAACTATGGACTTTCTCTCATTGACCTCCTGCTACAGTGATTTTCATAAGCTGATGTTGCACCCTGTAAGGACACATTTCTTTTTTATTGGTTTCAATTTATTGCCCTTTAATATAATTTAAGTGGAAGCTATGATTCCCTGTGGCTCCTTTACAAGCTTTTAAGGTTTATTTTTTTGCTAACATTTTAAAGAGTATTTCAGAATGACTACAAGCACCCTCCTCTATTTTTGGTATCTAATAATTAAGAGGAAGCGCCATCCTCTGTTTCAAGGCATAAACATTACTTTATAATGGAATTCCTATGTACTGGAAGCATGTGATGTTGAGCTTCCTGCCTTATATCACAGCCCAGGCAAAACTTGATTTGACTATAACATGAAGACTCCCTGTGTCATTGTTTCCAGAGGATTTGGTTGTGCCACAGTCTCAGTTAATGTAAGTCAATGATACACTGAGTGAGTATAAGACATGATATTCAAAGGGAACATAGCATTGTCTAGGTGCTCTTTGCCACAACCATGGCCATTACATGGTGCTGTTTGGTGTCCTCTGGGCCCCCGAGGCCAGGATGCGCTCAGGGAGTCCCCAGGAGGGAGTGGGCTCTTGTTTCAGCAATGTCACTTGGCTTACAGGCTTGTGTCGTTAAGCAGATATCCACTGAATTCAGATTTATAAACAAAACTGAGTGTAAAAAGATATTTCAGCAACTACACGGCCACAAAATGTCACCACAAATTAACCAGCTTTGCCCTTTCAACTGGAGAACAAAATGAGAAGTCTACAGAAGGTCAGACATATAAAAATGCATTCAGATGAACAGGGAAGAATATTAAATTACTAAATGAAGAATTACACTTGGTACAGTTGGTGGCTCTAATCTTTGTGTCTGTTATGAGCAATAATTAACACCCACAACTGTATTCATTGTCATCTTGTGTTCTTATCTTCAGGCCTTGGTAGCAAATAAATTATTCATGCTTTATTCTTGAAATTTTAATGATTATAAGAAATACTCAATGATAATTCCACTATATTTTATATTACTGTCTCTTCGCCCTTTCTGCTTTAACTTCTGTGCAATTTTAAGCTCAGGTTTGCTATGAACTGTGACCGGACAGATCCCCACAGGGGTGGGGAATCCTGTTGGATTCTGGGAGACCCCATCTAGGTAAAGACAGCTACAATGGAGATGCTTTCTAAAGGATGTGGGATCCTGTGTTATTAGCTGATTGCTCTGGCCTTTCTTAGTATCTCACACAAGAAACTGCTGCTTCTGACCCACTCATCACGTGGTTTGTATCCTCACTTAAATCAGACCTTTCTCATTTCCATTGGAGATGATTCTTGTCCCTTCTACAATAAATTGCTCTAATAGTCTTTCATTCATTATCTCCTCCTCTCTTAGCCTCTCCAGTAGGGTGTAAATCTGTAGATTTCATTCATGGATGTTATAGTCAATCAATTACACCCAAAATATAAAGCCAGCCTGTTACTTGTTGATGCCTTCCATACATGTCCTTCTTTATGTTATAACTCTGACAGCAGCTGGTTACACCATTACTTGCTAAATGAAAGCATCCAGTATTGCAGGTATTTTTTTGAAAAGCGTCTAAGTGTCTTAGTACCTAAGTCTCCTTTTCAAAGTAATGTAGGCTGCCAAGTTCCATCAATTTTAATCCTCTTGTTACCTTCACCAGCTTCTTATCAAATTCCACAACTAGTTCAAAATTTTCTTCTTTATCAAATGACATCCTCTGAACTTGTTCTATCCAAAGTCTTTACCAATACATAAATCTCTTCTTTCCATTAATTGCACTGCTCTGATCCTGGCCACCTTTGATGTCGCAGTTGCCCAGTTGTTCTAGAAGTGCTCTTTCTACCAAGCCACAAAGTCCCATCTCATCTTTAAATCTCATCTTGATCCTTATATTTTACCTCTAGCTTCAGAATGACTTTCTGAGTAAAGCAGTTTGGGATCCTCCACATGAAAGATTATCTACCTGCCTGCTCCTACTTTCAGTGATGCCTCTAGGATTCTGACACATCACATACTCTTCTGATTTAACTGTGTGAATCACACCAGGTGAAAAAGGATTTAGCGCACCATTCCTGGCTGTGCCTTTCGCCTTCACCTTCAGCCATCATCATGTGTGCCACTCCACTGGTGAATTTCCTTGAAATAACTTTGATACATCTATGTCACGTCTAGGTCTTCTCATTTCCAAACTGGCAGAAAAAATTCAGAGCTGGCATTTGACCCATCAGCAAATCATTTATTGGCAAAAGGCTTCCTCATTCTACATACTCAGGGAAGTTTTAAACGGCCCTGCCTCATATCAGGGTCTGTGCAGCAGTGGAAAATCCCAAAGGCATCCTGTTTGCCCCAGCACAAGTTTCTTGAGAGGCTCCCAGGTAAGCAGCTTGACTGGCAAAGGCAGTCGGAGTCCCACTTGCACCCTGGCCAAGCTGTGCTGGCCAGAGCAGCTGTGCATGGGGCCAGGCCATTGCTTCCATGCCTTTTGAGAGACTAACATCGTCTTGGGAGTACCTGGACAGGATGCCTCTGCTTACGGCTGAGTCTGCCCTGTCTTGCACAAGAATGCAACATATGACAATTTCTCTCAGTTTTGCATTCCTGTAGAGAAATAGCCATAATGCAGCACATTGTAGAGACCTACAATGTGCTGCGTTTAAGCATTGGCAGCTGACATGTTGGCAGCTAGAGCATTCCTGACTCGTTGAATTGCTCTTTGACTGCTTTCCTTTACAGCATTATCCCAGAGAACAAGCAGCTCTCACTTATCTTGGCTTTACCAAGGATTATAGCAGCACTCCTGCATTTACTGAAGGTGGGTTTGCATTTTCACACATTCCCAGTTGGTTTGGGTGCCTGTATCGATGCACCTGGGGCTGATTTTCAAGGTGGTGGTACCTGAAACTCCTCAAGACTTATGCTGGAGTTGTTGGTGCCCAGGCTCTCTGAATATCAGATTCTCAGGTTGTTGCATAGGTCATTGGACCCTGGAGGCATGTAGAAAATCCTTAGATACTCTTCTTAAAGTTTATTCTTATGGGCTGAATTCAGACTGCAGTTTATAGTCATTTGGGGAGAGGATGATAGGTACAAGAGATGGGTGACAGACTTTCACAACAGGGTGAGGAGACCCTGTTCCTCTCCATTGCCTAAGTGGGGGACCAGGCTGCAGCAGCCTTGCTACAAATCACTCCTTCCTGGCTTCATTTTAGGTACCATAGCACGTTCAAATGTCCTAAATTTCACCAGTATCCCTGCACTCACTCGGGGCATATCTCTGAGAACTCTAAAGAGTGCCAA